>LR750327.1:47972-523381 GCA_902729485.2 Mus minutoides
CTCCTCTGCTGTATCCAACATGGGATGCTGGAGCCTGAGAACCTGGTACCTGGGCCTGCCCCTTGTCTACCACCCACCATGTGGGGTCAGTGGCTTAAAACAGCCAGACACCCACCCGGGGCCGTGTGGAAAGCATGCACAGTCCTCCCATGTCTGCCTGCCCAGAGCACCAGAACTCTGGCAGGAGGCGGGTTCTCTCCCACTCTGCTCTTTCCCCAATACCCATGGCCCTGCAAGGCACCCACTGGCTGATTACAAAACCCTAGGCTGTACGTACTGTTATTATCTACATCTAAGCATAAGGAGACTAAGATATCTAAACTCAGGAAGTTCGACTCTGACCCATACTGTGCTGTCTCTCCTCATGTATTTTAATAGGACAGACTGTCTTTGATCCTGGTGCTAAGCTCTCCTCCTGGGTCGCCTGTTTATGGAATGTCCCCTCTTTCAGTATTAGGGTTTAAAGATTATCAGTGTGTTGCTGATTCCTAAATGTCTACTTCCCCTAAACATGGTTCTCGAGTTCTGCTGAGAGTATATGTGTTAGATAGCCCTGCTCAGAATCCAGAAGCCACTTCAAGACCCAGACCTGCAGGACAAGGTTCCTGTTGTCCCAGTTCCTTACACTGGTCTCTCCTCAGACCAGGGGGCCATGCTTGCCCTGTTTATCAAGCCAAAGGCCTGGTTTCCACCTCCACAGCCAACACACTAAGATGGTCACAGCTTTCAGAGTCTGTGTGAATGCGTTCGCCTTTCCACAGTCAGTCAGCTGTGTCTCTTGTCCTGCTCACAGGTCATCCTGAGAGACTGCATTCCCTTACCGCGCTTTCTCAACATAGCACTGCTCCCTAGCAACACTGCATTCTCCCATGCTACTGCCCTGCGTGAACTTTTCATCCTGGCTCTGACTTACAAGACTCACATACTGTCTGAGACCCTTGATTCCCCTTCCCACTCCCCAGCAGACTGTAAGGGCAGTAGGGAAGGAACTCTGCCTTCCTTACCCACTGCTTGAACGGCTGACTGTGGCTGCATGATCACATGTACTACTGCTTGGCTACCACGGCCCCGAGAGTTAACATTCCTTTGCTTTCTTACCTAAAGACAATAATTTCATCAGCCGTTTCTTGGCGTCTTTTGTACTGCTGTAAACATATAGAACAGTAATCCTGTTTGGGATTGAGTCCTCTGGATACTGATGCTCTTAGGTTACACAGTGACCAATGGAGATCTTGGTTCAGGAGGCTGGCTGTTGTTTCCAGCAAGGTCTATGATAGGTCAAAACAAAAGAAAGGATTAAAATGAAAGACTTGATGAAGAGCAACACAACTGAAGTCAGAGCACTCAACAGAGAGACAACCCGACATCCAAACTCACAGGCCCCGCAGGAGCCCTTCCTGCAGTGATGATGAATGTAGACACTGAGACGCTCAAGCCTGCCACTCACTCCTAAGCAACGAGTGCTCTGCCCTTCTGTGGCCCAACTCAGTCCGGATGGCTTTAAGATGACTCGATAAGGCCAAATCTGTTCACGGCATCTAGAACTCCCCTCTTGATGGCTGACAGCTGGGTAAGAACAGCCTTGCTCCCTGGCCTCTTACTGAGAATGCTGCATGGCAGTGCTTCAAATACCCGCTCACTGGAAAGCTAAGGATGGTCACTATTCAGGGCTCATCTCCCTTGGGCAGAGATCTCATTTTCTGATCAGCACTTAGAAGTCATTAGAAGCTGCTCAAGACCCTGCCATCTGTCACTGAGACATGCCACAGCTAGCACATTAGGTCGCTTTAGGGCTGCCTGTGCTTGTAATGTGCTTTCATGCCATATCAACTCTCAGTGTGCACACCCGTCACTGAGCCACGTCGTCAGGGAAAGACAGACCTGCACACAGCCCACTGCTCTGCTCTATAGTTTAACTCTTTAACAAAAAGCAGACTCTGTACCAACACATCAGCACTTTGTACTTTTCTTAAGGAAAAGAGTAAGCAAAGTCAAACTGGCTCTAACTGAATCTTTATCAGCCACCAAACGCAGACACTATTGCATACGCCAGCAAGATATTGCTGAAAGGGTCCTGATATAGCTGTCTCAT
Organism: Mus minutoides; assembly: GCA_902729485.2. Taxonomy (NCBI): domain Eukaryota; kingdom Metazoa; phylum Chordata; class Mammalia; order Rodentia; family Muridae; genus Mus; species Mus minutoides. The sequence continues at coordinate 50,065 of LR750327.1, forward strand.
GTGAGGCTATGCCAGTGCCTGGCAAACACAGAAGTGGATGCTCTCAGTCAGCTATTAGATGGAACACACGGTTCCCAAGGGAGGAGCTAGAGAAAGTACCCAAGGAGCTGAAGGGGTCTCCAACCCTATAGGTGGAAGAATAACATGAACTAACCAGTACCCCCAGAGCACGTGTCTCTAGTTGCATATGTAGCAGAAGATGGCCTAGTTGGCCATCATTGGAAAGAGAGGCCCCTTGGTCATGCAAACTTTATAAGCTCCAGTACAGGGGAATGCCAGGGCCAAGATGTGAGAGTGGGTGGATAGGGGAGCAGGGCGGGGGGTGAGGGAGGGTATAGGGGGCTTTTGGGATAGCATTTTAAATGTAAATGAAGAAAATATCTAATAAAAATTGGAAAAAATTTTTTAAAACTTTAAGTAATTCTGGTTAAGAGAAGAATGACAATTTCTAGTTAGCATCAGTAATGTTTCAGAACACTTAATTTTTCTTTGCTATTTTCTATAATTGTACTGACCTCTTTTATGGATTAAAGGGTTTTTTTTTTTTTTTTACTTAATCATTTTCCCAAAAGTTTATCCTACTTCCATTTTGAAATTAAAATATTGGTCTGCTCAAGCTGTACTACAGAGCAATCGTAATAAAAACTGCATGGTACTGGTACAGCAACAGACAGGTAGATCAATGGAATAGGATCGAAGACCCAGAAATGAATCCACATACCTATGGTCACCTGATCTTTGACAAGGGAGCTAAAAGTATCCAGTGGAAAAAAGACAGCCTTTTCAACAAATGGTGCTGGCACAACTGGCAGCTATCATGTAGAAGACTGGGAATCGATCCATTCTTATCTCCTTGTACTAAGGTCAAGTCTAAGTGGTTGAAGGACCTCAACATAAAACCAGAGACACTGAAACTTATAGAGGAGAAAGTGGGGAAAAGCCTCGAAGATATGGGCACTGGGGAAAAATTCCTGAACAAAACAGCAAAGGCTTGTGCTGTAAGATCAAGAATTGACAAATGGGACCTCATAAAGTTGCAAAGCTTCTGTAAGGCAAAAGATACTGTCANTCCCAAGGAAGGAGCTAGAGAAAGTACCCAAGGAGCTGAAGGGGTCTTCAACCCTATAGGTGGAAGAATAACATGAACTAACTAGTACCCCCTGAGCTCATGTCTCTAGTTGCATATATAGAAGAGGATGGCCTAGTTGGCCATCATTGGGAAGAGAGGCCCCTTGGTCATGCAGACTTTATATGCCCCAGTACAGGGGTACGCCAGGGCCAAGATGTGGGAGTGGGTGGGTAGGGGAGCAGGGCCGGGAGGGGGGAGGGTATAGGGAACTTTCTGGATAACACTTGAAATGTAAATGAAGAAATTATCTAATAAATGTTGGAAAAAAATATTGGTCTGATTGCCAATGAATCAAAAGATAAGTAAGATGCACCTGAGTATTTTCTCTCTGTATATAAATTAAGTAAGAAACTTCAAAGTAGAGAAAGATACATATGTATTTGAATGTACCTTATTTTAGTAAGTAGTAATTTTCAAATTCAAAAATATTCAAACAGAAGGACAGGAAAGAATAGAAAAGAAAACATCATTTCTTTCCCACTTTAAGACAAACCTGGATGCAAGCAGCTTTTACTCACTTGCTCATAGTTAAAGGTGTCCAGCATCCCCAGAATAAGGCCCTGGATTTCTCCAAGCTTTCCTTTTCCATAAATTGGGTCCTATTTAGAAAAAGAAAAGTAATTGTTATAACTCTTGGTGCTTTAACATCATTTCGAGTGCTTGCTATGGTGGGTGTTGTTGTTTCCCTGAGTAGTTCAGGTTGGCATCAAACCTGCAATCCTCCTGAGTCCCAGGCTTGCAGGTAGGAGCTACCATGGCCAGCTTCAACACTAACAGTGGCCATGGCCACAGTCACAACACGCTTGTTCTTCCTGAACATCCTCCTGAGTGTCAGGTTTACAGGATGAGCCATGTACTTACAGTCCCTAACATACTTGTTCTTCTGTGAACCTACCCAGGCGATGCTTAATTTGTTTCTCTCTGGACATCCCAACTGTTTTGGAAAATAAATGTGTGACCCAAGTCCCTTCTATGACCATCTTGTTTGCAAGTCTAATCTAGCTTTTTACTGCCCCTCTTTCCCTCAGAAGCCTCTGTGTTAGACATCAACCCTCACCATTCACCCACTGCATGAAAACCAACATATGCAAGAACACCCGAATCTGTACATCACCCACCTCTTGCCACCTCTGGCTTAAAACCAACTAAATTCCCCTAACTTTGGAGACAAACAGCTTTCAACATGTTATTTTTTTCTCCTAATAAAGCCATCAATGCTAAACCACAGCTATTTAGAACTTGTAGTAGGTTTGCCAATCCATTGTTTATTATGCATAACCCCAAACTCTAAGTGGACCACAACGTCAAAAGTGCAAGGTACCCGTCCAGAGACTGCTGACATCGGCACTGCTTTGCTTCTGGAACGGACGAAAGAGGATGCACTTCTTGGCTTCTATAATATGGTCATCGCATGCCTACTTTTCAGTTAATGATATACTCTGACATCATGAGATATTTCTGAGTAACTACAGAATATAAATAATGTTAAAATATAACATTTTTCCTAATCACCCCAGGCTCTTATGCCCAAGGTCTCCTCCCCACTCACTGTACAAGCTGATAATTATGATCATGGACTGAATCTCTGACTCTTTTTTTAAGAGGACATCTCCAGAAAGGGAAATTATGGACTAAAGGATATTTTTATGGCTGCAGGTATGACAAAACTGCCCCATCCAAAATGTTTTATACAGTTCTCATCTTTAGCATATTTTGTGCCCCTTTAAACTGTATCTTTGACTAGACTGATAATTACAGCTTTAGGGATTGCTAACAAATGAGCAGGTCAAGCTCTAATAAGAGGCTATGTACAACATAAATGACTTTGCCAAATAGAGAAATCCAGGCACACAGCAAAGATCAAAGTAGATACTGCTTGTTAAAGGTAGAGTATACCAAATACAGGGGGAAGCACTTCATACTGTCTGTCCCACCCCCATGATCAGGCACCTGCATATGATTGACCAAGTGCACATGGAAAATGGCAGAGTGACTGTGTGTGTACATGTGTAGAGTGACTGTGTGTGTACATGTATAGAGTGACTGTGTGTGTACATGTGTAGACTCTTTGCATTGTAACTGCTTCCTGAATAAACATGTTTTTACCACAACTATGTACATATCATTTACACTGTACTAGGCATGGTAAGAGGGAGCCAGGCAACTTGAGATTCTATTTCTGGAGAGGTGGAGGCAGGAGGATATGAGTTTGAGGCCAGTTTGTGCCACAGAGCCACAACAATCAAGCAAGTGAGAAAACTGTGGCAGGTCTCATGCAAACCCACTTTTATATATGGGGTTGTATCTCTGGGGGTTATCAGAACCTGACAGGGCTTCAGGATCACCCCAATACTCATCCCAGACTTCCTCCAGCACCTTCAGTGAGGCTGAGAGCAAGCACATTGTGTTAAACAACTGTTAGGCCAAAAGGCTGCATTTCACATATAGAAACTTCAGAAACAAAGTTTTCATAGTCTCCCATATGTAGGCTGCCCTCCCAGTTATAGATACATAAAAAAACAAGCAAACAAACAAACAAACAAACAATTTTTGCTGGAAAATATGGGTAACTAAACTGAATGATAAACTAACGATGGACAGAAATGTCTCTGGCAACTTTGTGCTAAGTCATGCTGTAAGAGCAGCTGAGCTTAGAAAGAAAAAGTCCTGGGAAACTTGGGTGAATTAAATGGTTGCTCAGTTTTCTGTCATGGCTTCTCACGTTGGCTCTGGAAGGCTGGGCAGTGCAGCCTAGCACCAGGAGACTAGCACCAGGTTTGGGTATTTTCTAAAGCAGCATGAACCTGGCTTGGGTATTTTCTAGAGCAGCATGGAACTGTCTGTCATTGGGTTCCTCTAGTCCTTTCAGCTGTGAGATTATGCTGATGAAAAGAAAAGGATAAAACAGCTCTGTATTTCGTATTAATTACATTGAGTTAGGGCTTGAGTTGGGTCTGTCTCAGCTGGAGAGCACGTCACTGAACTAAAGATCCGGGGTCCCTTGCCAGTCAGGCTCACGTCCTCTGCTGGAAAAACAGAGCATGCCACATCCATACAACTTCTTTTCAGTTTTCTTGCATAAAAACAGATCTATGTAATGTCTTTCATCCTTATTTAATTATGCTTTGGTGAAGCTCCCATTAGATACACTCATTCTTAGCCACGGTAGCAATCGATAACACAGTACTATAAAAATCCAATTTAACATCTATTCTAACATTCCCACAAATGTATGACTATATTAAAGGTTCTGGAGTTTGACAAGAGAGATTGAAGAATAAAGATATCTTAAAAGGCTATATCCAGAGAAAAAGAAGACATCTTTATAGGTCATTTCTATATTTACTTCAGGACACTGTACTTCAATATGTGTAATTTAAGAGGGAGACCAGGAGAAGTATTCATGCTGAGGTGACACCTTAATTATAGAACTCGAAGTGAGCACTCCGCTTCAAGGATAGCTCACGACAGACACCAGCTCTCATAATTATTCTGCAGAATCCAGCTAGCTCTCATAAAAAAGCTGCTGGTGTCTCCCTGTAACTTGCTGTCAGCTGTGCAGGAAGACATACTTGGTGCCCACATTCAATTTCAAAAGCACGCTGGAAAAAGATGCAGTTGCCACTTTCCCCTACATCTTCCTGGAACTCATTCTACCATGGGTGTGATTTGTTTTCTAACTAAGTATTATCTGAAGCATGAGACGGCTCTATGAAAGAGTGTACACCAGGCTCACTGTTCCCTCAGTAGGACATTCAGAGCAGCCTTCTTAGAAATCAAGAATGACTTTAGTCATATGACAGCATCTGTTTAAAAATTGGATTCTATTTATTTATTTATTTATTTATCTATTTATTTATTTATTTATTATTGTGTGTATGAGAGAGGGGGGAGGAAGGAGAGGGAGAGAGAGAGAGAAGAAAGAGAGGAAGGGGGAGTATGTGCACACAGCATGTGTGTGGAGGCCAGAGACAACTTCATGGAGTCAGCGTTATCCTTGACATAGGTTCTAGAATTGCCAAGCTCACTATGAAGCTTTCCCCACTGAGCCACCTCACCTGCCCCACCCAGTGGTGCCTTTCTAACTTAAGAGTTAGAATATGGGTTCCTCTCAAGAAGAACGAAGACCAAAGTGTGGACACTTCGCCCCTTCTTAGAATTAGGAACAAAACACACATAGAAGGAGTTACAGAGATCAAGTGTGGAGCTGAGACAAAAGGATGGACCAACCAGTGACTGCTGCAGCTGGGGATCCATCCCATAAACAGTCACAAAATGCAGACACTATTGCATACGCCAGCAAGATTTTGCTGAATGGGCCCTGATATTGTTGTCTCGTGTGAGGCTATGCCAGTGCGTGGCAAACACAGAAGTGTATGCTCACAGTCAGCTATTGGATAGAACAATATTCAATATCAAGCACTTATGTTCCACAGGGTCCCCAATGGAGAAGCTAGAGAAAGTACCCAAGGAGCTGAACAGGTCTGCAACACTATAGGTCAAACAACAATATGAACTAATCAGTACCCCCAGAGCTCATGTCTCTAGCTGCATAGGTAGCAGAACATGGCCTAGTCGGCCATCATTGGGAAGAGAGGCCCCTTGGTATTGCAAACTTTATATGCCCCAGTACAGGGGAACGCCAGGGCCAAGAAGTGGGAGTGGGTGGGTAGGGGAGCAGGGTGGGGGGTGAGGGACAGTATAGGGGACTTTTGGGATAGCATTTGAAATGTAAATGAAGAAAATATCTAATAAAAGTCAGAAAAAAGTGGAAAAAATTAAAAAAATATATGGGTTCCTTAAAAGCTTCCTAATTGGGGCTGGAGAGATGGCTCAGTGGTTAAGAGCACTGTCTGCTCTTCCAGAGGTCGTGAGTTCAGTTCCCAGAATCACATGGTGGCTCACAACCATCTGTAATGGGATCTGATGCCCTCTTCTGGTGTGTCTGAAGACAGCTCTAGTATATTCACACACACACATACACAAACACAAACACAAACACAAACACACACACACACACACACACACACGAATAAATAAAAATCTTTTTTTTTTTAAAAAAAAAAGCTTCCTTATTTATCAAGCACTTATGCTCCTAGAGAAGCTGTATAATTCAGGCCCCTGCATCAATTTGAATAAATACATACCAGTCAAGGCAATCTAAGAATCTTCAGATTATGACCATCTATTCTGGAAAAATCAACTTATCTCAGTTGTGTGGGCAATTATGTGTGTAAATAACTGTCCCTCCCTATGCTCTCCCTAGAGATTGCTGGATTAATATTAACTTGAAAAGTACACTGGCTCACAGCAGATACAGAGTGGAAGCCAGAGACCCATTCTCACCCAGGAACAGTGAGCTGAGCAAGCTCGGAACCATGCCTGCCTCTTTAGAAACAGGGCATTGCGGATGCTTACGGCTCAGGGATCAAGAGAACAATGGGCACCAAGTCTGTATGAGGTGGGTATGGTTTATCACCCACGGCTTCATGTGTTGGATACTCAACTAAGTCCTCCCTCAGTACAGGAATGCTGGGATCTATAAAAGGCCACTCTGGGCAACACCAGACTAGTAAGACATATCAGGAATATCAAGGCATTTCCAAGAGACACCATATTGTTCCCCTGAGCACTGCTACTGAGGAACTGGAGTCATTCTGAATTATTTTTGGTTTCTGTCCTAGGGGTGCAATCATTCCCTCTTGTACAAGCCCTGGGCATATGATGTCATACATCATACACTGTGAGGTCTTCACTGGAGTGGAACAGACATGAGGCCATGGCCTGGTACTCTATAGGGTGAGCTACGTACCAACCACTGAAACTGATGGGAAACTGAGGGGAGGGGATGGAGATGGCCTAGTAGAGCAGACAGTCCTTAAAATGGACAGTGTTACCTCAGAAAGCACTTTGAACCGAAGAATCTGGACACTTCTTTTCTCTTATGAGAACTCTTATGGGGCAGACTCTCATTTCATTCACACGAGCAATCCGTGAACAGAGTAAAAGGAAAAAAAACTAAGACATGATAATTAATTTGTTCCTTAAAAATACAAAGTTAAATGGAGGAAAATATAAATGTCATAATTTAAAATGTGAATCAGGAAACAGGAGACTTTGGAAGTAGTCGCGTTTGTCATTCAGGACAGGGTGCGCATTTAACTTCCCTGTCCTTTGCTTTGTCTCCCTTGCCGCAGATTTTTTGTTTTTACTTTTCTGAGGCAGAGTCTGGTAACCCAGGCTGGTCCTGAACTTGCTACGCAGCCAAGGATGACTTTGAACTTCTCTCCTCTTCCCTACTTTCAGGGTGATGGCTCTGTGTGCATGGACCGCCACACAAGGCTTTGATGTGGTGCTGGATACTGGCCTCAGAGCTTCCTGCGTGCAAGGCGAGCATGCTATCAACTGAGCTACACACAAACCCAGTCAGAGAGATGTTTATAACTACCTTTTCTATAGTAAGAGCTTGTTATAAATAAAAGTTTTTTTTTTTTTAATTTGGTTTTTTGAGACAGGGCTTCTCTGTATAGCCCTGGCTGCCCTGGAACTCACTTTGTAGACCAGGCTGGCCTCAAACTCAGAAATCCACCTGCCTCTGCCTCCTGAGTGCTGGGATTAAAGGCATGTGCCATCACCGCCCAACTATGAAAGTATCTTTAAAAGATGTAAAAACTTTATATAATAAAGGGGCAAAGTTATTACAGCAAAGAAACACATACACGTGCGTTTAAGAACAAAGCAGCCCCCTGACTGGTAAGGAGTTACTTGCTGCTGTGAGCAGGATTTTATCATGAACCCAGTGCATGTCAAAGCTGAGATTTTCAATTTTAAGAAGGCTTCAAAGAGGTCTGTTATGAAATGCAAGACGTTTCTAAGTTACATGATGCTTTGCAAAGGAAAAGGCAGAGCTTTGTTATAATTAATATAGCATAGTCTGTGGCTCAGCTCATCATAAAGCACAATGTGTATACAGGAAAGAACCTACTTTGAGATTTAGATTCACTTCTTCAAGCCTTACGGAGGAGGAGGTGTTACTTTGCATGTTTACAAACTTTGTGATTAATAGATTTAAAACATATGGAACGAGTCTACCTTGAAGAATTCCTCAAGATGCAAGAGCTGTCAAGGACTGAATGTGGTAACCAACACACACCTGAGAGCTGGGTGTGGTGGTGCACATATCTGAATCCAACACTGGGGGGCAGAGGTAGGAGATTTCTGTGAGTCTAAGGCTAGCCTGGGCTACACAGTGAAACTTGTCTCAAGAGACTAAACAAATAAACAAAAAACCCCATACACAATACTCAACTCATGCTTTTTTTTCCTTCAGTGCTGGGGATGAATAAAGGAGCTCACACGATGCAAGCCAGGGCTCTTCTACTGAGCAACCCTGGGTCCTAAGCTCTGTGATGAGAGAGACTCCTGGAGCAGAGCCCCTCATCAGACGGGTCGTCCAGATGCCTCAAAGCACAGGGGAAGGAACACTCAAGGGACCTTAGAAGGAGAGCTGGCAGGGACATTCACAAGCAATATAGAGACCCATGGCATCCTGTCACTATTTAATTCTGTGTGTGTGTGTGTGTGTGTGTGTGTGTGTGTGAGACTGTGTGACTACTGCACATAAAGTGAGACAAGAAAGACTGATGAGTCTAAGCCTAAACCTGCTATCTCTCCAAGAATGTTCACAGGTTTTTCTAAAAATATACCGTACATTATTTTTAGTGTTCTCTTTTTTATGAAGCCAGAACGTTTCTAGTCTTTATGACAAAGAAAACAGGAGAAAGTGTTTCTTACAATAACTCTAGACAAAAGGCTAGCGAGAAGTTACAGCTGGGGTGAGTTTTCAACATAGAAGTATATTTAGAGTGAGCTAGAAAACTGAAATAACAACCATTTCTTAGAATGCTTACATTTACTTTATTTTTAGAGAACTTTCCTTCTTTCTTTTTCTTTTTAGTCCGAAAGTATGATCAGCTACAAATAAGTGACCATTGTCTCCCAGGGGCTGCAACCACCAGGAAATGTGTACTTGAACCCCAAGGAAGCAATGTTAGGTAAGGCCATACCCAGGGGATGACACCATGCAAGACTGATTCAAGGTCAGTTGGAACTTTAGTTAATGACAAAACACAGGTGATATAAGCCCCAGCCTCATTTCCTGGTAAAATGACGGAAACCAATCAAGCCTCCCCATCCCTTTGAGCTCACCTGCAAGATTCTCTGTAGGATGGACGGGAGGGCGATGAACGCTGCCATGCTGTTTAAGACTTGCATGGTCAAAGACTTCAGAGCTGTTGGAATGAAAATGTTAACACTAAGGCCAGTTTGCTTTTCTTTTTAGTTAGGTGAAAACAGTCGCCTTACACAGAAACTTACTTAACCAAGGCCAGTTCAGTATCTTAAAATTGACTGTTGGTCAGCGATGTAACAACAGGTGACTATGTCTTTTCTGGATAAAGTATGTGTCACACATAAGAAATGCACAAGGCAAGATGGAGACTACAGGGCTTCATTGGGGGATAATGGAAGCACATCGTGACTGGGCATGGTCACTGCCAGAGCAGGTTTTGCAGACCGAAAGTGGGTTGGTGCGGTAAGTGGCCTGGCCCTGTGATTCCGACGGGCTTACCTTCACAGTGTGGATGAGGAGGAGCAGCTGAGCTGGACAGCTTCTGTGGTGTCATCATTGCCTCCAACAGTGGAAACCATAGAGCCTGTGCCATCAGGGGAAACCAAAACATAGTGTTGGCAGATGAAGTGTACATGTAATGGCAAAAATCAAAGACAAAATTTGCAACGGACTAGGAAAAGACAGGAGGTCACCTCATCCGCTTTGAGAAGCATAAGGAAGATGCAGGATTATAATTCCACTCATGTATGGAGAGTGTGGGTGCAAACAAGTCATGAACGCTTCCTGCTAGGGTCTCTCAAGCAGCAAAGAAGGAATAAACACCCTCCACAGCCACGCCTCCACTCCTGCTCTTCAGCTTATCCAAAGCTTTTTCTACATAAGAATTAGGCTCTATTTCCTACTCTGTAACACCTTAAGAGTGAGGGTTAAGAACAACTCATAAGCACTGCCAATGTCACCAAGAGATAAATAGATATAGCAGTTATTTATTACTTCTATTATGGACTCTATTTAATGCCCTCCATGTATTTTTTGCTTTGTACTCATAATAACCTTATATCGTAGGTATCTTTGCTTGGTTTAAAGAAATTAAGTGATTTGCCAAAGACAACACAGTAGTAACACAGTAGCAACGTGGTAGTAATAACGCCCACTCCAGGCAGTGTGCTTCCCAATCTTCACAAAGACCAAGCTATTCAGTCTGGCAGTTCACTGTTAGGTAATCATTTATAAACTCCTGAACCAAGTAGCTTGAAAGAACTTACTGGTGCAAGCAGCCAGGAGACCTGAGGGAAGGGTCAGTGGAACAGAGGAGGGGAAAGGGGCAAAATATGATCAAAATACACTATATGAAGTTCTTAAAGAATAAAAAACCAAACACCCTAAGTTTAATGATTTTTTTAATAAAAATAAATTCATAGAAAGACGAGTATTTAAATATTTTGCTACTGTTGTGAAAGTTGTTCAGAAAGGAGACAAATTAGGTTATCCATGTAGCCCTGGATTAGTTGTTCTGAGGTTTCAAAAGCCTACACCAGTCCCAGTATCTCTGCTGCCTGTGGATCAGGATGCAGAACTCTCAACTACTTCTCCATGTCTGACTGTGGGCTACCTTGCTTCCCACCATGACAATAATTCATGAAACCTCTGAACTGTAAGCCAGCCAATAAGCCAGCTCTGTAAGAGTTGTCTTGGTCATGGTGTCTCTTCATAACGCCAACTAAGGCAGAAAGAGAAGGAATTTTCTCTAAGAACATAATCTGACCATTCTCCAGTGAAGACCATGCATCCAAGGGTATTTGGGCAGCAAAACTGGTCTTGAACCGTTAAAAAGAAAACAGGAGAGACAAAGTTGGGTGGATAGAAATGTGTGACTATAACTAACACAGATCATATGAATCTCTCAAAGAACCAACTTTAAAAGTCTATAAGATATAAAGGACATAGGAATGTACCCTTCACAATAAAACAGTGACACAGACCAATCCCAGTAAGCCCCAGTAACAAAGATGTAAGAAGTAAGATCTAGTGGTATGTTTTCAATTAGTATAAGGGTCACAAGATGTTTTTAGTTGCCTCTTCCTTTCAAAATTACTTATGACTGAACCAATGCAAACAGAAATATTGAAGGATCAGACTACAGAACTCTGGTCTTAAAATCATGGAACTAAAAGATGAACGAACAAAATGGGGAGATCTGGGTGGAGGGGATGGTGCAAGGCTCTGCGGCCTTGAGTCCTAAAGCAGCAAAACAGAGAACCACCCTTGCATCAGGACAGAAGAGTGACTGCTTCAAATTCAGGTGTCAGGCCCACCATTCTGCCATGGTTGGTCCCCAACCTACAGGTTCAAACTTAAAACTGCTTTGAGTTTGTGTGAGTTCTCCAATGGTACTGCATCCTAGGATCTAAAACTAAACTGCAGTAAAAGGCACAGCGCGTAATCCTAACCTAGTGTAGTTACCCAGACCTTCGGATGCTGGTTTATTGGGCACTAACAAGGTAAAGAGACATTTATGTGCAGGTTAGAGATTCCTCGGCTCCTAGAGAAGATAGAACATAGTATTTTTAAGAGAAAGTATCCTTTGGTTCATTTTTTTTTTCCTCAAAACTTATCAGCCTGGGCAGACAAAAACACCCAGGGTGACAGTCCCAAAATGGTGATGATGGCTATCTCTGGGTTATCACATGACTCTACTGTAATTAAAAAAAAAATCTGTGAACTTTCTATATTTTATGACTTTCTTTTCTTCTTCTTCTTGTGTTATGTGTGATCTGAGGTGTGTGTGTTTGCATGTTTATGTGTATGTGTGCATGCATGTGTGTGGCTGTGTGTGCATTCATGTGTATGGGTATGTGTGTACAAATGGAGATGCTCAGTCAAAACCACAGTGTAGACAAGGCTAGTCCTCCAGAAGTCACCACACCCACCTGGGTTTACATGGACTGTGGGGGTCTGAACTCCAGTCCTCTTGCTCATGGCAAGGACTTTAACTGCTGCATCAGCTCCCAGTCTGCATAACTGCATGATTTCTAAAGGTATTTGTATTATTTTATCAAAAAGTTTTTAACATTTATGTGTAAATATGTTTCTTTTGCATACTTTTTACAATCCCTGACAATAAATTATAAATTATGAAAACAGCAAACATACCCAAGATGTACTTCTTATTTTAATATAAATAGTCAATATATATGAAAAAGTAAACGTAGTTTCCCATTTCAGAAATCAGGATGTGGCATTCGGCCCTGCTACCAGCATGAAGCCAGAGTCAAGAGCACTGGAGGGCAAGGACAGAGAGTGGGGCTATGTGACTAAGTACCACCACATTGCTTCTAGCACCAAGGAACTCAGCAGCTGTCCATCCTAAGCCACCTGGAGCTGCTATCTCACTGCCATAACTAGCACCTGCACCCAGTGCTTGGCCGGACCTCCCTTGGACTCATCCTTAACTTTGCTCAGTCCAAAGTTAGCAGCAGACTGACCTTGGCTAACCTTGGCTACCACTGGAATCAGTACACAGTTTTAGGACAAACTGATGGCTGAGTCAGTTAATTATATGGGGTACAGCACCAGGAATGAATATTCCAAAGCCCCCAGGTCACTCCATGTAGCCAAGACTGAGGGTCACCATATTATAATATCTGTTCTTTACCCTCTGCTGCACTCTGGGTACCTTCAGGCCTTAGCTCTCACTCTCGCCCACAGTGGGCAGAAGAGATGACAGCTGACACAAACAGAAATTCCACCGACCACACAGAGGCCACAGGCGCCCAGCGTTCCCAGGCCTAATACTCTACAGCCCAATCTATGGACATGAGGCCTCTGGAAAGAAAGAAGGCAGATACTCCTGATAGGAGCACCGGGAGCCTTATACTCCTGGAAACACCGGAGTGACTAAAGCCCAGATGAATTAAATCCAGGTGTCTAGGAGGGAGGCAGAAATAGAATTGACTCCTAGTTTCCACACAGAACAAGTGTTTAAAGGGCTATGCATATATATCAGCTACCTACCTCTCGTTGCTGCTGATTCAAATTCTGTGAATTTCTCTGGCAAAGAGCAATTGTCTCTACCATGGTATCTTCAACACCTTTCAGCAGGATGTCCTCCCTGGTATCTACATTTGGTAAGAGGATAAATGTCATTAAAGATATGCTACTATTGCCTTAGAGCCTCTGTGAAAACCTCTCTCCTCTGTGTGTGTGTTCCAAAAAGTTTTAACCAAAGAGTTGGGAGACACTCTGAACATGGGTGTCAACACCCCAAGGACTGGAGTCCAGACAACAGGAGCAGGAGGAGGGGGGCGAGCAGGAGGAGGGGGAAGAGGGGGAGAGGCGGGAGTGGGAGAGCAGTGGGAGCAGCAGCTGCAGTCAGTGACCTCCCTTCCTGACTGAAAGTGACCTGACCTGCTGCCTCAGGGTCCTGCCACCACAGGTGTAGCTGCTCTTGCCCCACACCCTCCCCACTCTGAAGGACTGCACTCACAAACTAGGAGCTAAAAGAAAGGTTCCTTCCTCAGTCACTTTATTCAAATATCTTATCACAGCTTAAGAAAGGTAACGAGTACCCATGCCAAATCCAACTTATTTCACTCATGTATGTGCTGTGCATAGTAATATTTATTGCTGTTGGTACAGTTTGTAGTTTTTCCCTTATTTTACAATAAATTTTAAAAATTAAAGAAATGTCAATGAACACAACAAAACATGTCTGTGTCAAAGTCACCCAAGATTCCAAAAGGTCAAGGTTCACTGCTCGAAGCTACAGTTCACCAGCAGCTCTGATCTGCTGTTGTTTAGCACACTTTAAGCATGTTAGTTAGGGACCCACACATGGCCAAGTCCTTCTTAGTGCAGAAGTGTGACTGGAGAGGACATAAGGTAGTCAGAGGCACCACACTGCCTTGCCTGGCTACCTGTATCCCACTACAGTGTGTGTGACTTTCAAGCATCCTCTAAGACCACTAAGACTTAATTCCACATTAGAGTGGCTAAGGAGTAATTATGAAAACGGCTCGGTGTAGTTATTACTAAGTTAAGGCAGTGTATTAGATAGCAGTTCATGTGAGAACTCACTTTCGCCCTGCTGTGTCATCTCTTGCAGCCTGCTCTGCAGTCTCTAGGAGGCAAAAACAGGGGTGAGAAAACACTTTGTATTTTTACACACCACGCATTTGAATTAACTTCAGAGGTGAACCCCGAAGAAACAGCTGTGAGATGGCTCAGTTCCTGCATCAAGCTGCGATGACCTGAGCTGCATCCCGGGGACCCGGACGGTGGAAGGAGGAAGGATTTCTGCAGCTTGTCCTCTGACCTCTTCACCCACACTGTGCTTGCATGTGTGCAGATACACATGTAAGTAAGAAGTGAACACATAAAATGTTCTTTTGCTGTCATTCAGCAGGGACTCCCTTTCTACAAGGCTTACAGGGAGGGAATGGCTGCAGGAGATGAGGTGTCCCCGGCTTTGCCCAGGTGTGCCCCTCTGTGCCACTATGCAGTCACCACTGATGTCTCTTGGGCCAAGATTTACCCACGTTTTGGAAGAGGATGTGAAATTCTTACCAGGTCATAAGAAAAGGCTGGGAAGGTACTAACTAAAGGTCATGACAGGTCTACCCTCAGGGCACAGGGCACACATGGCCTTACGTTAGAACTTTCTCTAACCTTTATATGTACTGTAGAGCCTTTTCATGTATATAAAGTTTGACTTTAAAATTGTGCCATAAATAAATATGGAGCTGTTCTCAGTGAGCCCCATAGTTAAATACTTCTGTCTGCAGCTCACCTCGAAACCCAAGAGACAAAGACAGACTGAGGAGTGACAGAGGGACAGTGAACCCAGTCAGGTTCTACCTCCAGCAGCAGCAGGAAGGCACCGTGTGCATCCCCTTTCTTTTCCAGCAGATATGCAGTGACTTCATGGAGCTGATACTTCTGTGTAATCTAGGAAAAACAGAAAGGGCTTCTGTAACTTTTGGTTACAGAGTACAAAGGGCACACACAAAACCCATGGGCCAGTCATTAGTGAACCCGTGTCTTTGCAGTATGCTGCCATACAGTGAGTGTACGCTGTGCAGCCTGTCTTAGGGTGAATTTATCTGGCAGCTATATTTCCAATAGTCATTCCTTTGTTACTTGATTTTCCAAATCACACATCTGAACGAGATGGATCCACTCAAGAAAAGCCAATACACAAGAACAATAATGATACAAACCTGAGTGTCAGCTATAATTCTACATAAAGCATTTAGAACAAAATGACTGAAAACAGTACATATTAACTTATGGTGTTTTAGTAAAAATTAATAAAATATCTAAATCAATAAAAATATTAAGTATGTTCAGGAATACAAGAGAAGAGTACAGAAAAAAGCAAATACTAGAGAAATACTGAGGTTTCTGTGTGAAGGTCGGGCTTATAGAGTGTCTCGGTTTCTTTTTCCACTGCTGGGATAAAATTCCCAGCAGAAGCAGCTTCAGGGAAAGGGTTCACATGGGATAATTCAGAAACACAGTGCCCAGGGCAAAGAGACAGCAGCAGTCTGAGAGCAGCTGGTGATATCCCATTCACTAGCAAGACGGCCTGCTAGTGCAAGGCTCACTTTCCAGGATGGCCTGCTAGTGCAAGGCTCACTTTCCAGGATGGCCTGCTAGTGCAAGGCTCATTTTCCAGGATGGCTTACTAGTGTAAGGCTCACTTTCCAGGATGGCCAGCTAGTGCAAGGTTCATTTTCCAGGATGGCCTGTAGTGCAAAGCTTACTCTCTCCACTTACACACTCCAGTTTGAATGGTCCTGAACAGAGTTCAGATAGTTCTTTCTAAAGTCAACATAACCTAATCAAGGAAATCCTCACAGGTGTGCCCAGAGGCTAAACGTCCCCCACAGGTGTGCCCAGAGACTCATTTCCCAGGTGATCTGAAATCCAGCAAAACTGACAATTGACTACCACATAGATCAACAAAGAAAATTGTGAACATCTCAATAAATGTAGAAAATCATTTGGTGAAATGATTTGGTAAAACCCAACACCCTTTCGTAGCCAACCAACCAAACGTGAACAGAACTTTCTTAAGAGAATATCTATAATAAACACCATATCTACTGCAAAGTATGTGCCATGTCCCTTTAAATCAGGAGCAGTACGGAAGGCACACCAGCACAGTGCCTGTTGTGCTGTAGAACTGCAGTGTGCTGGAGCACCTAAATCCCTAAGAACAAGATGTTAGATTGGGCTGTAGAAACTCCCAAACTGTTACTATTCTTAGAAAGAATTAGTGTCACAAAATACACAGAAATAATTTGAGTTGAAAAAGAATTTAGTTGGTTGCTAATGTCACAGCAGCAAACAGCAAATATGTCCTTAGAGAGCCAGGGCATGGTGGTGCACTTTTATAATCACAACAGCACTCTGGAGACAGAGGCAGAATCTCTGTGAGTCCAAGACCAGCCTGCTCTACATATCAAGTTCCAGGCTAGCCAGGGCTATGCAGTGAGACTTATCTTAACAAGACAAAACAAGCCTTATAGAAATGTTATAAAAAAGACAGTCATTAAAATGAGAATCTTCAGTACCAGAGATCGGTCCATTCTTCCTCATTGAAGCAACTCAATGCATTTCACACTCAAAGCTCTACAAGTTTTTAAAGAAAGTTGGTATTGTAGTCCCTAAGTGACACAGAGCTGGTAGCAATGGGAAACTGCTAGAGTATTATCAAGAAAGGGAGGGGATAAGTCTTTCTCCAATTGATAAGCCTTCCTGTGAAGCTGCATGGACGAAAGTATATGGTGGGCACATAGGGAAAGACAAAAGAGAAAAGAAGAGACCCACAAGCAGGTCCGCGTGTGTAGAGTTTAACAGAACAAAGCATGGTGTTCAGTCAATGAAGACAGTGTGTTGGATAGTTTGATGTCAACTCGACACAAGCTGGCGTCTCTGAGAGGAGTGAATCATAAGATCCAGATATAGGCAAGCCCGTGGGGAATTTTCTTCATTAGTGATTGATGGGGAGGGCCCAGACCATTGTGCATGGTACCATCCCTCAGCTGGTGGTCCTGGAGTCTATAAGAAAGTAGGCTGAGCAAGCCATAGGTAAGCAGCATCTCTCCATGGCCTCTGCATCAGCTCCTGCCTCCAGGTTTCTGTTCTGTTTGAGTTCCTATCCTGACTTCAGTGACAAACAGGAATGAGGAAGCATAAACCCTTTCCTCCCAGAGTTCCCAGGTCATGGTGTTTCATCACAGCAATAGTAAACCCTAACTCAGAGAGCCAGGGAGATGGCAAAAGTGCTGCCTGAAAGCTGATGACCCAAGTTCAATCCCCAGATCCCACAGTGGAAGGAGAGGAACAAATGCTCAAGGTTGTCTCTGGCATCTACATGTGCACTGCAGCACATTAGTGTGTGTATACATATATAAATATATGTGTGTGCATTATGTGTATGTGTATATATGTATGTATACATAAATGTATACATATATACATGTATACACACATATACAATGATAATAAGTAATCATTTTTCATAATCAGTAAGGAAAAGATGATAAAATATCATAAATGCCAGCCATTTAACATCATGCATAGAGAAAAAGATACGCCTTTCTCTTGATCAGTATACAGATAGATTAAAGCCCAAAATATATGATGTTAAACTATAGAGTTAGAAGGGAAACTTTGTATCATTAAAACAGGAATGGAAACAACACACACATAAGCTTAAACTTCTGAAGAGTGATAAATTAAAATGGAAGTAAAAGCCATGTTAAAGATATACCAAAGCAGAATGAAGAAGCACTTCTATTACACAGTTGGTGAAGAACAAGGGGTGCAGAAATCAGACAGGACTTCTAGAGGTGAATGACAGAGTAAACATAGCCAGAAAATGGCACTGATGAGATTACCAACCGGTGACACCATCATACTATCAAAATGAAACATACTAAATATATTACATGAAAATGTTTTTGATTGGCTTAAAAAATTAGGAATCCTCAAAGCTATGGAGAAATGTTATATATATGAATGAAAATGCTGATGAGAACAGAACACACAGGAATACTGGACACATGAGAACAGAAGCAGGAACACTGCAAACATCGGCACCAAGCTACTCCAGCAGGCATGGCCAGCCTGAGGTGCACAGGCTATGTGTGTCCCAGGTCACCTCTGAATGCAGCCCAGCACATATTTACAAGGCATGCAATGTCAAAGGCTAGGCCATACCTGGGGCAAGTCCATTTCAGCAGGAAGATATACAGGCATATGAGCAAATGGACAAGAATGCACACTTGCAGCTCTGATGATAATAATAGCAAAGAATCCCAGAAGCCCCTAAACACTTTTCAGGAAAGAAAAAAAAGCAAACTGGCACATTTCCCTTGCTAGACAACCATTAAGATGGACCAGGTAGACATAGGATCAGCTAATTAAAAACTAGCAAGAATAACTGGCAATAGGACAGGTGCCTTCTTACACATTACTACAAATGCTAAAGCATATAAAACTATTGTCTATTTTAAAAACAAGCCCTGGGTTGAAAGGCAAACATCAGATCAAACATTTGGTTGATGGTGACCTCAGAGGGAAAGGGAGGGGAGAAAGGGCAGACAAAGGTGCTTTATCTGTAAAATAAGTAAGGTAATGTTGAACTGAAATTTACTTGGCAGGTACATATAGAGTTGATACTGTGCACATCCCTAAGTGCCTGAAATATTTCATAATTCAATATTCTTAAAGTATGGAGGCACCTCAGGAAATGGATGCAGCAAATACGGGTTACTATTTGTTAAGAGCAAAGGGGAGAAGACATAACGTTATCCTTAAATTTTAAATGGGAAAGCATACTGACTTCACAATGCATGCCTACATACACACACACACACACACACACACACACACACACACACACAGTGAGTGAGGAGTGCTCTGCAGCGGCTGGGTGCTCATTATTCTGCGCTCCGTGGCGGCACACCTGGCTACTTAGCCAGCACTGTTTGCATCACGAACTTGCTGAGTTCCCTTTCCCAGGCTCACTTTGCAGCTGGAATCTCTATAAAACCTGACTCGCTTGCTCATTACAGGGGCAGTGAGAGCTGTATGAAAGCAGCTGACTATAGCAATGTGGACTCCACCTTGGGCACCGGCACTCACTACTCCCAGCTCCTGCAGGGAACTTCACACCTGGGTCTCCTGTGTCCACGAAGAAGGGGGGGAGACTGCAGGAAAAAGTCACACTTGGCTGTGTGTGCAGCTGGCCTCACCTGAATAGTTTCCTCCAGACGGTAGCACTCAAGGACCTGCAGTGTCTCTGTGACTTGGTTAGGACTGAACTGGCACAGCAGCTCAATGAACTGCTCTGTAATGTGAGGTGGGATCTGCAGCAATTCCTGATTGACATGAACACCTTCCCTGAAAGCAAAAGGCAAGAGAGTCCTGAATAAAGCCCGGCTGAGCACACCTATAATAAATAAAGGGAACAGGTACAGGCGCATCATGCTGAAACAAGACCACCTTTAAGAGATAAAAGTGCCAATTGTGTTTTGAGTACTCAACCGAACTATACCATACCTCAGAGGCGTGGAATAGGTCTGAGCTCACATGGAACAATAAGCAAAAGTGATACTTTGTCCTAAAAGAAGCAAGACCTAATCGAGTTTAAACAAGGAGGACTATGAGTTGCTATAGTAACGAATGACCTCTAGTCTTGGCAAGAGCCCCTGGCATGCTTAGCCTTCCAGCTCCAATGACACCACTCACTGGCTACTTTTTCATTAATTTAACAGTCTTTTGGGAAGTCAACTGAGAAAATGCCTCTACCAGACTGGCCTATGGCAAGCCAATGGGGCATTTTCTTAATCATTATTAATGTGGTAGGCCCATCCCATGGGGGCAGTGTCACCCTGGATCATACAAGAAAGCAAGCTGGCACTCTCTACATTCTACATCTCAGTAAGTGTAGCTCCCACTCCTCATCAAAAAAGCTTCTCCTCATAACAAATGGAGACACCAGAGAAAACCACAAATGGACACAATGCAGCGACCAAAAGATGGTAGGGAGCCCAGCCCCAATGGATTCATTTACACTCCTGCATCGATAGCTCAGGAAAACAAGACACTGTAAGTGACAACTGCTGGAGGAGTATTGTGGACAAGTATGTGGGTTCAAGCATCAAGGGTTCCTCTGCCTCTGAGTTTACCTGCAGGAGGAGGAGAGAAGCAGATGCTTCCAAATGCACACAGTTCACTCTTCTCAACAGGCCGGCCACGATGGACAGGACTACATCATACTCACTGCCTCATGACATGTGAGTCCTAATACCTCAAGCTGTGAGACGTGTCTGCAGCTGGAGTTCTGAATTTGTTAACACTGCTAGCAAACTGGCACACTGCTCCTGAGGGTCCAGCAGTGCCCAATGGATGCCAAGAAGTACAACAGCCAATCCAGCCTTCCTGTCTCAAGGATGGTTCTGGGAAAGGCTGACACTCTGAAGATGCTGAGGACAGCAGCTCAAAGGCTAAAAGCGAACTGACAATCACTGTGCCTGCCATGTACTCTCCCACCACAGAAACAGGGCCTTTAACAGAAACAAGGTAACAGGATGGGGAAACCAATGTCTTGAGCTTTCCTCAAGAAGCAGTCTCTAGGGAAATGCAAGGGTAGTCGGGGCTGGGGAAAGATTCCAGTCTGAGACATTACAGCAAACAGTAAACACAGACTCTTATGCAGAATAACATAAAACCCAAAATTTGAAAGTCTATTTACTCCAGTTTCTTTTACATAGAGATGTCAAGCTTTCACCCCCAAAATGATAAGACATATGAGGAGACAATGCGGTTTGAAAAGATGCAGCAAGCAGCAGCAGCAGACAACAGGGATGCTGGGGTGTGAACTGACACACACACCGATGCTGGGGTGTGAACTGACACACACACCGATGCTGGGGTGTGAACTAACACACACACCGATGCTGGGGTGTGAACTAACACACACACTGATGCTGGGGTGTGAACTAACTAACACACACACCGATGCTGGGGTGTGAACTGACACACAGAGAGCTCTGAGAGGAAATGTAGGCAAACAGGGAGAGAATAATGCAGGCAGATATATAAAAACCGAGAGAGAAACATAAGACAGAAATGCAGACAGCCTCTGGTGTGCTTATCAACAGCCTAGACTCACGCAGCTGAGGGCAGAGTCTGGTAAACTTCTCTTGATGTCCACAGACATCTCCAAACTTCATTTGCTAAAAGGTAAATGAAGAAAAAAAGAACAGAATATCCAAGAATTATAGTAAAGCCCCGAAGAATAAACACACATAATGGAACTGTCAGAAGGAAAAAAATAACATATGAAAAAATAAATTGTAACCAAATTTTCTAAAATTAATAATGCATGGTAAACCATGGAGCACCAGACTGCACCTAGCAGAGGCAAGGCCAGCGGGGAAACCTGAGAGGTGCAGGTGGGAGAAAAAGTTCATCAGATCTCTTCAAGCTGGTGTTTAAAGTGCTGAAGGAAAAGCAAGAACTACTGGAAATTCTGTAATTCAGCAAACTTGGCTCTTAAAGGCTGAAAGGGAAATATTTTCCCAGACAAAGAAAAATTGAGAGAATATGTTGCTGACATGTCTGCTCTACAAGAAATGCTGAAGGAAGCTCTTCAGAAAGCAGGTGGACACAGGTCGGAGCCTGGATCTATAAAGGGGAGAGGACACTGGGGACAGGACACATTCTATCGGACAATGCCTGACTCAGAAGAGCAGCAGTGCAGACAGCCCACGTCAGTGAGCACGGTGTGGATCCATTAGGCGCAGGCAGGAATGGCTGACTAATGATGCTCACAGGCTCCTGTGGGGCTGCCTGTACTCAGACTGCCATCACTGAAAGCAGAGCTTGCTGATAAAGGGCAGCCACTAGAAAGGGCTTTTCTTCTTTAAACAATGTTTTACATTTATTTACTTCTCTCTCTCTCTCTCTCTCTCTCTCTCTGTGTGTGTGTGTGTGTGTGTGTGTGTGTGTGTGTATCTGGGAGAGGTGGTCAGAGGATAACCTGTGGAAATCTCCCCCTTCACAGGAGTTCTAGGGACTGAATTCAGGTTGTCAGTCTTGGGAGCAGGCGCCTTTACTTGTGGAGCCAGGTCATACATCCAGTTTTTGGTTTTGTTTTATGGATTCATATAAACTACCCAATTAAAAGCTGGCAGGGCAGAAAACAAGTGATGGACAGGCAGAAGAGGAACAAGAGCAGAGACAGCAGAGTCTTCTCACAGCAGAAGAACAGAATCTTAATGAGCCCTTTTCATTGCAAAATGGAGAAACATGAGTATTTGCAAGGAGGGTTAAAACAGCAAAATTTATGGAACTTCAGTATGTGGCATTAACATGCCAGCTGTCACTGTGTCAAATGTGTGCAGCGCAAAGGGCAAAGCCTCCGAGGGTGCTGAGCAAGCTTCGGCTCTTAACTCACGAGAGCAAAGGGCAGTTGGTTGGCCATGCCTGTTCATATCAAAAGACCAGTTTTGCAGATTAGCTCCAAACGCAGGAATGACACACATAGGTTACACTTGTTGCTATGACAACCAAATACCTTCCCAGAGTCCACTTCCCACACATACCTTCGAATAGGTTATGGCATAGCCTAAAAAAAACACAGACCCTTCCAACCTTGGACCCTTTTTTCTTTTGTCTTCCTCTATTTCCCTTCTTCGTCTCTAATAAACCTCTTCCACATGGAACTGTTTTGGCCTGGTGTGGTACGTCCAGGTGCAAGTTGCTGTTTTAACATATCACCTCCCACATTCTCCTCTGATCAGTGTGCTCTGCTAGGGCGCATCTTCCTCTGTCTTCGTTTATGCTGCTGTGCTTGCTGATTTGGATTCAACTGGCCTTACGAATGTTTAATTGGCATCTTCCCTGTTTCCTGTTTAGAATAGCTGTTTCTATTATTAATGCTAAGATGGATAGTTTTCTATCAATCATTTAAAAAATATTTTCTAAAGCAGAAATCTAGTGAAAACACACATATACAAAGCCATCTTTATAGCACTTTACCTACATGTGGGTGAGCTGTGTTCAAGAAAACAGGGCTGGTGAGATGGCTCAGCGGGTAAGAGCACCCGACTGCTCTTCCGAAGGTGATAAGTTCAAATCCCAGCATCCACATGGTGGCTCACAACCATCTGTAACGAGATCTGGCGCCCTCTTCTGGAGTGTCTGAAGACAGCTACAGTGTACTTACATATAATAAATAAAATAAATCTTTAAAAAAAAAAACAGCGTGAAGAAAGAGGATGCAGACACAGAGAGGGCTGCAAACAAGCACATCCTTTGAGCTGGCAGTGCTGCTAAGGGAAAGTAATGTTCAAGAGGAAGGAGGAACAAATGGAAGGATGCACAGGTCGCTGAACAGATGGGCCAGGCCAGGTCAGGTCAAGGAAACGCTGTAGATACAAGGATTTTGCAGCAGGTGGTGGGAGCAGAAAGAGCTGTGAGAGAGGAGGGTGACAGGTGTCATGCTTTGCTTGCTGAGAGTGGAAACGGGCGTTCAGAAGGCCAAATGGGAGAGGATGTGCACATAAGGGAGTCTCAGATTTAAGAGAAATGCTCAGGGTGGGGGGGGCGGTTATAGATTTTGATTATTTTGATATGTTCTCTTACCAGGTTGCCCAGGCTGGTCTCAAATTTGTGGGGTCAAGTTAGCCTCCTGCCCTGGCCCCAAGATAGCCCACTACAGATAGGTACCCTCATGCCTGGCTTTGTAGGCCTTAAGGACTGCATGATTCTGTGAGGTGGAACTGAGAAGATGGAAGTGCAGTGGGTCAGAAAGTGAAAGCGCTGACAGAGCACATGCCTGCTCTTCAGTCTGTCCCTGCCAGAGAGAGTCAATTCTCTGATGCCAGGGCTCTGTTGGAGTCACTACTCCATCTTCCATGTCAGTAGTCACCAATGCTCAACAGGCTTCAGCTGACATTACTAAATGAACTAATAAGCTAATAAAGCTAGTTGCTAAGAAACAAAGTGAACGAAAACGTTTGAGTTAGAAAACGAGTAACCAAAGCAATCTCCCTCTAAGTACTGAATACGGAANGGGAGAGGAGGACAGGGAGAGAGGGACAGAGGGAGAGAGGGAAAGGGGTTTATAATGTCGATTCTGGGCTTCTAGCAATATAGTAGCAAAGGGGAGACAAGGCTTACCATGCTGACAACCATTTTCCCACTGGGGATTCACTGCAGAGGACTGTATTTTGTATGGAAAAGTTTAAGAGCATCTATTATGTTCTAACTTTGAATTTTGACGTGCCCCATTTCAACATTTGGAATTGGTATCTTCAGATGTCCCTTCAAAGATAGCCATAGAATTACTGACAGTTCCAACGGCAACCCAGAAGCATTTCCATAATCTATATTTTACTTCTTGGCAAAGTTACTCATGTTCAGTTTTACTTTATCTTGATTGAAGACTTAAAAATACAACATGTCATTTGATGTGAGAGTTTTCTTACAAGAAAATCCCTATTATATATTTCAGAGCCCTCAAAGATATTAACAAAAATCAAATCAACATCTACAGGAAATTCACACTGGGGAAGAGCTTTGAATATAAATTCTCTTGCATGGTCTCTAGACTCCACATAGTTCATGTCCCCACAAAGGCCACCAGTGTCCTTTAAGTATGCACTCTGCATAGATGCTAGCCTGTCAGGAGTCCTGGAGGACCTGGTGGCCAGCAGAAGTCAGGGGAGGGGTGGAGCGGGCTCTGGGCAACAGCTGGCAGGGAGAGAAATGGAAGAGGATTCAGGTCTTTTCTCTCCTAAGCTGGTGCCTCCATGCAGAAAAAGCACTTGTTTCAGGAGGATTAATCCCCTCCAGCTATCTAATCTTTCCAAGTATAGATGCCATGTGACACTAGAATCTTGGTGGGTCATTTAAGTCCACTGACAAAATTATTATATAGTAAAGATAAAGGATTTGGGTAAAGAAAGAAAGATATAAAAATTCAGCTAGATAATGTATTCCTTTAAAATGCTGTTTACAGTATACTCCAATTAGATACAACTCAAAGTAGTATTAAGTCAAATATGTGTAAGATATATCTGAATGAATATGAATATGATATATATGAAGATCTAATTAATTGGGCCAAAGGCCATTCTGTGGTGATATATTCAAGCAAGTTGCCTCCATCTCAAAATGGTTTATTTTCCCTGTTCTCCAGAATGTTTGCATAGATAGTTATTTCATGGAGGAATGGGACAACTTGAGGTTTTTAAAAAGGCTTTCTTCTCTCTCTCTCTCTTTCTCTCTCTCTTTTCTTTCTTTTTTAAGATTTATTTATTTTATGTATATGAGTATACTGTCGCTGGTCTTCAGACACACCAGAAGAGGGCATCAGATCCCATTACAGATGGTTATGAGCCACCATATGGTTGCTGGGAACTGAATTCAGGACCCCTGGAAGAGCACTCAGTGCTCTTAACCACTGGGCCATCTCTCCAGCCCACAGGTTTTCTTAAGAACAGAAAAGAAAGAAACAAAGGCAGAAAACATTCTAGACTTGGCTCTCAGAGAGATGAAGGGAAGGCTTGTCTGTCTATTTGTAAAACTCATCTGTTCCTGGCACCTCCCACATTTCCTTAGTTTTCTACTTCTGGTTTCCTCATTCCTGGCTAGAGTTAATACTTAGGTTGGGGGCCCCAGAGAACAATGTCCAAAGGTGGGTGCCCCGAAGTGCTGAGATTCCCACTCTGCTAGCACACTCTTTCCTCAGCAGTGTGAGTCCAGGTCTACTAAACAGGAAACAACCCTTCCAACTCATCATTAGCTTAACTCATCACAGGGAGAAAAGTGAACAGACTGGGCAGACATTTGTCACAAGCTGCTGTCTAATTTGGTTCTATAATAAACCACTGTCTGTTCTAAAGACCAGAATTTGTCTGAGATCATTACACATTCTTGAATCCCACTGAATCCCCCCCCCGAAATAATTTGGTATCTCTCTATAAACTTTCCTGCATTTCTCATTCTCTCCTTTTGTACAGAGATTGGAGATTACATTTCTATGTAGTGTCGAGCATTACCATGATTGGCTTCCATGCTGTGACATCCCTCTTTTGCATGTTGACAATTTTTTGTGTCCTTTCTCTTAATTAATTTTGCCAGTTTATGCCAGAGAATATATGTACAACAGAAGAGAAATTGCTTTCAAGCCTTATAAGGCATTTTAAAAGGCTACAATGCAATGGTAGCCTAGTTTCCAGAGATGATGAAACCGACACAAATGTCAACTTCTCACCTTCTGAGGCCTATTGGAAAATATCTGGAAAATCCTACTGCCAAAGACTGCTGGCACACACTTTATTCACAGTGAGACATCACGTTGGCACTGACCCGGACGCTCCCTCCGTGCTGCCTAGCTTTCACTATGCTATGAGGCCACTGGGGAGAAGAAGGCACCAGTGGTCTACCCTGAAGTGAATTCTTTGAGCTATAATAACGAGCATCACTGTAAGACGATGCTCACTGGTGCAACAGTGTTTCCAGGGTGCGCATCTGCTTTTAGACTGGATTTAAGACCTAGTGCACAGAAGGGGACTTATGCCTGGCCAACTACCTATACAGGTCATAGGCTCTAGGGAAACAACACAAAACTACTACTATTTTGCTAAAAGGACATAGCATCCAACTGCCTTTTAAATACTTATGTTCATCCCCAGATTGGTGCAGCTCTTGTCCCTCAGCTGAGAAGTTGTGGTTTTTGTTTTGTTTTGTTTTGTATTGGACGGTGGTTAATACAAAGACTCCCAACCGATGAGAGAAAGAATGAGAACAGAGTGCCGACCTTAACCAGGACATCTGACCCACACCCAAAGGCTGAGGGAAACCTGCAGAGGAGCCGCAGGAACAAGGCAAAGCCAGCCGTCAGGGCAAACTGCTGCACAGCAGTGTCTTCTGGATGTGACGGGACAGCTGCTCTCAGGAACACAGCAGCTCTCACTGCCTGAGCAGGATGTGCACAAGATCAAGCCAGCCAGCAGATCAGCATGGATCTGGAAGGCAGGGCTCATGAGGCCCCGCCCCCAGCTGAGGAGCTACTGTGGCCAATGGCTGACATCTGATGGTAGAAGATGAATCAGTTCTCTCCAAGGGAGTGGGCCCTGGTACACTGTCCAGTGGATGGATGGCCCAATACCCATGCAGACGGAGGCAGTAGTAAATGGAACTTAGTAGTTAAAAAAGAAAATTGAAAAAGAAAACCAGACAAGGGAACATGAGGTAGGAAGGGATACGTGGTGAAGAAGGTGTGGAAGGGATTCAAGGGGGATAGATATGACAAAAACATATTGTATGCATGTATAAAATTATCAAAGACTGATCATAAGGAAGTTCATAAGAAGAGAGATCTCAAATAATGATATATCTTAAAGCCCTAGGAATAGTAAGTAGGGAAAAAAGACAAAGTACCAATAAAATAAAGAGTTCGTTATTTAAAAAACAAAAACAAAAACAAAATCAACAAACTTTTAGTCAAACTAACCAAAAGAGAAGATGATCCATATTAATAAAAATTAGAGGCAAAAAAAGAGACATTACAAAATACCAAAAATATTCAGAATCATTAGGATATAATTTAAAACTGGTATTTTACTAAAATTTGCAAACCTGAGACTAGTTTCTACACACCTGTATGATCTACCAAAGTTAAGCCAAGATGACATAAACGAATTAAATAGATAAAATAAGAAGTGAGCCTGACCGTAATGACAATTAAAGTCCAATTAAAGTCCAGGACCAGGAATTCACTGCTGAATGAGCTCCACTGTCATAATCTAGACAGGTCTTCCTATCAAAGCGTATCTCAATTATAACATAGACCAACCAAATTTAACATAGGCATAGAATGTTCCACTAGTGACATAGAATGTTCCACTTGATAGACAGAAAACATATTCTTACAGACACATTGAACCTTATTTAAAACAAGTAAAATTATATGTCACAATGCAAACCTTAACAATTTTTTTAAAAAAAGATGCAGGACTGGCAAGCTGGCTCAGTGGGTAAGGGTGCTAGCTGCCAAGCCTACTGACCCGAGTTAGATCTTTGGAATTCACATGGTAGAAGGAAACAATGAATTCCAACAAGTTATTCTCTGAGCTCCCCACGTGTACCATGGGATTCACATGCCATACACACTAAATCTAAATTTTTAAAAAATAACCCATTCCCCGCTCCCCCCTCAAATTCTTGCATCTCCTTGGGCTGGAGTAGAGTGCAATTAGAACTCAGTATCGAGACAAACCCCAGCCATAACGTGAGTATGTCTGGCTCAGTGACGGACTTCTGAATGAACACTCACTGAGGAAAGCAGGGTGGAAACTAAACAAGCTCTACAACCCATGAAAATAACAGCACAGTCTACTGAAAACCTCTGGAAAACAGCCAAGACAGACCTAAGAGGAAAGTTCATATATATAATGCTTGCATAAAAGGGAGAGAAGGGGGCTGGCAAAATGGCTCAGCGGGTAAGATCACTGACTGCTCTTCTGAAGGTCCTGAGTTCAAATTCCAGCAACCACATGGTAGCTCACAACCACCTGTAATGAGATCTGATGCCCTCTTCTGGTGTGTCTGAATACACACTTATTTATAATAATAAATCTTAGGGCTGGAGCAAGCAGGGACTTAGGGACTGGGGTTGACCAGAGCGAGCAGAGGTCCTAAATTCAATTCCCGACAACCACAAGAAGGCTCACAACCATGATCTATATAGCTACATAAAATAAATAAATCTTAAAAAAAAAAGAAAGAAAAGAAAAGAAAAGAAGAGAAGAGAAGAGAAGAGAAGAAAAGAGAAGAGAAGAGAAGAGATTGACCAGGCGGTGGTGACATATGTTTTTAATCCCAGGACTTGGGAAGCAGAAGCAGGTGGATCTGAGATTGAGGCCAGCCTGGTCTACAGAGGGGCTTCTAGCACAGCCAGGGCTACATAGTCAACCTGTTTTGAGAAGAGGAAGAGGGGATCAAGAGGGAGAGAGTTAGAGAGGGGCAGAGAGAAGGGGAGGCTTAACTTAATGAAGTGTTTCAATACTCTATACCAGTGGTTTTCAACCTTCCTAATGCTGCAACCTTTTAATCTTAATACAATTCCATATAGTTCCTCATGTTGTGCTGAACCCCAACCATAAAATTATTTTCATTGCTACTACATAACTGTAATTTTCCTAGTGCTATAAATTGTAATATAAATATTCGATATGCTGGTCTTGACCCCAAAAGTTAAGAACCACTGCTCTAGACACTCGAGAAGACAAATTCACATTCAACAAAAGGCAAAACATCAATACAATTCATAGTGGGAACCAATGAAATTGACATTAAAAGGACAACATACGGAGTTAACTTTAAAGAGAAATGGTTCTTGGAAGATTAACAAATCCCTAGCAAAACTAAATCAAACAAAATAGAGAGAAGACCCACATTAGAAGTGAAACAAGATGTTACAATAGTCCCCAGCGAAATATAGAATCATAAGGGAATGCTTTGAAAACTTAGATTCTGTGCAGTTAAAAAACCCAAAAGAAATATGTTAATTTCTAATTTATATAATTTGCCAAAATTAAAGTCAGATGATAGCAACAGTTTACATGGGCCCATAACAATTTGACTGAAGCAGTGACAAAGAGTTCCACACAGAGAAGCCAGGACCAGATGGCATCGTCTGAATCCTATCAAGCTATTAAGGATCAAGTACTATTAAGACTTTCCAAACTGTCCCATAAACAGGAAGTTAGGGACACTACAAGAGTCATTCTAAGAGGCTGGTATTTCCAACAGCAAAACAAGACAAGGACACATGTACACATCACACACACAAACGAAAAGCTATATACAATAAACCTACATCTAATATTATACTAGACCTACATCTAATATTATAACAGCTTTTTCCTCTACAGATAGATCTGATAGACTTTTCAGGAAATATACAAAATCAACATATAAAAACTTATATATGCCAATAAGTTTCCTGAGAAAGAATTTAAGAAAAACGTCCCAATTCACAATAGTTTTAAAACTAAAATAAAATAAAGGTTGAAGGACTAGGCATCAGAACAAACACTTTTAAGACTCCGAAGAAACACAGTGGATAAGAGAAAGACCTGAGAGAACTAATGTTATAAAACTGGCTATCTTATCAGAAGTACTGCAGATCCAATGTAATTCCATCAAAACTCTACAGACCTCCTCATAGAACTTAAGGTTTCCCCTAAACCGTAAGATTCATACGAAACACAAGAGACAACAGATACCCAAAGCAATGTTAAGCAGAAAGCGCTGCCAAGATTTCACAATACCTGACCTCCAACAATCCTTCACTCACAGCACTAAGACAGACACATGGACCAGTGGACTTATTAGAGGGCCCATGAGCAAACCTGCTCAGGTATGTACACCTAACTTTTGATAAAGGTGTCAGAAAACATGCACTGAACTAAAGCCCTCCTATTTAGCAAATACCGCTGGCAAAACTGGATCCCCACCTGCAGAAAATAAAACTGAATCCTTATTTCTTACTCAGTACAAAATCAATTCAAAGTAAATCAAAGAACTTCATTTAAAACCCGGAATATTGACATGGCAAGAAGAAAATACAGTGAAATGTACATTCTTAACACTGCAGAATTAAACATAAAAAAAAAAAAAACCAAACTGCCAATCAATAAATGGGCCAATGAACTAAATAGTTCTCAATAAGACAAAGCAGCAGTCTACATATTGAGAGCAGATCTTTACCAACCCTATATCTGACACAGGCCTAATATCCAAAATTTATAAAGAACTCAAGAAGTTAGACTCCAACAACCTAAATAATCCGATTAAGAAATGGGGTAAAGAGCTAAATAGAAAATTCACAACAGAGGAATTCTGAATGGCCGAGAAGCACTTAAAGAAATGTTCAAAGTCCTTAGTCATCAAAACAACTCTGAGATTACATCTTATACCTGTCAGAATGGCTAAGAGAAAAAGTTCAAGTGATAGTACATGCATGCTGGTGAGGATATTGAGCAAGAAGAACACTCCTCCATTGCTGGTGGGAATGCAAACTTGTACAACCACTGTGGAAATCATTTGGTAGTCTCTCTAAAAACTGGGACTAGTCCTACCTCAAGACCTGGCTATACCACTCCTGGGCATATACTCACAATATGCTCCAAGATCCGACAGGGACACTTGTTCTCACCTACGTTCATAGCAGCTTTACTTGTAATTACCAGAAATTGGAAACAACCCAGATGTCCCTCAACTGAAGAATGGATAAAGAAAATGTGGCACATCTACACAATGGAATACTATTCATCTATTAAAAACAAAGACATCATGAATTTTGCAGGATGGAACTTGAGAATATCATCCTGAGTGAGGTAACCCAGACCCGAGAGGACATGGATGGTATAAACTCATTATAAGTGGATATCAATCACAAAGTACAGGATACTCATGCTACACACTCCACAAATCCAAGGAGGCTAAACAAGAGGGAAGGCCCAACTGAGGAAGTTTGAATCTCTCTTAGAAGGGGGAATAAAATAGTTACAGGTGGCAGACAGAGGAAGGGTACTGGGGGGAGGAGGGAAAGGCAGAAGGGAAGAGGAGATTTTAGGACCAAGTATGGGGAGGGACAGGAGAGATGACAGACAGTCATAAGAATGAATGGAAATCTGCAGCTGACAGGGATGGGGAGGTGGTTAGCATCACCAGGATGTCACAGAGACCTGGGATAAGGAAGGCTCCCAAGAATCAATGGGTGTGACAATAGCTGTAACTCACAGCACTGAGAATATGAAACCTCAAGAGGCCACCTCCTGTAGCCAGGCAGGAACCCCAGTGAATGATAGTGACACCAACCCACCCACAAAACGTTCAACAAATTTTGTAGACAAAACTTATCTTTACAAAAAAGGTGGGGACAGGGGATAGAGCAGAGACTAAGAAATAGTCAACCAATAACTGGCCCAACTTGAGACCTCTCCCATGGGTGACCAAGCACCAATCCCTGACACCATTATTGATACTGTTATGCTTGCAGACAGTCTAGCTTGGCTGTCCTCTGAGAGGCTCTAGTCAGTAGATGACTCAGAAGACCTACAGAGTCAACTCACCTGGGCCCACCAACCAAAGAGCATACACAGGCTGGACCTACGTCCCCCTGCACATATGTAACACATGTGCAGCTTGATCTTCATGTGAGTCTCCTAATAATTGGAGTGGGGGCTGTTCCCTGCCATTGGCTCCCTCTCCTCCAGTGCCTAGTGCTGCTAGGACTGGATGTCCAGGGTAGGGGTGGTACCCAGGAGAGGGGCTCCCCTCTCTGGGGAAAGTGGGGGGGATGGTTGGTGTTTATTGCAGCATATCCAGAACTATGTGATGGAACCAACCCAGGTGTCTATTAAGAGAGGACTGGATAAGGAAGTATGGTTGATATACACACTGGTATTTTCTCAGTACAAAGAAATGCAGGTTATGTCGTGTGCTGAAAAGTGAATGCAAGTGGAGAGCATCCTATGAAGAAAATTAAGTCTTGGAAAGACAAATATGGCATGTGTTGTTCTCTTACTCCTAGGTTCTAGACTTAGTTGCATTAAAATCATGTACATTCAGATGACAGGAAAGTAGAAACAAAACTGTCCTAGGCCCAGAGGAGCTAATGAAAGAAGGAAGTGAGGTACAAGGGGTGTGCTTACAGTGCTTTAGGTATGCATAAAATGCCTGATATAACCCAGCATACAACTAAAGAGAGCAACTTAGAGGATGTTATGCATCAGTACACTCAACTCCCAGGTCCTCCACACAGTCACAATTAAACCTCAGGATCTCCATGGGGACCTGACTCGCTCACATATCCACTGCTAACTCCATCATCTCCAGGAGTCTGCTTCATTCATTGTTGCTAACTCCATCATCTACAGGAGTCTGCTTCATTCATTGTTGCTAACTCCATCATCTCCAGGAGTCTGCTCCATTGTGGTTTGGTTAGTTTTAGATCAGCAACTAAAAATCTCATTTGGATTTACCTTTCTACACTACCAGAAAGTTAATATAAACTAAGCATATTGAGTGAGAGTTAATAAATTGGCAGATGAGCTAGAAACTAGGCGTTTACCCCATTTACACCATTTACACAGGGCTAGGCCAGGGGAACCTAGGATAGGAAGGGACTGAAGGGAACAGTCTGCATATAGAACTTTGTTTTTTATACCAGTGGGAGTTCATATCAGATATCCTTATGTCTGAACAGAAAGAAAAGTACTACCTTACACCTGCTTTCAGTACATGGATGATTTATTATTTAATAATCACTCCTTCTTACATTAAAAATAAAAAGAGCTAATCTATTTGGATACCAAAGGCCAGTATCTTAACTCTAGTTTCTTTCCATCTTTCCATGAGTGTTTTATGAAAGCCAAAGTTTATTAACATACCTTGGATCAAGAAGACTCCTCAAAAATTTGAAAAGCAAAAGCTGGTTCTGAATAGAAAAATAAAAAGCACAATTAAATACCAAATTTCCAAAATTGTGCAATGCTAAAGAACTAGTCTAGTCTAGTCTGGCCCCTCTACGCAGGTGTTTGTGTTTCCAGGAGGCCTCTGTACACACTCTGTACACACCTCAGTGCTGCAGACTCTCAGCAGTTCCAATACCCTTCACTTTTCACTGAAGATGGACACACACACCAAGAAGACCCTTCCCAAGAAAGTTGCCCCAGCACAAGTGTAACTCAAGTGGCCAAGCTTAGATCCGTGCTGTTGACGGGGACCTGGGCTGCAGAGGAAGTCTCAGGCTGACTCAACTGTCCTCTGCCTCTCATAAGGGCCTGCTGTGAGACAGTTAATGGTGGGGAGAGTTAGGGCATACTTAAGGTTCAAATTAACAACTATCTCCCAAAACTCAAGTCTTTATCTCTGCAACAGCATCAACCACAACTGCAAAGTGTTAGCCGTCAGCACAAAGTCTGGATTCTATTTCCAGCATTCATTAGCAATATGACCACATAATTCTTAGTGTTCAGTTGCCTTATGTAGAAACAAAACAACTCCACCCACTCCACTGAACCCCAGCTGTATCTTTTCTGCATTTGTCAAAAGTAGTGACAATTAAATGAGATAAAGCTTCTTATAGCTCATGAATACAGTTGCTAGGTTCTTAAGAAGCATTTTTTTTATGTATTCAAATTTCTTCTCTATCAAGCAGGGGACATTCCAAGTGAAAAGAATAGTATAGTTTTGAATATGATTTTTAAATCTATTTATGGCTAGAGATGTAGCACAGAGATGGAATCTTTGCCTACCATGCACAAGACCTAAGGCTTGATCTCACACTGAAAAGGGACAGGAACACATACACACACACACACACACACACACACCCCACACACACACACATTTATTCATGTGTATATATACAAACACATATGAAAGTATAGAAATACAGCTAGTTTTTTTAAGACTGATCCATGTACGTCATTAGTCACTATCAGCCTTCATATCCGGTTGCCTCCTTTTGTTTTACATGCCTTTCCTCCTGGTTATGACTTGAGGTTCCTTCCAAGAGCCCTGGGAACTATTATTCAGGAGCAAGTTGCATTAAAAGTAAAGGAAGTGCGTAAGATCAATGTGGGGTTTATACAGCCACTGAAGCCTAGCAGAAATATAATGTCTTTGAAAGGACTGTGTAAAACTCAAACAAACCAATCAATTAGTCACTTTTAAAAAAATCCATTACACCCAGATTTTATTTATTTGACCATTCAATGATATTCATTCAACAGGCTTCTCTGACTCTTACTACAGGAGGGGGTAGAAATAGTTGTTAATTTTTAATCTTACATTTTTAAAGATAATCCCAGAAGCACCAGAACAAGCAAGGCTTAGTAGAAGCGATTTTTAAAGAGAAGAGGGGCCCTGGGTTTAGGTGGTGTGAGCAGAAGCATTTTTGGCCATGTGCCCTTCCCTGGGCCCCAGCATCATTCTGGCCCTGTTACTATTCCCAGAGCCTGGCCATGGATCCTCCATGGGATCCATCATTGTTTTAACCCAATTCTTCTGCAACTGCCATTTGCCTGGTATGTCTTTGTCCTTGTGAGCAGAGATCACACCCAAGTTTTCCTCATTTCCATTTCTGTTTTTTGTATGTTGTCCTCTGCATTTCAAGTTTCTGGTTCCACAGCATAAACACAGAATGAAGTAATGGATGGCCATAAATTCAATTCATCTATTAATTCTCTGAGCTAGTTAGTAGATCTAATATTGGATATCCTAGGAACCACCTTGCTGAGCTTCTCTCTAAGTACACAGACTCATTTGGAGCCCACATCGTCCACTGTTGCTGACTTTGTCCTGGTTACCACATTTCTTGCCCTTTCGCCTTTCAAGTGGTTATGGCTCCATTTGTGTTCTTTGCCAAAGTTTTCCATAAAAGAGATCTAATCCTTTGCTTAAAACACTGGTAATTCTCGAACACAGAGAAATATAGATGTAATAAAATCAGCTCAAACCCCATGTATATTTTCTGGGCTCTATATCTTAATACACCCCTTTAAAACTGCTTCTCACTGCACCAATGCTGCCTCCTTCCCCCACCACATCTACTATCTCTTGTTTCCCACAGACCTGCCCACACTCCGAACCCAGAGTCTCTACGTCTCTCCATACCAGAGCCTTTTCTTCTGGAAAGCCTTTCCCAGTTCTGCCTGCAAATATGACACCTGTCCTATTTGTGGCTCTGGCAGCTCTGGGAGCCGTTCTCTCACCGTCACTCTTCTCTCATCCCCATGGTCCCTTTTATGTAAGGGGTAGTTCAGCTTGGTAGCATTATACTGCAGTGCCCTAAGTGTGCTTCTTGGAGCCTAACTCTAAGTGTTCTGGTACAGAGTGGGGCCACATGGGTTTAAACGAGTGAATCCTCATCCCTACCACTGCTGTTGGACTTGAGGGCTATGGGTTGTACTTCACGCCCCTCATGTTATCCGACTGCCTAAGCTCTCTCCTCTGGCCACTAGCACTGTGGTGATAAACTATGAGGAACAGTAGGCCCTCCCGCCACACTTCTCCCAGGGCTTCTCAGCATTCACCATGTATGCAGCCATGGCTAGAGAAGCTATTCCTAGGAAAAATCTAAAACGTGATCACGAACTCAATTTGAAGGGGACAAAAGTCTGCTTAAGTAAGATGAGATATCAGTAAAATAGGTTTGTGGATCCTATAGCCAAAGAAAACAGGATGCTCTTCTATGGCTTATGGTTTCTAGAGCAGTGTAGGTTAGAGTCTCAGAGCCATTCCCTTAATATCAGGATTTGTTATCCAATAATCCATTCCCGCATCTCAGTACTCAGAGATTAATGCACAGCTGCTCCCATCCACATCCCCCTACAATACAGGCACAGAATTCACACAACATAAACATACCACACAAACATAGTACATGAACCACATAGGCAGTGTGCACACACATCTAACATCCACACACGCACACACACTCACCACCACCACCACCACCACCACCACCAAACTACATTTAATTGGAACTCTGAATTTAGGCGATACATATAACCAGAAGTCCTCAGATCCAGGTGCCCCTCCCATTACGTGTTCACAACCCTTACCTGAAGCTGTCCAATGACCACTTCGATCTGCTCAGAAAAGTGAGTAGCCACCAGCTCTGCGGCTTTGCAGGGCTTCAGGGACACAAGTTCCTGTAGTCAGCAGAAAAGACAGCCGTTTCACTTGCTGCACTTAATGGGCTATCCATAGATATGAGGCTTGATACTGCCATGAGCCTCCATGTGTACTTCAAGAGTCCCTGCTTCAGGCTTTAATTTAAGGCTTACATTACCAATTAGCAAAGTTAGAATGGTCCCATCCTACAAATCAGAATTGAGGGTGTTTTTTAACCTCTCTAGAATTTCTAGACAGAGTAAGCTTTATGGAATTCTGGATTTTGGACAAGAGAGCTATGGATGAACAAGGGAGTAAATGCCCCCCAAGTTCCCTGTCGAAGAGTTTCATGCTTGAGCTTCAAGAAATGAGAAAGAGTCCAGTTTTGATTTCTTTAGCTAAAATCCTAGCTTCACCTTGTTGCAGAGTGAATTTATAAACTAGAAGTATTTGTGGAAACCAAGCTAGGTCTTGAAGACGTTAACGTCTTATCCACTGATAATTGCCCATTTTTAATAGGATCCACACCGGTCAAAGCTAAGGTTCCCACATGAGTCTCCTTGAGCGTCCTGCTCCTGGCTACTCTTCTTATCACAGCTCTCCTTTTTGGGATCACTCACCACTTCTGCCTGCACCGCTTAGTTTTTATTATCAGTTTGACCAAAACTGGAGACACCAGGAAAGAGGGACACTCAACCGAAGAACTGCCTAGATCAGACTAATAATCTGTAGGATTGACTGTGGGGTATTTTTATTAGATATTTTCTTTATTTACATTTCAAATGCTACCCTGAAAGTTCCCTATACCCTCCCCACCTCCCTGCTTCCCTACCCACCCACTCTCACTTCTTGGCCCTGGCGTTCCCCTGTACTGGGGCATATAAAGTTTGCAATACCAAGGGGCCTCTCTTCCCAGTGATGGCCGACTAGGCCATCTTCTGCTACATATGCAGCTAGAGACACAAGCTCTGGAGGGTACTGGTTAGTTCATATTGTTGTTCTTCTTATAGGGTTGCAGACCCCTTCAGCTCCTGGGGTGCTTTCTCTAGCTCCTCCACTGGGGGCCCTGTGTTCCATTGTATAGATGACTGTGAGCACTGGCATAGCCTCATACAAGACAGCTCTATCAGGGTCCCTTCATCAAAATCTTTTTTTTTTTTTTTTTTTTTTTGGTTTTTCAAGACAGGGTTTCTCTGTGTAGCCCTGGCTGTCCTGTAACTCACTTTGTAGACCAGGCTGGCCTCGAACTCAGAAATCCGCTTGCCTCTGCCTCCTGAATGCTGGGATTAAAGGTGTGCGCCACCACGCCCGGCCCTTCATCAAAATCTTGCTGGCATATGCAATAGTGTCTGGGTTTGGTAGTTGATTATGGGATGGATCCCCGGGTGGGGTAGTCTCTGGATAGTGGGGCATTTTTTAAATCCATGTCTGATGTGGGAGACTCCAGTCCATTGTGGGTGGCATGTTACCTAGACAGGAGGGCCTGGGCTGTATAAGAAAGCTAGCTAAGGGGATAAAAAGATGGCTCAGCAGTTATGAGCACTGGCTGCACTTCCAGGAGACTTGCTTTTGATTCCAAGCACCCACATGACAGCTCCTAGCCATCTGTAAATCCAGTCCTAAAGGACCTGATGCCCTCTTCTGGCCTCCTCAGACACTGCACATACACAAAAAAGTAGGTACAAATAAAATCTCAAAAAAATAAAGGAAGGAAGGAAGGAAGGAAGGAAAGAAACAAGCAAGCTGAGCATGAACCAAAGCCCAGTAGCC
Organism: Mus minutoides; assembly: GCA_902729485.2. Taxonomy (NCBI): domain Eukaryota; kingdom Metazoa; phylum Chordata; class Mammalia; order Rodentia; family Muridae; genus Mus; species Mus minutoides. Next base: position 88,815 of record LR750327.1, read on the forward strand.
ACTAAGCATCCTCCTCCATGGTTTCTGTTCACTTCCTATTTCCACGTTCCCGCCTTCAACTCCTGCCCTGCATTCCCTTAGTGGTGAATTATGTGCGAGAGTAAATAAGCCCTTTCCTCTCAAGCTGCTTTGGCTGTGGTGTTTACTACAGAAGTAGGAAGCAACTAGAACCGAGCCTTTCAGTTTCTGCCTTTCTCTGTGGGAACACCCTGCCCAAACATAGATAAAAGCAAAGACCAAGCCTGGAGCAGAAAGCACAGTATACCAACCCCACAGCAATGCATTCCAGTGAGACTACGTGAGATACAATAACAAAGAATTCAAAAGAGTGACCGTAAGAACAGTCAATGAAATCCAACAACACAAATTCTTGAGTGAATTTAAAAAAAAAGTGATACAAATAAAGAGGGGAATGAAACAAAGAAGATGGTACAGGATATGAGTGAGGAATTCAATGGTAATGAATACTGAAATCAAATAAAAACTTTACAAACAAAAAACTCAACAAATCAAATTAAAAACTCAGTAGAAACTCTCACAAATAGATCAAGTAGAAGACAATCTCAAGGCCTGAAGATGGGAATGATTTAAAACATTCAGACAGCAACACAAATGAAGTAACAAAGTGATAATAGAGCATGATAGGGCTACAGACACAGTGATAATAGAGCGTGATAGGGCTACAGGCACAGTGAGCGTGATAGGGCTACAGGCACAGTGATAATAGAGCGTGATAGGGCTACAGGCACAGTGATAATAGAGCGTGATAGGGCTACAGGCACAGTGATAATAGAGCATGATAGGGCTACAGGCACAGTGATAATAGAGCGTGATAGGGCTACAGGCACAGTGATAATAGAGCGTGATAGGGCTACAGGCACAGTGATAATAGAGTGTGATAGGGCTACAGGCACCATTAAAAAACTACAGACCATAAGCATAAATGTAAAGACAAAGAAAAAGTAAGCAAACAGTTGGTATCAACTGAAGCACGAGACCCTGATTATGGGTACCTAGCACCCACATATAAGCCAGGTACAGCAACTTCTCTAACCCCAGAGCATGGGTTGACCCAAATACAGACAGATCCTTGGAGTCTCTTATATTGCAGTCTAGCCAACTGGCAAGCTTTAGGTTTGTGGTGGTTTGAATAGGCTCAGTCCAGGGAGTGGCACTATTTAGAGGTGTGGCCTTGTTGGAGGAAGTCACTGTGTCATTGTGGGAGTGAGCTTTAAGACCCTCCTATTAACCATGTGGGAGCCAGTCTTCTCCTAGTGGCCTTCAGATGAAGATGTGGAACTCTCAGCTCCTCCTGCACCATACCTACCTTGATGGTAATGGACTTAATCTCTGAAGCTGTAAGCCAGCCCCAATTAAATGTTGTCCGTATAAGAGTTACCTTGGTTGTGGTGTCTGTTCACAGCAGTAACTAAGACAAGGTACAATGAGAAATTCTGTCTCAGAAAACATAACTGGGAGTGCACACACACACACACACACACACACACACACACAGAGAGAGAGAGAGAGAGAGAGAGAGAGAGAGAGAGAGAGAGATTCAATAGTTATAGCAGGGGGCGCTAGAGAGATGGCTCAGCAGTACATTGCTCTCACAGAGAACTGGACTGAGCTCCCAGTAACCACATGTAACTCCAGTTCCAGGGTATCTAATGCCTTCTTCTGACCTCTGTGAAAACTAGGTATGCATGCGGAACACTTATATGCATGCAAGCAAAATGTTCATACACATAAAATAAATCTTAAAAAAATATATTTAATCATAGTAGAATGTTCTGAAATCCAGGGACAAAGATAGCCATCCACATACAGAAAACATTCAGAATGCTAAACAGGTAAGACCAGAGGACTTCACCAAATTATATTGTAATATGCTGTACAAAAAAATTACTGGAAAATCAGGAGGTGAGTACAAAGTCATACATAAAGGCAAAGCCATCTCAATGCTGCAGCTATCTCCACAGAAACACTAAAATCCAAGAGGACAGTGAATGATGGGTTTCATGTTCTGAAGCAATAACTGCCAGCCTACATTACTATTTCCAGAACAGCTTTCCCTTAAAACTGAAGGCTGATCTTAATTGTCAACCTGACATGCCTGGGAAGAAGAGGAAACCGCAGTTGAAGAACTGTCTTCGTCAGCTTCTCCCAAGGACATGCTTAAGGGGCCATTTTCTTAATTGCTGATTGACATAGGAGGGTCCAGCCCACTGTGGAAGGTGCCACCCATTGGAGGTGTGCCTGGGCTGCAGGCCAGTGGAAGCAAGCTGGTAAGCCAGCCTGTTCCTATGTAGTATCTGGTTCCGTTCCTGCCTTATCTCCTTCATGGTGTAAGTCAGGTAAGTCTCTCCTTCTCCTACACAGCTTCTAATCAGCACCTTCCTTAGCTCAGTGTCAGAAGTAACTAGAGCAGAAGCTGGTGCTAGAGCGTGGCTTGCTGCCCTGACAAACCTCATGCTTTGTGAGAGGAAGGCGAATGATTTTGGAACTCTGGGCTAGAAAAGCCATTAAGGGCTCAGCTGCATGGGCTGCTCTGAGGGAGCTGGGAGACAAGGAATGCAGTGTGGGTGATGGAGGCCTGGAGCGTGAGGCTGCAGAGGGACTGGGTTCTTTCAGGGACGTTTTGGACTTTCACACTGCTGGGGTTGTGTTTTATCCTGTAGTATTAATATTAACATGAGATCTTGAGTATAAGCCAAAAAAGGAAAGTTGTTGTTTAACCATGATGCATTTGTATGCCCAGCTGACAAGGCTTGAGTGAGCTCATGACAGCTCATCTTGGCTGTCAACTTCAGATGCCTAGGAAGTGGGGAACTCAACCAAGAACTGCCTGTCAGATTGTTCCTTGGGTATGTCTATGAGGCAATTTCTTAATTGCTAATTAATACAGGATGGCCCAATACACCATGACTGGTGTCATCCCTGGGGAGGACAGTCAGTAAGCAGTGCTTCCCCACGGGCTCTGCCTTGGTTCTTGCTTCAAGCTTCTGCCTTAGCTTCCCCCAGTGAGGTATTACAGCCTACAAATCAAATGAACCCTTTTCTTCCCCAGGTTGTCTTTGTTCAGTGTTCTATCACAGCAACAGAGACCCACCTAGAACAAACGACAGAGAAATGAAGTTTCCATGATAGACATAAACCAAATTCATAAGCACCAGAGTCACTCTACAGAAGATACTTGAAAGGAACCCTTTACACTGAAGAGAAAAAGAAACACAGCACTGGAGCCATTGGAAGAATAAGCTGGACTAGAACCATAGGCAAGCAAAACAAGTGGAAGAGCACCAAGCATTAAAAAATCAACAAAAGGAAAAGAATTAATGCATACCTTACAATAATTACTAAGTGTTAATGGCCTCAATTCTCCAAGGAAAAGACCCAGACTAGCATATTAGATTAAAAAACAGGATCCAAGCCGGGTGTGGTGGTGCATGCCTTTAATCCCAGCACTCGGGAGGCAGAGGCAAGCGGATTTCTGAGTTTGAGGCCAGCCTGGTCTACAGAGTGAGTTCCAGGACAGCCAGGGCTATACAGAGAAACCCTGTCTCGAAAAAAACAAAAACAAAAACAAAAACAAAACAAAAAAACCAGGATCCATCAATTTCTATTTCTTGTATTCTGTCTGATCCATCACAAGGGACTAAGACAAGAACTGAATGCCACAGTGAACTATAGGAAAATCAAAAACAAAGCAAAGCCCAATAGAGACTGAATGGCACACCAGAGAATGCTCATGGTTTGCAGCGGTCAGGAGCATGGTCCAGCTACCTGGGCTTCCTTAGCCCTCCAAGTTCTGCAGATGCATGAAACCTGACAATCTCACTCTAGGGTACACAGGTCTCGATGAATTCAACAGAGATCCATTCTAAGAATCTTTTTAGGGGTCCATGGATCTCTGAAACTATTGTAAATTTCCATATTCTACATGTTATAGTATTAAGAGGCATGTGCTAATGGTATTAATGACCTCCTGCATTAGATTGTCAAAAAAATAAATAAATAAAGGTTCAGATGACTCCCTGAGATTCTGAGTTTATACTGTGTATAATCTCATTGTATTATTCTTATTTGTTGTATTTATATTACTGAAGACACATAAGTTATTTGACAAAAATTCCATATATTTTTATATATTTATTCTTATTTATGTGTCTGTGTGAGTGGATGCCATATGTGTGCACGTAACTGCAAAGGCTTAATCCCCTGAAGCTGGAATTACACAGCTGTGAGCAGCCCAACAGCACTGGGAACCAAACTGGTGTCTTCTTGAAGAGCTGCAGTGCTCTTAGCCAGTGAGCCATCTCTCCAGCACTGAAAAATGCTGAAAGTTTACGTACATGGCTTTAAAGCCTAAGGTGAAAAGAGGTACAGATGTGAAGAAACACAGCCAGGAGGAGTGACTGCACGGCAGGATGCTTCCTGCTGCCTGGTTCCCATGGGAGCCCCTCTGCTCACGGACCCAGTCAGCACATTCCACATGCAGCAAATAGACATGACCTCATTTGGATTTCTGGAATCCAGGTACACTGCTTGATGCAGATGAGTTCAAAGAAGATGGAGCCAAGAGGTACTATGGAGACTCAAGGAGAGTGAAGAAAAAGAAAAGGGTTTTTTTCCCTGAGACACATTGGTACTGTTAGCAGGAAGCTGGCTTCATTCAATAACATACACCATGTTCTCAACCCCACATATGACAGTGTGACCATCTCTGAGACCACATATCCCCAGGGACCGAGAACCAGTCTTACAAGAGATGATTCCCCTAAGGTGCGATTCAGACACATGGCCTTTCTAAATATAAAAATATTTTCATCCTCCTGTAAACAGTGCAATGATGTCATTGCTGTGAGAGAAGGGGTCAGGGAGCTGGAGGAGGGGCTATAAGACAACTCTTACTTTACTCTTGGTCTGTGGAGGGAGGACAAGAGGCTCTGGCTTTTATAAGCTGTCTTTACCTTGGGACAACAGACTATTCTAACCACCAGACAGCTGAGATCAATCAGGTCTTGAACAAATTTCAAATTAGCTGAACCAATTCTGAACAGCTATAGAGAGGAGCATTCTAAGCCTAATCAGAGAGAGGATGGTATTAGCCAGAGCAAAAGGTGCAGGAAAATGGTAGACTCCAGACATTAGGGGCAAAACATGCCAGCCTTTTTCTCTTTTTTAAAAAAGATATCTGCATGTGTGCGTATTTTGTGTGTGTGTGTGTGTGTGTGTGTGTGTGTGTGTGTGTGCATGTGTGCGTATGTGTGTGTGTTCATTAGAGTGTGTCAGTGCACGTGAGCATTCAGATGTCACATCAAATAGCCAGCCTTATATCGTGTGAACCACCTTCCCAGCTTGGCATTTGTTTTTAACAGAGTTTAATGTTCTCTGTATCTTACTGAAGAGTGCAAGAGTTGAGGAAAACTCCTGTAACATCTGCTGCTGCTTTCTTAGCAAAAGTTAACCTGGAGAATAGCCTTTCAAATGGTAAAGGTTTAAAGGTTTGATGGGACACGTTGCCATTGACGTAGGGAATGTGCCATACTTCAGTTGCAACTCTGGCAGGACCCTGGAGATAGTGTTGAGCCCTCCCTTCATTGGTGAATCTTCTTCCTGCTGCAGGCAGAGTTCAGCTGGCGGCAGTGCTGAGAACACACAGTGCAGGCATGCTCGGTACTACACAGGATACTGTACTACCCCTCCATGGCTCAGGAACCCATAGAAGATGGGGCGGAGGACAGGAAAACCAGGGGAGGGGGAGAAAGACATCTTCTGGACCTGACACAGCAGATGTACTCACACACTCCCTGCAGCTGGGCCTGTCTGTACCACACTGAGCCCACCATCATTTCATGCTGGGTGGAGGAGAGGCCCATGAGGCTCCATCCCCCTTAGAGACTCTGGGCAGCAATGGTAGTTGGGGGAGAAGAGCTACTTTCTTCAGTGGTACAGTTATTGCTCCAGTAAATGACCTCTAGCCCACACCTGGACACTCAGTGGGGCACACACAAGAAGAAGACATGAAAGGAGGAAGAGGAGCTCCAGAAGAAGGTTCTAGTGATGGAGGGAGGGGTATGGGAGGAGAAAGAGGCACAAAATGACTAAAATTCATTATATAAACATGAAATTGTCAAAACTACATTTTTAAGGATTTGGAGTCAGTACCTCCATATGATCCATTGCTTTCTGCCACACAGACTGCTTCTCCTCAGCACTGTGACCAGGAATAGATAAGATGTTGTGGATATAATTGAAGACTTCTTCCTGTGGAGCACAAGACAATGCATTCACTCATCCCTCCGGTCAATCAGAATGCAGTGACGGCTGCTGAGTATCAGTCTCCATAAACATCATCTATTAGGAGATGAAAATCCTCTTGGATTTGGAGATAGTTTATGGAAACTGGCACTAGAGGAAACCTAAGTACTTACAGCACAGGTAGACTCTTAGAAGTTCTAAATATATTCCACTTAAACTTGATTTCAGTTTGTTAACCCTTAGTGTCCTAACTGAGTAGCATACTTTCATTGTGGGTAATAGCTGTCTGTCTGTCTGTCCACATTCCCAATTCCATCTCATATCCCTCTTGCCCTTGTCAACCATGCTCCCTCTGTGCTGATTCTCATTTTATCCATGTGATCTCCACTCAGCTCCCTGCTTCGGGACTTTCATGTCCACCCCTCCCAACCTTAGAGCTCATTCTCTAATGTCAAAGGTCAGTTACACCCCAGCCTCTGCTTGCTGTCTATAAGTAAGTCCCTTGTCATCCCCGAGCCACATGCAGCCCTCTTCCCTGGCATGATAGTTAGTACTACATTTGGTTACTACCAGTGTCTACCACACACTCAAACTTCAGGAACTTCAATTTAATTAGCAATATAGACTCTACTTATAGCAGAAACTCAACAAAAGCCAAGTGAATGCAGCTGGGGAGAGAGAGTGGGGACGCAAAAGGGTGAAGCAGGCTTTAAGCTGACCTCTCTCAACGGGTCATGCAGGTAGCAGTCAATGATCTTGTCGTACTGGTGTTCTCGCTCATACATAAATTCACAGATTTGATAGCTGGAATGTGAGAGGACAAGCTTCAGCTGTCAAACAGGTTGGTGGCCATGCACTTCTCACACTCAGAACTTTACTTAAACAAGTGAAAATGGAATAGTGCCATTTCTGGTGGTAAATACAAGTCTAAGAATTCCAATCCAAGGGTGCCTCCGACTTGGAATCTCACATCAGGAACAGTAAAGCATATGCAAATGTCTAAACGCTACAAACCCTCCAGAGTCTGGTCCCAGGCATTTCAGATAAAAATACATATCTACCAGAAAAGAGAGCCTGCTGCTGAATGCTATGTTTTACAAAAGTCTTAAAGAGACAATGTGTCAACTAAGAAATAACTGGTGCTAGTATCAGTAGTTTGCAAATATTTATATATTAAGTTTCTTTGTTGAAAACTAAATACAACAAACAAGGTGAGTAAGTGTTGGCACATTGTATCTTCTGTTATATCATTCCTACTGAGCATAACTGTCACAATCTAACAAACACCACACACATTAAATCTGGAGCCGGTATGTCTATGGGGCCAGCACCGGGGAGGCAGAGACAGCAATATGATGAATACAAGTCATACAGAGCACATTCTAGCACAGCCTAGGGCTGCACAGTGAACACCTGTCTCAAAATACCAAAAATAAATAGATACCTGTATAAATAAAGTGAAGCACAGGAAGACTGCTTCTTCACTTTCAGGTTAAAACAAATATACTTTTAAATTTATACTATACAATTCTGTAAATTTTGCTAATTTTCAGAGTTCATATAGAAGCCAAAAAACAAAAAATCAAAAAACAAAACAAAACAAAAACAAAACAAAAAAAACCTCACTCTCCTAAGCTTATGTTTTTGTTACTGTTATTGGTATGCTCTTTCTTAGTTAAAATAGCAGAGATGCAAAATAAACTAGGTTTCATGTTAGAGAATAACAGAACTACAGAAAATTAATATATAGCTTCAAAACAGCTCACAATTCTGCCTTTTCTGCCATGCGGATGAGCCGACTCTCTTCAAATTGAACTATGCCTCCAGCCTGCAGCAATTCTAAAAGGACCTGAAAATTTAAAACAAATAAGAAGAAACACTTTGAGAATTGCTTTATGTACCAGTTCTCTAAGAATCCATGCAGCCATGCAGCCCATAACCTCCTTCCTGCGTCTTACCACTTGGTGATATTTGGGCTGCATTCACTGCCATATGATGACTCTGCTCTTCACACAGGAAAGGGTCAGCATGGTGTTTCCAGGTATAGCCCCAACACTCACACTAACCTCTAAATGCCCCTCATGCTTTTCTAAGAAGTTGCTTGTTTGTTTGTATGTTATATGTATGAGTGCTGTGCCTTCATGCACACGCACCAAGTGTGCACACCTGGAGACTGTAGATGACACAAGAGGGCATTGGATGCCCTGGAAGTGGAGTTACAGATGGCCGTGAGCACCACATGGGTGCTAGGAACCCTCTGCATGGGTGCTTGGTACTCTGCAAGAGTGCTGGTTCTCTTATCCACTGTGCCATCTCCCTGGCCCTAAGCAGTTAGTTCTGGTCTGGTATTTTTATGCCTTAAGGTTTTTTAAATCTATTCCACAGACAGTGCCCAGCTTTACACACTAACTATTTTAATTAAACATAGGTTTGTGTGTGTGTGTGTGTGTGTGTGTGTGTGTGTGTATCTATTAGCAACTCTCAAAACATACAAAGATAGGAACAATTCAAAGCAATTCAAATGTCTATCAAGGATGAATAGACAAATAGGATCTCTCTCTCTCTCTCTCTCTCTCTCTCTCTCTCTCACACACACACACACACACACACACACACGAATTAATAATTAATATTGTTTGGTTCAAAACAGAAAGAAAGGTTGGATGTATGGTATAATATGAATAATCTTTAAAGATGCTATGCTAATGAAATCAAGACCAAATAGATGGGCAACAAACACTATCTGCCTAAACTTACATGAGGAGCAGAACAGAGTGAAAATAAAGGCTGTGACCAGGAGGCTGGAAGTGGGAGAACATGGAATTGCTGCTCAAGGTGATTACAGCTCCTTTTGGGAAGGTGGATCGGCTGGAGACTGTGGAATGGAGTTCATGCCATTGGCCTTAGACTTACAATGGTGCATCCCAGGACTGTTGGTAGGGACTTGCCTAGCAGTCATGAGATTCTGAGTCCTATCCCCAGCAGTACATAAAACTAGGCATGGTATCACTTGCTTCCAGTCCCTCGAATTCAGAAAGATCATGAATTCAAGGTCATGCTCAGCTACACAGTGAGTTCAAGGCCAGCCTGGGCCACAAGGGGACATTTTAATCCAGGTACCATGGTGCACGCAGGATGCTGAACTTATGTTCTAGGCTAGCCTGGGCAACAGAGCAAAACCTCATCTCAAAAACAAAGACAAAAACAAAAACAAGAAAAGCCAAAAATATTGGCTCTCACATCACTTTCACAACAGTAGCAAAGATAAATGGTAAGCAAGACAACAGTGCAGCTAGGGCCTCAGGCTGCAGGAGAGCGATGGGACCCTTGTCAGAGAGCAAAGGACCTTCAGCAAGAACATTTTGTTTACTATTTTGATGTTGAACAAAACTGATCCAAATTTTCCATTCAAGGCCCAAATTTAATCCATTTGGAGCACTGGAATGCACTGTCACATACAATAAAGGCGGCATGAAGCCCACTCGCTGTGTCAGTTTGGAATAAGATAATGGAATGAGTTGAAGCCAGTCTTACCAACTCAGCCTGGCTGTCATCACCAGGGATTTTTGTAAGCAAGTTATTCAGTTTTATTAAGCATTAAGCTAATTTGTAACTATGTGCATTAAAAACAACAATAATGAAACTCAAAAATCATCATTTCCTATTATTAAATCGTATTTTGCTGCTCTGTCTGCTCTTGGGGCTGTGTAAGCCTGCTGCAGCTGCATCTGGATGGTGGGGGCAGCACACAGGTGCACAGCTGGGCATCTTGCAGGTCAGTGTTTACTGACAGCACAGCAGAAGATTAAGTAAGCCATGGTAGAATCCCTACAGATCAATGAAATGCTATTTAAAATCTTACTTTTTGAAGGGCTATAAAAACAAGCAAGCAAAGAAAAGAAGACAGGACCTATTTGTGGCCTACACAACCTAAAATGTTTACTTTTGGTTCCTTGACAGCGATACTTTGTCAGTCCCTGACAAAGAAAGTAGAGAAAATATTAACAAGGCTCTTAAGGTTAAGAGTGTGAATGTCTGGGCCAGCATGTAGGTAAAGGGGCTTGGCCCCAAGCTTGCCAGCTGGAGGTCAATGCCTGGGTTGCACATGGTGGGAGGAGAGACCTGACTCCTGAAACTTGTCCTGTGACACATGCACAGTGGTTCATGCTCACACACAGCATCTGTCTGTAGGCATTACGTTGTAATGGGAAAGGGGAACAGTTTATGATTGTTGTTATTATTTATAAGTGTTACCTATAAGGAGCGACAAGAGAGGGTAGTGGTTAGGGCTATGTGTTGGGGGAGGTGTGGATGTGTGGGTATACAGTACTGTACATACATATGAAAATGTCAAGGTGAAACTCATTATCTTGTATGCTAACTAAAAGAAAATAATAAAAAACAACCTGTTACCTGACTGAGCAAAACAGTCACTCCACTGATAAAAGAGTAGAGTTCTGACATGTTTTATTTTCACCTTATTTACTTACATAAATTTACATAAATGGCAACAGTCATATCAGAAACTATATTTGGGGAACTAATTACTGTCTATGAGCACAGCACTGGGAAATACTAAGAAATACTGCATAAAGCAAGTCTGATGTGTGACAGCAGTATCAGGAGTGCTGGGTCAGCAGGGAAGGAAGTCACCAAGTACTAATTTGAATTGTGACCTTGGACAACTTATCTCATCAATCGTCACCACTTTAAGACCTGTGGAGGGGAACCATCTGAATGGGCACCTTTGTAATTAGTATGGATAAGGTGCTGTGGTTAGTCTGAATTTAATGTTCAGACTTGGCCACATCTACACACTAAATCCAAGCCCTGGAAAGCACTCCCACTGTGTTAGCTCACCTTCTGTCAAGGAAGGTTTGTACGCTAAGAGAGTGTGCACACATCATGCACACGGCGGGCGACCCATCTTCACTGCTATAAACAACCAGGAGGAGACAGAAAAGTTCCCTTCCTGTTACTTGTTCTCCGTTTAGCTTAACAGGAACCTAAGCTGCTCGCCCTGTTCTCTAACTTGTCTGAAGCAGTCACTTGTCCACAGCAGAGCGGCTAACAGCTTCATTGCTGCCAGTCTATGCTCTTCATCCGAGTCTGAGCTGTGTGCTGCCACCAGGAACACCAGCTCAGCAGTCACACCTGTAAACTGCTGTGACTTAATACCTTACAAAGCGTGGTATCCATGTTAAGCGAGTTGACTTAGTACCCACAATTTCAGTGTAAAGGCTTTTAAATAAAGCACCTCTCATTTAAGAGGCACGAAAGGACAAAAGTGGCAGCCAGGTCCAATCCCGGCACTAACTGGGGATGGGCCGGGGGCAGGTTGATTCCAGTCTCCAGAATGGAGCCCTCCATGCAGTAGGATGCTATCAGATGGAATGTGCCAACACTCGGGCTCCAGTTCACATGACCAGCTGCTTCATGCCCCTGCAGAAAAAAAAAAACTTCCCAGCCATGATGGGCTCCACGTGCATTCAAATAAGTACTTTCTCCCTTAAAGTGCCTTTGTTAGGATAGCTTATCAGAGCAACAGCCTGAGTAACTCAAACAGACTCTATCCCCAGTCTTCAGCACAGAGTTCTAGTGTCCATACCTGCTGTCTTTCAGAGTGGCGGGAGTCATCGTCAGGGCTACAGAGGAACTCGAGGACCTGGCCAAAGGTAACGGGAATGGTTAGCCAGTGCCAGCAGCTCATTCCCAGTCACTTGTAACAGACATCTGCACAGACAGCACTGTCCCAGCTGATAGCCTACTGTGTGGATCAGGCTGCAAAGACGCCTGTATTAGCATGTGTCCTATTCAGGTTTCTTTACTGTTGAGAAATATAACTGGGAGCACTTCCTTCTGAGTTGCTTGATGCCACAGTCAGCAGGCACAGGCTGCAGTCAGGACATTTGAATCTAAATCCTATCCTACACATAATACGATTTCTGTTGGAAGAAAAAAAAAAGAACTACCCTAAGCCTGGCTTTAGATGAGTTATTTAACATTTCTGGGATTTCTCTGAGAAAAAAAATGAGGATAAATGGACTGACTTCAGAACCTCTGGAAAGCTTAGTGAATGCACACGAGGTTTTGCTGGGTGGTAGAAGTGCTCAGTACATTGCCTTATTACCCCTGGCTTCTCTAGACAAAAGGTAGTTTTCACACTACTTGTGGGCATTCGGGGATGTTCTGACTGTGACTGGGAAATGCCTGGAGGAAAGTGATTTATAAGCAAACTCAAGAGTTCTCAAAGTAGCCTCTTCTCCAGGCGACGAAAGGGTCTTACCATCAGAGAAAAAGAGATTTTTTTTTTAAAGATTTATTTTATTTATTATATGTAAGTACACTGTAGCTGTCTTTAGATAAGGGAATCAGGTCTTGTTACGGATGGTTGTGAGTCACCATGTGGTTGCTGGGAATTGAACTCAGGGCCTCTGGAAGAGCAATCAGTGCTCTTAACTGATAAGCCATCTTTCCAGACGAGAGATTAAGTTAGTAAACTAATAAGCAAGAAATCCTAAGCAACTTAGAGTAACCAAATAACTATTAAGATAGAATATTGATAGCCACACCCCCCATAATGCTAGGCTTTGGGCAAAAATCACATAACCCATTAAAACACACATCCCTACTTAGATCCCAAGCTTAAACACAGATCCCAGAAGTCTGTCTTGTCTAAGAACAGAGAACAGAAGAAAGCAGCTCCAGGTATCACTGTAAAGTCACTTACTTGATCAAAGAGGGTTCTGTTAACAAACAAGGTATTGTCAGGCTTTGCGAGCTGACGAGCGAGGAATGTAAAGAGACACCCCACCTGTGACGGGGTAAAATCTGAATTCTCCACCATAACCTGAGGAGCAAAAGAAACTGGTTAGCAGTACTCTATCTGGTATGCACACCTATCAATAAGGAAAAAAGAATGCTGCTTTGTGCTTAAAAGTCCTTAACCTGACAATGAAGAAATCCCAGGAAGGAAGTCACTTACAACTGCCTTCATGGCATGGCTGCTTTCTGTGGAATCTGCAGACAGCACTGGAGTTGGTAGCTTGTGAATGGACTTTTACAACCATATATAACAGGTTTCCAGTCACAACCATTCCTCCTGGTTAACTTTGTTTTCACGTCCTAAGTCCCCATGATATGTATGGTGATATGACAGGGGCCTTTCAGGGAGTTGTGATGGTAAGCATAGATTGTCAACTTGACAGAATCTAGAGTCACCTGGGAGACAGACCTCTGTGGAGGATTATCTTGATCATATTAATTGAGGTGGAAGATCTGCCCACCATAGGCGCCACAATTCCCTGGCTAGGATCCTGTCCTCAAGAGAGAAGACGACTGAGAAGCAACATTTGGAATCATGAACTAAGAAAGATGAGTCAGATAAACATCCTAAAATGTGTAATCTGATCATATCATTATAAAGGCACAAAAACATCACAGAAGCCCAATGTTTTAAAAAAAAAAAAAGCAATTCACAACAGTATAGCACGTTACATTCACTGCTACAGAAGAAATCTGTGAGAAAACAAGAAAGAAACAGCTTCTAAGCCAAGCTCTGAAGTCTTAAGTGGAACCTTTGCCAAGGAAACATCAACCGAGAAAAGCGAGAGCAAAGGTGTGTGTAAGGACTGGAAGACAGGAGTCTGCCAGAGAAACCCTAAGTTCTACTGGAATGTAGAAGCAGAAGGGGGATAAATCAGATGGCAGCTTCAGAAATCTGGAACATATGACACAGACTGTGGGATGACCAGAGGGGCTGAGCTAGAGAGTGGATTGTGATAAGGACTGTGCATGGAGAAATGATCCTGTACAGGTAGGAGATTACAGTGTCAGGAGACCAATGTGTGAGGGACTGCATGGGCCCAAGGAAGGGGTCCTGACTGCAGCAGTGATGTGAGCTAAAGCCCAGTGCAGACAGCAGCCGCACAAGTGTTCCTATATGTGGAAAATGTAGCAGACACATTCTGTACATCGTCAGTAAGTGGATAATCCTGCCATTAACAAAGAACGAATGCAGACATTTGTGGTTGAAGATTTTGTACTGTCAAGGGCTGTCATGTTGAATAAACTGGGGTAAATTTACCATAAGAGAGGGTTTAGAATCCAGCACATCCACTGTAAGACTTCCAAGTTCCACCCTTTATCCTCCATTCAGAGACATAAAGTATGAGTCTTGGCCTGCTATAAAACCTTCCTACTTTGGAAGCCCTCCTGCTTTACTGTGACAGTCAGCACCTGTTAAGTGTGCTGCCATTGCCACGGTATATTACCAAGAAACACAGCCTTGAGTTACGCTTCCAGCTCTGCACTCCCTGTACATCTAAGGTGCCAGCCAGCTCCCTGCACACAATACACACTCTAGCGCATGATCTTCAGCGCTCCCCATGGCTCAGTCTCCACCCTGCTGGGTGTCCAAGGTCCCTTTTCTAGGATTCCAGTCTCAGGGCCCATCCAGTGCTCCTCTAAGCTGTATCCCTTCCTTCTGCCCTGTAAGGCTGCAGACTCTGACCTTACACACACCCTGACAAGAGCAGCTCCAGTTCACGACTGATTCTTTTGCCGACTCAGTAAATGTCTGGTTCTATCCTACAACATCTCCATGCTTTCCTCCAAAATATTTCAAAGGCCATGATTACAAAATTTCCTGGGTATTACTTAGTTTCAAGTTGTTTTCCCTATGTGTGCAAGCACACAGTACATACAACCATATAGTACGGAACAAGCCCATCTACCCTCTATCAGTCTACTCTCAACACTCCTGCCAAAGTACACTTCAACACAAGCCTGTCACTGGAAAGCAGAGACCTCTGACTCTTCATTGATCTGAGGTGGTAGGACTATAACAACAGGAAAGAACAGCATCTCCAGACAGTCTGGGGAGTTACAGAGCCCCAGTCTCTGCATCTGCATCATCCTTCCAGACTAGAATAGATTCAAATTCAAATCCCAACTTGACTAATGTATAAATGCTTCTTAAACACCTACTAGATCTCAGGCATGGTAGAGCACACACTCTGGGCATGATACAACAACCGGGCCTCAGTGGACACAGTAAACACAATATAACATAATTAATAAAGTTGATATAAAAATGCCATTAGTAATAATCCTCAGTTTCTACCTTCACGAAGCATTTACACATTGTACTAGATACATTTATAGATTTCCCTGTCTCACCTTGAGCATCTTGAAAATACAAAGGAGTTCTAACCAACGTAGAAGCTTGTGGGAGGATTAGAAGATGGTCAGCAATCTAGCAGAGAAAGGAATAAAGAGGCTTGACTGTCTGAAAGAACATAAGTCATGATGATGACACATGGGTGAAGAGAATGCAGAATAGCTCATGTGTGGGGGAGAAGGGGATGGTGGGAAAAAGAATCAGCTACTGAGCAGCCAGGGACTATGAAATACAGAGGATCTTAGATGTCACATTACATCACTGATGGATAGTGTATCAAAGAGGACTAAGCCGTGCCATAGTTCCAGTATGGTTTGTTCCCCAAAGTTGTATGAGCTGGAAGCTTGGCTTCTGTGAAAACAGTGGAGTTTGAGTCTCGTCGGCAGAAGCTGTATGCCCACAGACATCATTGAGGAGACTAAGGCTGGGCTGTCATAAAGGGCTATGCCTGATCCCTGTATAGAACCTCTCTGACTCTCCCTCACACACACGGACACCATGGTGCCATCCACCACAATATGACAAAGCCAAGGGGACATTTACTGGAAGCCAATCAGGTGAGACTACCCAATTTTAAGCTTTCAGCTTCCAACACTGTAAACTAAATAAACCACTTTTCTATATAAAGTCCCCAGGTCTATCTTACAGTAAAATACACTAACATACACTCAAGTATCTGTTCTTCACTCCTAACTGATAAACAGAACTTCTCATTTTTAGCTGAGCATATGGTAACCCAAAATGCTTCCGTCTCTCTTTGTAGCTTTCAAAGTTCTGGATAACATGATATATTTTTTTTAATATTTATTTTATGTATATGAATACACTGTCAGTGTCTTCAGATACACCAGAAGAGGGCATCAGATCCCATTACAGATGGTTGTGAGCCACCATGTGGTTGCTGGGAATTGAACTCAGGACCTCTGGAAGAGCTGTCAGTGCTCTTAACCACTGAGCCATCGCTCCAGCCCTGGATAACATGGTATTATAAGCAGTTTTATAGCATACAACTTCAAAGACATTTCCTTAAAGACACATGTCCTTCTGACACTGGCTTGCTAGCTGCAGAGTAATAGCTGGCTCTGAGCAGCCACACTGAACCATCAGAAATCCTGTGCTAAGTGTAACAGTAACAAAGCAAGCTCAGTGCCTGGGGGGGTCTGAGTTTCTCCCCTGGATCAGGTTGCATACTTCCAGCTTAAGAAAGAACCACACACTCCCATCACAGTTAAACTACTGCCATTTTAAGTTATCTCATGGGGTAATTTAATTCTAACTGACCTAGCAGAGAGCTACAAAAAAAGACCAGATAGACAAAAGGCAGGGTTACAAATAGGTAGAGTATCTGGGAATTGAGGTGGAATTCTTTATATTAACTACCTGGATCTAACTGGTTTTATTTGAGAATTTGAAAATTCCATTCTCATAGCCATCACCTCTTATCTTACAAGGCTCATAAATAGCTGAACTGAGATGATATATGTACTGTGCTCTGCATATTACGAAGAATATTACAGATGCAATGTGCTTATGCTACACATAACTAGAGGATATTTTCATTCCAGCTTCTTGACCAACGAATCTAAAAGGAAGTAGCCTCCTTTTTATGGGCTGATGAAGAGTGACAATGAAATCCTCTGAAGAGCAGTGCTGACACAGAGGACGGGGGTGGGGTAGGGGGGTGGGGGAGGCAGCAGTCTGTCTCTACACACACTTACAGCAACAGTGTGGATCCTAAAATAAGTTTTTGCTGACTCTGAAGCTGGATTGGAATAGTCCTCAAATCATCTTTATATTTCACCCATCATCCAATGCCATAGCAGAACATGGCATGACCATAGTAACCAACTAAGCCTGGGAAGGACAGAGATTGCTGGCATGAATTACTTCTTAAAGCTGTCTCTATTATTGCACACATTCATTCTAATAAAGCAATCATCACATTGAGCACTTCTCAAGACTCGTAACCTGTATCCAAGCATCCAGTTTAAGCTTAACACTAGGACACATCGTTAATGTTTCATTCACTGCTTGAGGACCAAACCCCATAATATAATATTAGTGCTACAACAAAATGGCTCCATTAAACAAGTTATTTCAAATCCTACTATAAAAATTTCAATTAGCTTAATATAGCACCAATCAATAGAAAGAAAGACATGCACTTTTGAATGCTTACCTTCAATAAAATATCCACAATGCGCTGCTGGTATTCCACAGCTTGCTTATCATTTTTAAAGTCTTCAAAGGTCTAAAAGAGAGAAAAAAAAAAACTCAAGTAACTGCTATTTGCTAATTTTAGGAGAAAACAAATTACTAAACCTCCTTGTCTTTAGCAGGGAACACCTGACTTTATTTCCTTTTATAAAGTAACACCTAGATGATCATTAAAGCATTTGTGAAATAAAATGACTAATGTCCATATTCTAATTTTTAAGGAATATTACCTATTAATATTCTTCATTTCAGATACATTTTGAGGAGAAAATACGCATTTAGAATGCCATCCCTACCCTTACCATACACACACACACACACACACACCATTCCTACCCCTACCATACACATACACACACATACACACACATACATATGGGGTGGGGGTGTTATCCATGTATACAGGTACCTTCAGAGACCAGAGCTACTAGCCCCTGGAGTTGGAGTTACAGGTGGTTGTTAGCCACCTGACATAGGTGTGAGAATTAAACTTGGGTCCTCTAGAATAGTAATATAAGCTCTTAACCACTAAGCCATCTCTTCAGCCCCCTTTCTTCTTCTTAAGACTATTTCATGTGTGAGTGTTTTGCTTACACACATGAATGTTTACCACATGTCTGCCTAGTACTAGTAGGGTCCAGAAAAGGACAGCAGATCTCCTGTAATCCCAGAGCCACAGATGGCTGTGAGCTGCCATATTGTTGCTAGGAATAGACCCCAAGGACTCTGCAACAATAGTAAGTACTCTTAACCACTGAGCCTACTCCAGCCCCAGTTATATCATTTAACATCTCATGACATTCCAAGACTTAAAAATGAATATGATATATATGTTGGTATTACATAAGCAAAGAGTTTGAGAGAGAAAGTAAGACAATGTTATATGAAGAAACAAACAGCAAGGGGCTGTTGTGCTCACAGATCAACAACAGGGGAACCTCGAATGTTAAGCACACAGGGTTGTCCTTTCAAGGGAAGGAATGTGATACCTGTTATCTGCCCAGAAGGCTGGGAGTGGACATGGTTTCTAGCCTGGTGATTTTTGCTCTGTTTGTGGCTGGAGCCCACATCAAACCCTCCCCCATACCATTACCATAAACTTGTTTTTCTTAATCTACAGAACCTATCTTTATGGGAAAATCTCAAGTAATTGCTTTCTGCTAATGTTAGAAGGAAACAGATTAATAAATCTTCCTCCTGCCCCCATCTCTACTCAGTCTTCAGAACCTATCTTTATAAAGGTGTCACATGTACGTTACAAAGATTTTCAATGTAGTCATGCCTGATCTTTATATAGCTTACTTTGTTCCTCAAGGCAATTTATGTATGCCTTGTTGGGCAAGTAGGATGGAGTTAATTATCATCAGGAAGGTTTTCACCAAATTGTACTGTACTTAACTATACTTAAAATGGATCACTTGGGGTCAGACTTTTGAAGCTTGAACCAACATCAACTATTTAACCATACTAAACCAAACTACCTTCTTGCCTCCCTTGGACCATCTCTCTGCAGGGCTCTAAAGGTCACAGAGACCCATGCAGGACTGGGAAACCTGGAACAAAGGCCTGAGGACAGAAGAGTAAGAGGCCATAGGCTTAGTTTCCATTTAGACATTTACTTGGAAATATCTGAAATGCAGTTTACTGTCATGTAAAATTATTTTCATGGTTTCTACAATTGAGAAAAAAGATTTTCAGTGATAGGTGTTTTAAACATAATCGTGGTTTACAGCTATGCAATTCACAATAGCCAGGAAATGAACCAGCTTTGATGTCCATCAATAGAAGAATAAAGAAAATGTGTACTACATATCCAATGCAATTTTATGTAGCCATAAATAAAAATAAAATTGGAAATCAATTATGTGAAGGAAATAGGCCAGACACACACTCAGAAGGACAAACATTGCATGCTTGCTTCCACATGCAGAACCACAGTGTGTGTGTGCATGCATCTGTGTATTATAGATACATGTTTGTGGGACATGGAACTAAAAAGAGGGTCATGGAGAGGTGGAGGAGAAGTGGGACACAGAGAAGAGTCAGGATACACGTGAGAGGACTTCCTGGAGAAAGGAGAAGAGTTGGCTAGGAAGAGGAAAATCGAGGACAGCCATGGTGGAAAGGAACAAATGAAAACAAATGTATGTGCTTATGGTGATGCCCTGCAGAAACCATGTACTTAATACACCGAGCTAAAAGTTAATTCACAATGTATCTTAATAAAAACAAAGAAAAATAATTATAGTAAAACTGCTGAAAGGCCAACATTTTAAAGCCCAATTACCAGAATGAGTTACCATATCCTTAAAACAGTGCCAAGCACAGCATTTAAAATTTTTATGCCGGGTGGTGGGGGCACACACCTTTAATCCCAGTGCTTGGGAGGCAGAGACAGGTGGATTTCTGAGTTCAAGGCCAGCCTGGTCTACAAAGTGAGTTCCAGGACAGCCAGGGCTACATAGAGAAACCCTGTCTCGAAAAAACAAAACAAAACAAAACAAAACAAAATTTTATATTATTGCTTAATGTGTTCTGAATATAATATGTATCAAAAACACTGGATTCTGAATTCAAGTTCACACAGAATTACACATAAGGGACAGAAACCGAGTCATACCTGGGTGCTGAGTGAGAAAGGCCCCCGGCACTTTCTTCTAGTCTGCAAGTAGCACACCCCCCAACACCCAGCTGAGGAACGTTAAATTAACATAGACACAATGATTGCTATACTTTTGACCTAGGAAACGGACTGCATATTGTCCTGGTGGAATTTTAAAAGGATCTGCACCACGACGGGCTCTCAAGACTGTCAGTTCTACTCAAGCCAGAGGACTTGCCAGTCTTTACAAAGACCATGAATTTTCCCCACCTTCCCTTTCCTCTGGTTGGCATGCCCTTCCCTTCCTCACTGACTGGCAAATGGCAGATGCTTTTAAAACCACCATTGAAGACAAACAAAACAAAAACAGCCATTGAATTATCTAAATTATTTACACTGAAAAATAACTAGTGTTATCTCCACTAGTGTGCTCTGCAGTCAGCTAGATGAAACGAGTTGCCAAGGAGACCACAGGAAGGCTTATTAATCTGACAAGTTCAACCAGGAGATATTTTTGTATTTAGATGAGTTAAATATGAACCTGCTTGGAAACAAGAAGATGGGCAAGAAAATTTCAGTTCTATCTTCTGGCTTATTAGGATATGAACACACACACACATTCTCTCTCGTCCCAGACTGCTCACTGAGATGTCACTGAAGATGCAGAAGGTACCATTTGCTACAGAAGTGCCATTCAACTAATATCCAAAGGCAGAGAGAATTAACAAGTGTTCTATAAATAGTGACAAAGGAAAGAGACTTTCCATAACCATTTTCTCCTGGCAGCATGCAGTCACTACTTTGAAACACACACTGAAAAAATATGTTTCTGTAAATCTAATGAAATGGAGACATAGGGGTGTGACTGTTACGATACAAAGTTAGGATATGGTGGTGGGCAACAGCTGCCAGGCCAGCCCATCACTGCTAGATTATCACACCACAGAGCAATGCAGATCTGAAACTCAAGTTCAAAGTTACCAGGGAACCAGGACATAAATAGTTAAAGATCATTAGGAGGTCTGGATGATATGATAGCAAAGTAAATCTTAACCCAAGGTCAACAAACATCCTATGTAAAAGGCCTGTGGGTAAACATGCCACCCTTTGTAGGCTATATGTGCTCTCTATTATATATTCTTTTTTCTTCTTTTTTAACAACCCTGATAATACAAACATGCTTAGTTTATGTAAATCTGGGATTAAATGGGGCTAGACTTAGTCCTCAGACAACTGTTTGTAGGACCCTGCCCTATCACAGAAGCTCTCCAAACAAAATATTATATAAAAAATAAAATAAAAAGAACCACTCCCACCGGGCGTGGTGGCACACGCCTTTAATCCCAGCACTCGGGAGGCAGAGGCAGGCGGATTTCTGAGTTCGAGGCCAGCCTGGTCTACAGAGTGAGTTCCAGGACAGCCAGGACTACACAGAGAAACCCTGTCTCGAAAAAACAAACAAACAAAAAGAACCACCCCCGTGCATGTTTAAAGGGCCAGCCAGAGCGAGAGCAGCTATGGGAGCCCCCAAAGTGCATGGAAACGGTAGCCAGCCTCTCCTGAGCCGATCACACCCGATTCCCTGCTAGCTCTACTCCCTTCCTCCATATGCAACTAAAGCCACTGTTTCTGAAGTCAGATGATCAAATTTAACCAATGCAGACTATGATACAAAGATCCACATGACACTCAGCCCCTTAAAGGAATTTACTCCATTATATACTGTAACTTATACAAGAAGTGTGAGCACACAGAGGTGGGCACCATATTACAGAGGTTCTGTTGGCATTTAGGTGTGTTCCCTTCTTGTTTCATTTTCTTCAAATATTTTGTCTGTAAATGTGTTTTACATATTTGTGAACTGGATGATTTCACTAAACACCATAACATAAGCACTTTCCATCCTATCAAACCTAATCAAGAAAGTACAATACAATGCCATTTAACTGGGAAGAGTCTTTACACTGTATGATTCCCCTAGATAATTATATACAACAGAGAACCAAGCTCATCTGAATTTACCTCTAACTAAACATTTTAGGAAGGTGTTTTCAGTGGAGACCTTCCACAGCCCACTTCAGCTTCAGTTTAACTGTGCTCACTATGTCTACCACAGATCTTCATCTATATTGCAGATGCCAGTAGCATGAGCATGGAATCAGAGACCACACCACCTAGCCAAAAGCTTCTTAAAAAACAGAAATGCTCTTTTTTTTTCCTTTCTGACAAGAGAGACAACAACAAGGGAGAGAAGGGCTATAAGCAGGAACTAAGGGGCCCACCATCCTGAAGATTTCAACTCCTGACTTAACTGCACACACATATCTTTGGATCATTTGAAAATACCTTAGGAATCCCTTACCAGTGCCAACACATTCAAAAATTCTCTTGTGTCAAAATGTAGCAAAGTCCGAACATAAGGATAGACTTCTTCCTCGGAGGATGCTTCTACAGAATGCAGGCGAATCAGAAACTCAAAAACCTAGGGTTAAAAGGTACATTATTGTGGGGCAGTGGTGGCGCATGCCTTTAATCCCAGCACTTGGGAGGCAGAGGCAGTGGATTTCTGAGTTGAGGCCAGCCTGGTCTACAGAGTGAGTTCCAGAACAGCCAGGGATACACAGAGAAACCCTGTGTCGAAAAACCCCAAAAGTACATTATTTTCTATGAGCTTACAACTTTCTGGAACAATAATTCACATGTAGAGAAAACAAAGGCAGGCTGAATACACTTTAAACTGTCACCATGTTACACAATGTCTCTCTTAAATCCCCAATGTTAAATCTCTTAAACCAAATGTTAAAGTTGGCGACAGTGTGGACTCTTGTCCTTACAGTGGAGCTATGTGTAATGTTCAACAATCTGTCTCCAGTCATTATGCTGGCTGGCTTTATGACTACTTAACATAAGCTAGAGCCACTGAGAAAATGTTTCCATAAGGTCTGGCTGTAGGCAGTCTGCAGGGCATGTTCTTAATTAGTGACTGATGGGAGAGGGGGCCCAGCACCTGGACAGGTGGTACTGGGTTCTATAGAAGCCAGTAAACAGCACTCCTCCACAGCCTCTTCATCAGCTCCTGCCTCTAGGTTCCTGCCCTGACTCCCTGAGTGATGGACTGGGCTGCATAACTATAAGCTATCCCATCCAAATTGTTTTTATTGATGGTATTTATCAAAACAAGAGAAACCATGATGGAGACAGTCATATTAAGAGGTGCAGACAATAAAAATGCCATAAAAATAATACTCACCTGGTTTTTAACCAAGGGAACAAGATCTTCAGGAATGTCACCAAGAGGGTAGGCACGACCTGCCAGGCAACAGCTAGAAAAAAGGAAGAATAGATCTGATGCCTCAGTTTCTCAAGTCTGAGGTTCTAGTTCCATCATGACATAGACTCAACTTTTGTTAGGTCAGGTTCAAAACCAGATTACTGCTGTTCTGCAGGTGGCTAAGCACAGATGAGAACAATGCGGTGTGTATTTCAAAAGGTCAAGAGAAAGGTGTCAAAAAACAAGGGTAAAAAAGGCTGCAGTGACTGGTCCAGAAAATAAGATGACATCAATTGCTTTCACAAATGAGGCCCCTCAAGGCAGAAAGAGAACATTAGACAGAAATAACAATACAGTGATCTAAACAGCATAGGGCCTTAGAGGGAAGGAGAGGTTTTCCTTTTAAGCCTAAAGAGGAGTTCCATTAAAAGAAAGATGAAGAGGGAGAGAGAATGAGAGAGAAGAAGGCCTGCCAGGCACCCTCTGGGGACAGTGCAGAAGCAGGGGACTGTCCTCTGTCCCCTGTACTCTTTCCCAGCCGCGAGCTCAGCCTGCATTCCTGGAGATCTTCTGGCACCAAGGGAAACCAGATGGCTAAAGGCAGTGAAAGAACACGATCAACAAGAGGCACAGCAGCCTAGCTCCACCAGAGCCCAGCTATCCTACTCCAGCAAGCCCTGGATGGCTTAACACAGCTAACGCACAAGAAAGTGACCTTAAGTCTAATCTTATGAAGATGATATGGTATCTAAAGAGGAAATGAATAAGTCTCTTAAAGAAATAAAGGAAAATACAATCAAACAAATCAGGTGAAGGAAATGAATAAAACTGTTCAAGAACTAAAAATAAAAGGGAAACAATAAAGAAAACACAAACTGAGGGAATCCTGAGGATGGAAAACCTAGGTATGAGAACAGGAATACAAGAAGTGGAAGAGAGAATCTCAGGTGTGGGATATACAACAGGAGAAAATAACACACTGGTCAAAGAAAATGTTACATCTAAAAAGTTCTGACAAGAAACATCCAGGAAATCTAGGACACTGTGAAAAGACTAAACCTAAGAATAATAGAAGGAGAAGATTCCCAGCTCAAAGATACCAAAAACAAGGAGCACAGTGGAGCCAGGTACCATAAATTGAGAGCTATCAAGTCACAGCACAGACAGCTTCCTAACTCTCCCTTCCAGGGGTGTCTGGTTTGATTCTATCAATGGAGCCAGGTCTAACAGTGCAGGCCCATCTTCTAACAAAAAGCTTTTGAATATCTTCATCATAAATCTTCAGGAGAGAACTGTATTAACTTTTGCTTCTTAAACATCACACAATATAGACATTTATCAAAAACATCACATTGTAGCCCATAAATATGCATAATTTCTATGTTTTCATATGCTAGTTCAAGGGGGGAAAAAAAAAGAGATGATATTTGGTTCAGAAAACATGGGCGATGAGAGGGGGTGGCACCCCATACTCTGCAGTGCACACAAGGACAGCAGTAATGGGGACACTCCACCAAAGGCCTGGTATCCAGAAAGAACCTAACGGTACCATTCAGCTACAGTTTGCCTGCTAGAGGCCTGATACTTTAGAGGTTTCACAGTTGTGGGTAACACTTGGAAATCAGCCATGGTAATAAACACAGGGAAAATAAATGGCTGCCTTTTAAGGAGTTTGCATCTGGGAAAGAGTTTGCCCTGTGGCTTCACCTTTGAATCTGAATTTCTTTAAGCTTGACTTCTGAATTATTTATGAACATTTGAATATCTCTCTTAATTAACTTTTGAGGTGTGGTAGGAACAACTTTACACCTCTATGAACCTGCCATCAATTTTTAATAATAGAAACAACTTGGTAACAGATATTCCAGAGTTTAAAATATGATAATGAAGTGCTAGGTAACTGTTATTATGTTCGTCCTCACTGAATCAATGTAAGAGGTGTGAAACTGGTCTCAGTGTCTGCTCCAATGCTACAGAACTAAAATGATGCTCTGAGAGGGCCTGCCACTTTCCCCACCTTCTCACCAAGCAGCTACATGGCCAGTTCTACCCAGACTGAACCCTTATACTCTACTGGGATGAACTCTCTTCTATACATCAAGACACAGTGGTTTTACTTCTGTCTCTAATGTCTCTATGACTTAAAGAAGCTTCTTGTCCATATATGTAAAACTAGGGTTACACACATTACCCAGACTTTCTGGTAGTAAAAGTAGAATACACAACACAGCAGGTCTCTCAGCCACCAACAGAGCATTCCATATTGTGGCGACAGCCCTTTGCACTATGGGGTGTTAGCAGTATGCTTGCCTTCAAAGACTATTAAAAGTAACACTGCAGCCGGGTGTGGTGGCGCAGGCCTTTAATCCCAGCACTTGGGAGGCAGAGGCAGGCGGATTTCTGAGTTCGAGGCCAGCCTGGTCTACAAAGTGAGTTCCAGGACAGCCAGGGCTACACAGAGAAACCCTGTCTCGAAAACAAAACAAAACAAAACAAAAACAAACAAACAAACAAAAAAAGTAACACTGCAGATATTGCCAGACATGGAATCTCCTCTACGTAAACTGTCTTTGACAGAATGAATAGCACTACACAGACAGGATATTACTGTAGCAGGGGACTGGGAGACAGTTACAGACACATCAGAACCTCTCACTGATATACACTCGGAGGGGACACACAGCTACAGACACATGGGAACCTCTTACCTGATGTATACCAGAAGCTTGTTGCCCATAACAACTTGCTCGTCTGAAACAGAAATAAAAGTACTCAGCAGTTCTCACTCCGGCCTTTTCAGAACAGTAACATTTATGTTGCTGTTGGCTTTAAGATGATGTAAATATACTCCCAAATAACATAAAGTTGAGATGACAAATTACTTCACTTTTTAAATTTCCCTCTAGATTGTATTGGAAGACATGTGTAGACCCACATAAAGCTGAGAAGATGTGCTGTTACAGCCTGGAAGCAGGGACTGGAGAGAAAAGTTGCTGACCTGCAGATCGTTGCCAATCACTATTAAGATGTAGTTACAGTGTATTCTCACTGGTCACCCACACCCACAGTGCACGGGCCTCAGGAGGCCACGCTTCCAAATGTTTGAAGTAATAAACCTATAAGTAGTCTATTCTAAACTATGTTAAGAGATTCTGTTATTTGATGCGACTCTTAGAGTACCAAAAAGATAATTAGATGAGTTTTTAGCCTAAGGGGTAAATGTATCACACACTGGAACACCATCAATTAGGTGAAATGATTGGGGACATTTAGGGAGCAAAGATAACAAGGATCTGTTATTGGTTACAAAGAACTGGAACTGGAATCATACATAATGCAATTAAGGAAACGTCATCAGAAATCTTCATAAATACTAAAGTCTGTGACATTCTACAAATAAAACTGAACTTCTCAATGCTACATGAATAGTTATATTTTGCTTTAACTCAAAGTGTCACTGATCCACCTCAACTAGTATGACATATGACAGTAATCAGCTCAGTGATGCACCAAGTTCAGGTGTATTGACTGACTAAATTACTCTGTGTGTGTTTGTATGTGCATATGTGTGTATGTGTGTATTTGGATGTGCATATGTGTATGGTGTGTGTGTAGTGTGTGAGCGTGGCATGTATATACGTGGTGGTGCGTGTGTGTGTACATGTGCATGTGGTGTGGTGTATGTATGTTAATATGTGTGTGGTGTGTGTGTGTGAGAGTGTGTGTATGTGTGTGTTCTGTGTTGTATGTGTGTGTAAAAGAGAGAGTGTGTGTGCTCTGTGGTGTATGTGTAGGTCAGAAGACAACTTTAGGAAGTGGAGTTAGTTCTCTCTCCCCGTGCTGTGGGTCTGGGGCTCCGATATTGTCAGCTTTGGAAGCAAGGGCCTCTACTCACTGAGTCATCTTCCCAGCACATGATTATGTAAATACTTTAGTATTAGAAATCTCAGGAAAAGTACATCTAACTTGTAGTATCTTCCTAGAGACATGAATGCCCCTACTCATCTGCATGGCCCTCCCCGCCACTCTACTCCCAGGCCTTCCTCTGGAGTGGGAGATCTGTGACATGCAAGCTGGAGACTAGCAAATGTGTAGGAGACTCCTTCTCCACTACCCAAGTCTTTCCAGTGCATTCTAGGTAGCTCTCTACTGTACAAGCTCAACAATGTTGCTCAGAGTTTTCAGTGCTTAGATTCTCCATATTCATTTATGGTAGATTCATGTGAGAACACCAACTTTCAAGCCTACATCAACAATACAAGGTTTAGGCTGTAATAAGATATGATATATTAAGACTAAACAAAATGACTCCTAAATCATCATTGCAGAGAGGGGGTGGGGAGGAAAGAAGAAAAGGAGGGAAGGGAGGGAGGGAGAGAGGGAGGGAGGGGAAGCCTTCAAGCCTGCACTTAATATACAAAGGAACTATAAGAATTAGATACTAACGGGGTTGGGGATTTAGCTCAGTGGTAGAGCGCAAAGGCACTGGGTTAAGTCCCCAGCTCTGAAAAAAAAAAAAAGACAAAATTACAAAGAATTAGATGCTAACAACCTGAGGGCATACAGAGTCCTCTTCTCCTATGAGGCCTCCCTCTAAGGGTAAGTGTACCATTATACAACACACCAGACACAAGTTCAGAAAGACTTCCAGTCTCGAGATGCCAGGAATGAGGGCTATGGATGCAGTTCAGTGGCTGCATCCATATGGAGCACTGCCCAGCATTTCCGAGGCTCTAGGTTCAATGCCCAGGACCAAGCTGGCAACTCACTTACAAGACCCAATCTTAGTAAAACTGCCCCATAAAATTAATGAGAGAATGCTCAATGGGGAAAATAGCAGAACCCAGGTCTCCATATAACTGCCTTTTTCCAGACTCACTTCAGGCACTGTGAAAACACTCACTCCTAAACTTAAGCACTCAGCTGTATGAGGCACTATTATCCCTGAAGACTAAGAAGACCCTTTTAAAAGGTTAAGTGGAGGATGAATATGTAAGGGCTTAAAAGTCCAACATATTCCTGGAATCAGCAATACTCGCATACACAGGAGCTGTGAACATATCCAGGAAGACCAGAGATGGCCCTACTCACAACTGGAGGCTGACTCTGAAGCAATGCCCATGAAGAAATAAAGGCCAACAGAAAACTCTCACCTGTCAGAGAACTGAAAATTCCTGAGCAAAAGCAAAAAAGTAAGTCTCTGTGACCTCTGTTAGACAGAAGAGTACCCCAGGAGGGGTCTAGCCGATATTCTTGAGTATGGTCAGTCTTAGGGCCATGATCTTCCTGTTTCACCATGAGGTAGGTCTTCCTGCATGTGCTTTGCCCTTGTAGAGGGCTGCCACAATGTCCTTACAAGTCACAGCCAAGTCAACACCATACTATTGAATTCCCAGAACCAAGGACTTGGGAAGAGTCAACACAAACATTGAAACAAAGACAGGAAGGCAGAAAAGATCCTCTATAAAACATGCCATCTGCCATGACTGGGTCTGGACTCTGTCCCTGCTGAGAAGGTGGCAACCTGGGTTGTAGGTGGCACTTTCAGAAGGAAAGGTGCTAGGAACAATATGATAAGATATAGCATGTGCTCTAGAGGAGCCAGCAATGACACAGCAGAGACAATCAAAAAAGCACCATCTAGTCCTGGGTTGCCTCTAATGAACTGAGGAGAGGGTCACACACTACAGGACAGGGCTGCTGCACTGAGCCCCTCATCTGTATGTGTCACTCATGATATAGTTTGATCACTCTAAAAGAGTTACAACATATGTCACCGGAGATTCCCCTTCAAAGAGGCTGGAGGCAAAAGGATCTAGATAAAGATCTACGGGTCCTTCTATGTCTCTTTCCTTTATGAATGACCAGAGGCACTGTACCACTGGCTAGAGGCTGTAGATCCTACAGAGCCTGGATGAAGGGAGGCACAAGTCGGAGGGCAGGAAGGTGTGTAGGTACAAGAAGGATACTATTTTGTGCACTTGCTGATGGCAAGCAATAGGAAAGACCCAGGAGAGAGCAGAGCAGTCCGGGGGATGGAAGTGGAGGGGGAATTGGGGGTGGAGGGTCTGTGGGGGCAGACAGATGCCTCTCTCTGGCTGAAGCTTATCTCTGGGTGGCCTCAGGAAAGGGTGGTGGTCCTGATGGAGCAGATGGCCTCTGTATAAGGAAAATCCCTCTCAGGTCTGTCTTTCCAGCTTTCCAGGTAAAATGCTTCTGAATTCTAAGACTAGCACTGTGCAACTTAGCAATTTTCATAAATAGTGACTTCCACATGAAGTCAAAACCTTCAGAGGTAAGATGCAGCTCATGAAAATTTGAAAGCCAATAAAAAATTAATTTAGATTGTTGCTTCAGTTCAGCTAAATGGCAATTAGGGGACTCTGGCAGGAAATCTACTTTTCCATTTGAACTAAAGTAATTTTAGTATATAATGGCACCAGTTCATTTACCATGAACATAAGACATTTTGATAACCGTTACTAAGCCTTTAGAAATTAATTCACTAAAGAAGTTAGGCTACATAAAATTTGAAAAGTTAAATACCCTCATAGTTATAAGCAATTTGAAGATGTCCCATGAAACTGTCATTCATCTCAGTGATAAACATTTTCTGAACATTAGCTATAAAAACTAGAAGGACTGAGGGCATGAGACAGAACAATGAAATAACAGCTCCACATACCAGTTTTCAACAATAAGGCAATTACTGAAGGTATGCAGACACAGAAGACTTGAACAGAGCCATAAACCAACAGCAATTCCAGAACATTCTACATAATAGAATACTTTTAGTATGTCCTCCAGTGTGTTTGAAGCACTCTCTAGAGTAGACCAGATATTAAGCCATAAAATAAATCTCACTATGATTTAAAAGGCAGATAAATAATAATGTGCTTTCTAATGAAATAAGAAATCTACATTAGAAGAAAATGGTGCAGGATGGGACTGGCAGCACAGTTCAGTGTGTAATGCACCTGGTGTGCAAGCACGAGGACCAGAGTCTAGATCCCCAGAGTCTAGATCCCCAGCACCTACAGAACACCTGGAACTTCAGTGCCGCCAGGCAAAGCCCCAGAACTCACTCACCAACTTGACCTCAAACCGACTGGTCCAGGTTCGAGGAGCAATCCTGTCTCCAGAAATAAGGTGGGGAAGGGAGGCTAGACAGCTTGGTGGCTAACAAATGTGCATGCTGGTGGCCTGGGTCTGAACCTGAAGCCCAGGTAAAGGGAGAAGGAGAGAAGCATAGTGCTGCCTTATGACTGCCACATGTGCACCGTGAGCCTGTGTGCACCCGACCCAATATCAACCAGAATGTAACAAATCTTTTCAAAGAAGGAAGAGAAGGAGTATACCTGTAAGAGTCTTCCCTGCATTCAGCGGTGGGGCGATGACTTTGAAAAGCTTCTAAATTGAAACAGAGAAATCATGGTCATTTCGAAGCATAACATTTTTAAAGATAATCATGAACATTGAAGTTGGTACCCCTTCCTTTGATGGAGTTACTTATTTGCCGTGTGATTAAATATAAGACTTTATGAACAGATTGCTAATTGGAAGGACCTTCTCCACATAATCTCCAATGCCACACCCATTCAGTAACACCAGCTTCTTGAAGGACTTTATCAAGATAGTGGTTTCTGATATTAAACGCATGTTGGGTTTTCCCACCAAAGCAGCAATGCAGAGGATTTTAGACTGAAAACATCTCAACAGCTGTGGCCCCAGGAAAAAGCGCATTACCTACATCACTCAAACATACACAGACCCAAAGAGACCACTGTCAGGGTCTTCCAGAGGAATTCTTGCCTAGTTTGGGAGACAATGTCCTACTCTGTAGCTCAAGATGGCCTGTAACTAACTCATAGCAATCCTCCTGCCTCAGCTCTAAGCACAGGGATTATAGGCATGAATCACCATGCCCAACATTCATTGGGGAAAAAAAAAACTGACTTTGAAAAAAGAACTTGTATGAATAGTTACTCTTTGAGCCGCACAGAGTGGGTCCCTTAGAGTTACGTTATTTCCTTCATCTCACTAGGATGCTGACTAAAAGCCCTTACAGAATCATGCTGGTGGCTTCTGGATACTCAACTGCTTAACAGTTCAAATGCTTCATGTACCTTGCTGCACTCGCTCATGATTGTAACCAAACACAGAAACTGTTTGCCACAATTAAGGCAGGTTCCCAAGCTTTGTTTACAACTTATTTTATCTACTCTATTTTATTTTATTTTATTTTATTTTATTTTTGGTTTTTTCGAGACAGGGTTTCTCTGTATAGCCTTGGCTGTCCTGGAGCTCACTCTGTAGACCAGGCTGGCCTCGAACTCAGAAATCCGCCTGCCTCTGCCTCCCGAGTGCTGGGATTAAAGGCGTGCGCCACCACGCCCGGCTATTTTATTTTTTAAATAAATCTTTTTCATACCATATATTCTGATCACAGTTCCTCTCCCCCAACTCCTCCCACATCCCCCCCCACACCTCCATGTTTTCCTTCTCTCTCTTTAGTAGGGAAGAATGTTCTGCATGGAGGAAGGATGGAGCCCTACAGAGGAGGTGGGGCGGGGTGGGGAGGTAGCTGACTTGGTTAAAACAAAGAACAGATTTTCAACATCATTGATAACCACGGTTAGAAACTGACCAAGAGGAAAGGGGTGTGACCAAAACTGAGGGTGGTATGCTCAAAAAGACTGCAGTTGAATGACTTCTGGCCAAACAATACTGGAGTGGGTGTCTGTCACCCTTGGGTACCTCTGCCACTACTGCAACAGGCAGAGACTGAGAAAGCTACATATGTCTGTAGCCACATCACCCACAGTGACAAGAGGCAATCAAGGCCTCTGTGCTTCTAGACTCTCTCAGTGAGGAGAACAAAGACAGAATCATAAATGCCCTAATATTCTGCATTCAGCAAAGCAACATACTAGCAATCCACAGAGACTCCTGAGAACTTACAGGACCCAAACCAGCCACAGAAACAGCACTGCCCAACAGCAACAGAAGTTAAAGTAACTGTAGCATAAAAAAAACAGAATAGAACTTAACAAGTAAGCACTATTTCTACCTACTATCCTCTGATGCTTAGATATTTACATTTGCATATGAACAAAAGCAGCTTAGGTAGGAAACTAAAGCCTACTGAGCTGAGCTGAAAGGTGTGGCTCTGTGGTAGAGAATGCACACCACACAAGAGGTCCTGAGTTCAATCACCAGCAACAAAAATGAACAACAACAACAACAAAAAGCCACATAAAAGTCCCAGTAATAAATACTCCTGAAAGCCAAGGGCCAGTGAGATGGCTCAGAGGTGAAGGTGCCCTGGCAGCCTGGATTTAATGCCCAGGACCCTATGACAGAAGAAAGAGAACACACACACACACACATTCTTTTTTTTTTTTTTTTTTAGTTTTTCGAGACAAGGTTTCTCTGTGTAGCCCTGGCTGTCCTGGAGCTCTGTAGACCAGGCTGGCCTCGAACTCAGAAAACTGCCTGCCTCTGCCTCCCGAGTGCTGGGATTGAAAGCGTGCGCCACCACGCCCGGCTACCCACATTGTTCTTGACATGCACACACATACCCATAAACACCTAAATACAGACATGAATACACACACACAAAATAAATAAATGTAATAATTTAATTTAAAAATGAAAACAGTTCTAATATGCTCATATAAAAATGTTAATTAGATGAAAACAAACTATTCAAAGTAACCAAGGAGCAGAGAGACTTCAGACAGTGTTAAATGTGTTGAGTTAGACAGTACCTTACCTCCATCGGACTGATAAACTCATTCATGCCTCGGTTGTAGACATAGATCATTGCGTCATACAGACGATTCTCCCAACACATGAGAACCACCTGTAACAGGAAAACCCTCTTGACACACATTCAACACTATCACACAGTGATTTCCTTTCAAAGGCTGAGAATGAAGGCCTTTTTCTTCCGGGTTTCCTTATTCCCTCTTCTCTGATGGAAAGTGAAACTTAAATACTCACACTCATTGGAGGGTGTTATTGCAGGTTCAGTATTAGTTCAGAGTACAACAGCTACCTTAAAGTACCCCCCAAACTTCTAATTTTATTTCTTTAAAATAACCTTCCTTTCAATATTCACTTTGCATTTAATCATTAAAACAGTTCTTCAAAAGTTTATAGAACATCTCCTTAGCATAAGAATAAAGTGACCCTGGGGTTCTACCCTTCTACACCTTACGCTCAGCTTGCACACTGTCAAAGAAGAAAACAAAATGTGTAAGTTAGGGCTCATGAGGGATATATGAGAGAGTTTAGAGGGATGACAAGGAAGGGAACATAATATAATTATACTCTCAGACATCAGAGAAATTAATAAAGAGTTGTAGAAGACATTCACACACAGAGAGACACACACACACAACCATTGTTTACAATTACAATATCGTTCTAAAGGAACCTGACCTCATCTTCAGCAAAGTCATTCAGAACAACAGATGACCTGGGATCTAAAGGCGGACACTTGCCGTGTGAGCCAACAGAAGAAATGACCATGACAGATCACACGGGCAGAAGGCGGTAAGGATGAGAAAAGAAATGTGGTGTGGCTGAACAGAGAGAAGAGAAAACATTTAGGGAAACATTCAGGACCAGGTGTGGGAAAGGACAGGAGATGGCCAGATGGCCACAAGAATGAATGGAAATCTGCAACTGACAGGGGTGAAGAGGTCGGGGCATCTCCAGGATGAGACCGAGACCTGGGATAAGGGAGGTGTCCAAGAATCAATGGGAGTGACCTTAGCTGTGACTCACCACATTGGGCATATGGAACCTAAAAAGGCCATCTCTTGTAACCAGGCAGGAGGAACCCCAGTAAAGCGATAGGGACACCAACCCACNGAAATCTGCAACTGACAGGGGTGAAGAGGTCGGGGCATCTCCAGGATGAGACCGAGACCTGGGATAAGGGAGGTGTCCAAGAATCAATGGGAGTGACCTTAGCTGTGACTCACCACATTGGGCATATGGAACCTAAAAAGGCCATCTCTTGTAACCAGGCAGGAGGAACCCCAGTAAAGCGATAGGGACACCAACCCACAAAACTTTCAACCCAAAATTTATCCTGTCTATAAGAAATACAGGGATGGGATGGAGCAGAGACTGAGGGAATGGCCAACTAATAACAGGCCTAACTTGAGACTCATCCCATGGTCAAACACCAATCCCTGACACTATTAGTGATACTCTGTTATGCTTGCAGACAGGAGTCTGACATGGCTGACCTCTGAGAGTCTCCACCCAGCAACTGACTCAGACACCCACAGCCAAACAGTGGATGAAGCTTGTGGATGCTTATGGAAGAATAGGAGGAAGGATTGACTCTGTTGGTCTTCCTGTGGAGTTCCTATCTCACTTCCTCCCCCCCCCCCCCCCCCGCCACCCCTTCTTCCATAAGATTTCTTTACAGCCCATGGATATTCTACCTCTGCTCATCAGGCTCCAGGTCCGCTTGCCCCTCCTGTCATTTTAACACTCGAGGCAGGCTCTCTTCTTCCCCTGGCTTTTACCTAAAACAATCGTATCCTCTAAAATGCTGGCACTATTGATTTCTCTCTCTGCATCTGCATGTCTTTTTTTTTTTCCCTTCCTTGAGAGGGTCTCATACATCTCAGACTGGCCTGAAAGAGTTGTTGAGCCTCTAATCCTCCTGGCTTTGCCCCCACAACCCCAAACACTGACTGGGCCAACAGACATGCACCACCATTCTCAGTTCTGATGTCTTCTGTCATTCAGAAAGGTTTTCTATAGTTAGCCAGTCTCAGGCAGCCTATTTCTCTACTACATTGTTGGTTTTGATTTTTAACATAAACTTGTTTTCAAATATTCACTGGCCTTTTTACTTTTCTGCTTATGCCAAACTTTTCTCCCTTATCTTATGAAGAGATACTTGAAGAGCAGGATAGCTGCAGCATCCTCAGATCCTGTCACTGAACAAGTACTGCTGGAGGGAATTAACACATGCTGTACATGACAGTAAGTACACACACACACACACACGCATGCATGCGCGTGCACACACACACACACACACACACACACACGTGTGCACACACACCCTCGGATCTAAGCATGCATGCGCGTGCGCACACACACACACACACACACACACACACACACACACACACACACACACACGTGTGCACACACACCCTCGGATCTAAGCAAGGTCCTTACTGACTCAACTGAAAGCAACCTGGAAAAGTTATCAGGATGTAATACAAATGGAAACAGCGACCCAGACAAGATTTTCATCACGTAGTGTGACTAGGAATGGGGAGGCTGGTGGCTGTGGGGTAGGAGGCACTGATACAGAGATTAGAGAACTGAGGGGGCTTTGTATTGTCTTAATGTGGAAAAGATCAGAACACATTTACACAGTATTTAGGAAAAGCTGAAAATATTAGGAAGAAATAAAAATTTCTCCTAGATGTGACCACCATATTAATGCAGATTAATAACATGTTCTCAAAACACTGGGCTGTTGTCAGACTGCACCAAATTACCCACACACCAGAAAGTCATGTGCTCAGAGGACTGGGCTTCACCTTGGCTACTCACTGACATTAGGAAAATACTGTGTTCTTCTCTAGGCTTTCCTTCTGTGGGCTCTGCACCTTCTCAAAGGGTTTGCTTCTCCCAAGACAGCTGAAATCCAGCCATACCTTAGACTCTCAGGAGTATCACACTCACTAGGTAGTTTAATGTGATTAAAGAATTAAATATTATCAGTCACAACTACCTAAACCCAGATATATTACCAACCACAGGTGCCTGAACCCCAGACATACCATCAGCTGCAGCAGCTGAGGCCCCCACACCATCATCCACAACTGTCAGCTTATTCTAAGAAGCCCTGTGATTTGCCTCTCACACCAGTCCACTCTGCTCCATGTACTGTTTTTTAAATGGCATCATTCTTCAAATGTAAAAATGGTCTATTATTAATGAGTAGGTATCCATGGTTGAAAAACAACCTTCCAGGTGAAGGCCATGTTACTGAGCGCACTGAGTATGGGGCCAGGCAAAAAGCATTTCCTGGGTGATCTAACAATAAGCAGCCATGAGCTCTGGAGAAGGTCCAAGAAACAGAAGACACACTCTCTGGCTCGGGAGCATTTATTACCTGGGTTTGACCTACACAAACTCCTAAGAAGTCCATCATTATAAAAAGGCTCACTAACTGGGTCCGTGGAAGGCAGACAGAGGCCTTGGGTCAATGACGGTGGAGTGCCTCCTCGTGGGCACATGCTCAGCTTACCTGCTGAATGTCGAGGCTGGTGATGTCCATGTGGACAATCAGGGCTTCCACATTCTCCAGCAGTTTTTTATCTTGGAAATGAACAATCAAGTCCTTCATGACCTGGGGAGTAATCCCCACCAGTTTATCGCTTAAGATATATGGCTCAAGGCACTCCAAAAACACGCCTTTTGCGACAGAATTTTCGCTTAATTTGTCATACATTTGGCTAAACAGAAGATCCCTATAACATAAAGAAAAAAAAGCAGTTTTAGCACTATTCCAAATACCCATCAAACTTAGTCTAAGTATGTCACATCTTTTCCAGACTTCAGTTTACACCAGCTTAACAAAAACACTAGCAATGTTTGCCCTGAAGTTTATACTGCACACAATCTTCCCAACAATCCCTACACATAAGAAGTGCTGCCAGACATGGTGATGCATTCCAGCAACCTAACACCCAGAAAGCAGCGGCCAGGCGAGTATGAGTTCAAGGCCATAAAACAGACCACACAGGACCAGCAAGGTGACTCACAGTGGGGAAGGGAGCGTGCCACCAAGCATGCCAGCCTGATTCTGATCTCAGATCCCATGGGGTGGAAGAGGAAAATGATTCTGATACTCGGGCCGAGGCACATTCCCCCCAAATGAAGTTGACAAGGCTCAGCCGCTTGCTAAAACCACACTGGGATTATCAGTGAGAATCACCCTGTGTGCGATTCTTAGGGCAATTGCTTCTTAAAGCAGTAAGTAGGTAAAGGGCAGACACCATGAAGTAGGGCAGAAGTATCAAAGGACCACGTGCCCTTCCCCCCACTCCTGGCACTGACACATTCCCAGTGACCTCAGACTCCATGAGCTTCATCTCCATCTCTAATCCTTCACTTTCCCAGGGAAGCTACGAGTTCATCAAACAGCACGGAAGTTAACAGACAAGACACTTCTGCGACAGAGGAAGGGCAACACGCAGTGTTGATAAGGCTGAGGCAAGTCCACCCAGAGGCTAGCACCAAAGAGCAAGAAAAATCAGACTCAGCAACTCCTATCTGTCTCACTACTTCAAAATTAAAAGGAAGCAAATTTCTACAGCATGATCTCATTATTCTGGGAGAAAATGTGTTACGCATCAGAAAAGGAAGACGATAGGAAGGTACACCCTGTTTCTGTATTTATGCTTTATGCTCTAGGGTGCTGATGTTTCCTAGAAGGGCTAACTTCAGTCTTGCCCTGTACTATTTTTGGCTTTCCCTCCTGTAACATGAAGTCCACTGAATAAGAGATGAGGTCACTCTAAAGATGTCACTGTTACTAATGCTCTATTAATAGGAATATTTTGGAGAGCTTAATTTTGCTGCAAACAAACTTACACATTGTTTGTTTTATAACTTCTTAAAATGTGAAGAACTTATCTGACAATATCTGCAGACTTTGAGAGGAGAGGACACTGTCAATCTGAGACTTGCCAATCTCTACTAAGTCGAAGCTGAATATCTGAGGACTACGTCCTGTCCACTTGGGCTACTGAGGTACTGCAGGCTCAGAATGCCACGCAACTGAGTCGTTTGAGTTTAATTGCTTCAGATACGAACCATGGTGATGGAAACTCAATGTGACTAGCACCATTACAGTTTACTGAAATATAATCCAAATACTGCACCATTTTTACAGTTTAAAATTATGATTACTTCACATGGCCCCTGGACCACTATACAATAAAACTGGCATTAAGTCTAGTAAAAATGATATTTGCATTGTGTGCCATTTGCTCCTAAGGGGAATCTCAATGGAAGGAGTCCTTTTCAAATTGGGGAATGAAGAAGAAAGATTAAATGTAGAGCAAGCAGAAACACAAGGGTACACCAGTTTTAGGAGAAAGATACAGAAAAAGAAGTTACATACATTTAATAATCCTCTGCTCAAGCAAACCTAAACTATTGACCACTGTAAACCTGTCTACGGCAACTCTAAACTGTTCTAAGACCTCTTCCATTTAAGATTGATTTCTCTTAAGTATTTAATTAAACATTACATATCCATAGCTAACACTTTAACAAATGGAAGAGCCCTAGCCTGGGAGTAAAGATGAGTGTTGATCAAACAGCTTATTCCATCCTTCCCTAAGCCAGGACCACAGTCAGGGTCTCAACAGTCTGATGGAAAATAGAGCCAGACAGGAACAAGCCAGATCTAGAACAAAAGGTGGGAGGAGTGGGGGGCAGGGGAACAAAGGATCTGAACCCTGCAACACCCCAGGCATTGGTACTGTGGTGGTAATGCTGCCCTGACTCTCCTGTGGTTGCTGGAACTGAAAAAGCAGACATGGGACCAGGAGAGAAAGACAAAGGCATGGAACTGTCATCAAAGCTGGACCAACACAATCTAGTTTCCAGACTTGGGAAACAAAACTGAGAGATGGGAAAATGTAGTATTTACATCACAGACCAGTGGTGGAGGAGATTGTGTACATGAAGAGGAGGGATGGGGACAGCTACAACAAGCACTAAAGCACACTGTGACTCAGGTACTCCTCTCTGCAGTTCCCAACAACAAATACCGTATTTTCCCCAGCAGAGCCAAGAAGGAAACTAGTGTGGAGGAGTTGGTGAAAACAGAGGAGAGAAAACAGGTCCTGAAGAGGATAAAAGCTGGAAGAGAGTCCGTCTTCCGCTACATGTTCTGGCTCAATGAGAAGTCCCTTCTCCTAGCCCAACTGACAGACTGGAGAATAATTTTCTTTTGAAAATTATATAAGAGATGTTTACCAAACCAAACAGAGAGAGAGAGAGAGAGAGAGAGAGAGAGAGAGAGAGAGAGAGAGAGGAGGAAGAGAGGGGTAGAAGGGGAGAGGGGAGGAGGGAGAGAGAGAGAGGGAGAGAGACAGAGAAGTGTACCTAGAGAACAACATTTTTGTGAATAACATCAAATGTTTCTGGCAGAATTTGCTTTCCCCATACTGTCTGTCCTTCAGTTTACAACTGCTGGGGTCACTTTAATCCTGTGTCACTGTGAGAGCTCTCAGAACCCCAGACTGTGATCACAGTCTCCTTGCTCCTTCAGTCACCCAGTGAGCAGTAGAGAGACACTTTGCACCAAGTACCACACTTNGAAATCTGCAACTGACAGGGGTGAAGAGGTCGGGGCATCTCCAGGATGAGACCGAGACCTGGGATAAGGGAGGTGTCCAAGAATCAATGGGAGTGACCTTAGCTGTGACTCACCACATTGGGCATATGGAACCTAAAAAGGCCATCTCTTGTAACCAGGCAGGAGGAACCCCAGTAAAGCGATAGGGACACCAACCCACCCACGAAACTTTCAACCCAAAATTTATCCTGTCTATAAGAAATACAGGGATGGGATGGAGCAGAGACTGAGGGAATGGCCAACTAATAACAGGCCTAACTTGAGACTCATCCCATGGTCAAACACCAATCCCTGACACTATTAGTGATACTCTGTTATGCTTGCAGACAGGAGTCTGACATGGCTGACCTCTGAGAGTCTCCACCCAGCAACTGACTCAGACACCCACAGCCAAACAGTGGATGAAGCTTGTGGATGCTTATGGAAGAATAGGAGGAAGGATTGACTCTGTTGGTCTTCCTGTGGAGTTCCTATCTCACTTCCTCCCCCCCCCCCCCCGCCACCCCTTCTTCCATAAGATTTCTTTACAGCCCATGGATATTCTACCTCTGCTCATCAGGCTCCAGGTCCGCTTGCCCCTCCTGTCATTTTAACACTCGAGGCAGGCTCTCTTCTTCCCCTGGCTTTTACCTAAAACAATCGTATCCTCTAAAATGCTGGCACTATTGATTTCTCTCTCTGCATCTGCATGTCTTTTTTTTTTCCCCCTTCCTTGAGAGGGTCTCATACATCTCAGACTGGTCTGAAAGAGTTGTTGAGCCTCTAATCCTCCTGGCTTTGCCCCCACAACCCCAAACACTGACTGGGCCAACAGACACACACCACCATTCTCAGTTCTGATGTCTTCTGTCATTCAGAAAGGTTTCCTATAGTTAGCCAGTCTCAGGCAGCCTATTTCTCTACTACATTGTTGGTTTTGATTTTTAACATAAACTTGTTTTCAAATATTCACTGGCCTTTTTAATTTTCTGCTTATGCCAAACTTTTCTCCCTTATCTTATGAAGAGACACTTGAAGAGCAGGTTAGCTGCAGCATCCTCAGATCCTGTCACTGAACAAGTACTACTGGAGGGAATTAACACATGCTGTACACGACAGTAAGTACACACACGCATGCATGCGCGTGCACACACACACACACACACACACACGCATGTGTGCACACACACCCTCGGATCTAAGCAAGGTCCTTACTGACTCAACTGAAAGCAACCTGGAAAAGTTATCAGGATGTAATACAAATGGAAACAGCGACCCAGACAAGATTTTCATCACGTAGTGTGACTAGGAATGGGGAGGCTGGTGGCTGTGGGGTAGGAGGCACTGATACAGAGATTAGAGAACTGAGGGGGCTTTGTATTGTCTTAATGTGGAAAAGATCAGAACACATTTACACGGTATTTAGGAAAAGCTGAAAATATTAGGAAGAAATAAAAATTTCTCCTAGATGTGACCACCATATTAATGCAGATTAATAACATGTTCTCAAAACACTGGGCTGTTGTCAGACTGCACCAAATTACCCACACACCAGAAAGTCATGTGCTCAGAGGACTGGGCTTTACCTTGGCTGCTCACTGACATTAGGAAAATACTGTGGTCTTCTCAAGGCTTTCCTTCTGTGGGCTCTGCACCTTCTCAAAGGGTTTGCTTCTCCCAAGACAGCTGAAATCCAGCCATACCTTAGACTCTCAGGAGTATCACACTCACTAGGTAGTTTAATGTGATTAAAGAATTAAATATTATCAGTCACAACTACCTAAACCCAGATATATTACCAACCACAGGTGCCTGAACCCCAGACATACCATCAGCCGCAGCAGCTGAGGCCCCCACACCATCATCCACAACTGTCAGCTTATTCTAAGAAGCCCTGTGATTTGCCTCTCACACCAGTCCACTCTGCTCCATGTACTGTTTTTTAAATGGCATCATTCTTTAAATGTAAAAATGGTCTATTATTAATGAGTAGGTATCCATGGTTGAAAAACAACCTTCCAGGTGAAGGCCATGTTACTGAGCGCACTGAGAATGGGGCCAGGCAAAAAGCATTTCCTGGGTGATCTAACAATAAGCAGCCATGAGCTCTGGAGAAGGTCCAAGAAACAGAAGACACACTCTCTGGCTCGGGAGCATTTATTACCTGGGTTTGACCTACACAAACTCCTAAGAAGTCCATCATTATAAAAAGGCTCACTAACTGGGTCCGTGGAAGACAGAGGCCTTGGGTCAATGACGGTGGAGTGCCTCCTCGTGGGCACATGCTCAGCTTACCTGCTGAATGTCGAGGCTGGTGATGTCCATGTGGACAATGAGGGCTTCCACATTCTCCAGCAGTTTTTTATCTTGGAAATGAACAATCAAGTCCTTCATGACCTGGGGAGTAATCCCCACCAGTTTATCGCTTAAGATATAAGGCTCAAGGCACTCCAAAAACACGCCTTTTGCGACAGAATTTTCGCTTAATTTGTCATACATTTGGCTAAACAGAAGATCCCTATAACATAAAGAAAAAAAAAAGCAGTTTTAGCACTATTCCAAATACCCATCAAACTTAGTCTAAGTATGTCACATCTTTTCCAGACTTCAGTTTACACCAGCTTAACAAAAACACTAGCAATGTTTGCCCTGAAGTTTATACTGCACACAATCTTCCCAACAATCCTTACACATAAGAAGTGCTGCCGGACATGGTGATGCATTCCAGCAACCTAACACCCAGAAAGCAGCGGCCAGGCAAGGATGAGTTCAAGGCCATAAAACAGACCACACAGGACCAGCAAGGTGACTCACAGTGGGGAAGGGAGCGTGCCACCAAGCATGCCAGCCTGATACTGATCTCAGGTCCCACGGGGTAGAAGAGGAAAATGATTCTGATACTCGGGCCGAGGCACATTCCCCCCAAATGAAGTTGACAAGGCTCAGGCGCTTGCTAAAACCACACTGGGATTATCAGTGAGAATCATCCTGTGTGCGATTCTTAGGGCAATTGCTTCTTAAAGCAGTAAGTAGGTAAAGGGCAGACACCATGAAGTAGGGCAGAAGTATCAAAGGACCACGTGCCCTTCCCCCCACTCTTGGCACTGACACATTCCCAGTGACCTCAGACTCCATGAGCTTCATCTCCATCTCTAATCCTTCACTTTCCCAGGGAAGCTACGAGTTCATCAAACAGCACGGAAGTTAACAGACAAGACACTTCTGCGACAGAGGAAGGGCAACACGCAGCGTTGGTAAGGCTGAGGCAAGTCCACCCAGAGGCTAGCACCAAAGAGCAAGAAAAATCAGACTCAGCAACTCCTATCTGTCTCACTACTTCAAAATTAAAAGGAAGCAAATTTCTACAGCATGATCTCATTATTCTGGGAGAAAATGTGTTACGCATCAGGAAAGGAAGACAATAGGAAGGTACACCCTGTTTCTGTATTTATGCTTTATGCTCTAGGGTGCTGATGTTTCCTAGAAGGGCTAACTTCAGTCTTGCCCTGTACTATTTTTGGCTTTCCCTCCTGTAACATGAAGTCCACTGAATAAGAGCTGAGGTCATTCTAAAGATGTCACTTTTACTAATGCTCTATTAATAGGAATATTTTGGAGAGCTTAATTTTGCTGCAAACAAACTTACACATTGTTTGTTTTATAACTTCTTAAAATGTGAAGAACTTATCTGACAATATCTGCAGACTTTGAGAGGAGAGGACACTGTCAATCTGAGACTTGCCAATCTCTACTAAGTCGAAGCTGAATATCTGAGGACTACGTCCTGTCCACTTGGGCTACTGAGGTACTGCAGGCTTGGAATGCCACGCAACTGAGTCGTTTGAGTTTAATTGCTTCAGATACGAACCATGGTGATGGAAACTCAATGTGACTAGCACCATTACAGTTTACTGAAATATAATCCAAATACTGCACCATTTTTACAGTTTAAAATTATGATTACTTCACATGGCCCCTGGACCACTATACAATAAAACTGGCATTAAGTCTAGTAAAAATGATATTTG
Organism: Mus minutoides; assembly: GCA_902729485.2. Taxonomy (NCBI): domain Eukaryota; kingdom Metazoa; phylum Chordata; class Mammalia; order Rodentia; family Muridae; genus Mus; species Mus minutoides. The sequence continues at coordinate 132,783 of LR750327.1, forward strand.
CATTGTGTGCCATTTGCTCCTAAGGGGAATCTCAATGGAAGGAGTCCTTTTCAAATTGGGGAATGAAGAAGAAAGATTAGATGTAGAGCAAGCAGAAACACAAGGGTACACCAGTTTTAGGAGAAAGATACAGAAAAAGAAGTTACATACATTTAATAATCCTCTGCTCAAGCAAACCTAAACTACTGACCACTGTAAACCTGTCTACGGCAACTCTAAACTGTTCTAAGACCTCTTCCATTTAAGATTGATTTCTCTTAAGTATTTAATTAAACATTACATATCCATAGCTAACACTTTAACAAATGGAAGAGCCCTAGCCTGGGAGTAAAGATGAGTGTTGCTCAAACAGCTTATTCCATCCTCCCCTAACCCAGGACCACAGTCAGGGTCTTAACAGTCTGATGGAAAATAGAGCCAGACAGGAACAAGCCAGATCTAGAACAAAAGGTGGGAGGAGTGGGGGGCAGGGGGACAAAGGATCTGAACCCTGCAACACCCCAGGCATTGGTACTGTGGTGGTGATGCTGCCCTGACTCTCCTGTGGTTGTTGGAACTGAAAAAGCAGACATGGGACCAGGAAAGAAAGACAAAGGCATGGAACTGTCATCAAAGCTGGACCAACACAATCTAGTTTCCAGACTTGGGAAACATAACTGAGAGATGAGAAAATGTAGTATTTACATCACAGACCAGTGGTGGAGGAGATTGTGTACATGAAGAGGAGGGATGGGGACAGCTACAACAAGCACTAAAGCACACTGTGACTCAGGTACTCCTCTCTGCAGTTCCCAACAACAAATACCGTATTTTCCCCAGCACAGCCAAGAAGGAGACTAGTGTGGAGGAGTTGGTGAAAACAGAGGAGAGAAAACAGGTCCTGAAGAGGATAAAAGCTGGAAGAGAGTCCGTCTTCTGCTACATGTTCTGGCTCAATGAGAAGTCCCTTCTCCTAGCCCAACTGACAGACTGGAGAATAATTTTCTTTTGAAATCATACATATAAGAGATGTTTACCAAACCAAACAGAGAGAGAGAGAGAGAGAGAGAGAGAGAGAGAGAAGGAAGAGAGGGGTAGAAGGGGAGAGGGGAGGGAGAGAGAGAGAGAGAGAGAGAGAGGTGTACCTAGAGAACAACATTTTTGTGAATAACATCAAATGTTTCTGGCAGAATTTGCTTTCCCCATACTGTCTGTCCTTCAGTTTACAACTGCTGGGGTCACTTTAATCCTGTGTCACTGTGAGAGCTCTCAGAACCCCAGACTGTGAGCACAGTCTCCTTGCTCCTTCAGTCACCCAGTGAGCAGTAGAGAGACACTTTGCACCAAGTACCACACTTTTTTTTTTTTTTTTTTTGAGACAGGGTTTCTCTGTATAGCCCTGGCTGTCTTGGAACTCATTTTGTAGACCAAGCTGACCTCGAACTCAGAAATTCGCCTGCCTCTGCCTCCCGAGTGCTGGGATTAAAGGTGTGCGCCACCACGCCTGGCTACCACACTTCTTTAGTATGAGAGGGGCATGTGATGAGAATTTTCTCAATGTGAAGAGTTAACTGGACTGCAGTACTTCATACCATTAGGAAGCCATTACACCTACATTTCCTGTCCTGAAAACGAGGCTAGCACTGCCTCTCTGAAAAAAATGAGAGTTAAATGAATCAAAATATATACATGTAAGACTACTAAGGCTATTGTGAAAACTAAAAATATAACGTCGAGGAAGTGAGTGTGAAAATGGAGGGACGGTAATCAGGAAAAGGCGGCCGGGGATCCACACAAGCGTCGTGAAGAAACTTCTCCTCTAGCACTAACTTATAAAGAGGACAAAGTACAACACAACACTGTCAACAACACCCTACTGTGATACAGTGCCTGTCACTAATGATAGGAAACACTGGGGACAAAAACCTGGCCCTTGATAATCTTCACATATACCTCCACAGCGTGATCCGACCTTTCAGGAACTGGTTCTCAAAGACATACATATTCATAATCCAAGTGAGTGCAGTTAGGGCTTTAGCTGTGCATGAATTATATACTCACACACGATCTTTGCTATTTGGAGAGTGATCCTAGCTAATAATGGCTAAGGCCACAGACACAGAAGCTAGACTCCTGAGCTGTGTAACCCACATTTGCCCTGTATAAATTTGACAAGTTTCTTAGTCACTTGCTGTCTCTGGAATGTCACCTGTGAAATGAAGATGAACAACGCTATACATGTTAATAAGGTGTGACAACAATTAGAGACACTGATACAAAGGACCTATAGGTGCTTGGCTCTTACAATGAGTGTCAAAGCCTAGGACTTGGCACATGTTGGAAATTAATAAAGTTAATACTTAAACCTACAAAATCTAATCTAGAGTTTTATACCGACTTTGTTTTTAAATTAAAGGGCTCTGGGAAAAAAAATAAAATAAAAGATGAATTAGCAAAATGAACCTAGCCTCTTTTGAATGGTATGAAATACTGCGGTGTGATGGTCCATAAACGTCACCTCCATCACCCTCTGTGAGGAGTGTCCCTCCATTACTGTTGCACATAAGCACACACCAGTGATAAACCACACGCTTCTGTGTGGGAAAAGTTGTGAAGTGAAACAACTTAACATCATATAAAATGCATTTGAGAGTCAAGTCTGTGCAAATTAAGAAAAATTCTAGTTATATTTATAGAATTCCTGTAGTGGTGTGAATATGCCTGGCCCAGGGGCAGCACTATTAGGAGGTGTGGCCTTGTTGGAGGAAGTGTGACACTATGGGCATGGCTAAGACCTTCATCCTAGCTCCCTGTAAGTGAGTCTTCTAGCAGCCTTAAGATGAAGATGTTGTCTTTATAAGAGTTGCCTTGGTCTTGGTGTCTGTTCACAGCAGTAAAACCTTAACTAAGACAATTTCTAAGCAAGACACTTCCTGTGAAGCAAGGGCTTCCTGTCTGAAGCAGACAGGCACCAGATACTCACTTTCGCTGGAGCAGAAGGCAGTAGTCCACTATGACTGGCACCGTATCCTGGAAGAGAATGTAAGAGAGCATCAGCTCAGCCCTGACCCACAACCCACTGAGGAAAGCAAAGTTCAGCTTCAGATGCTGGGTGACTGCTAGGATAATACAACTTCGGTGTGCACTATTGGCAAGCAAGTTGGCACTCCCCCAGAACTCTTAGGGGTAACACTTTGGTCCAATAATGTCCATTCTGGAAATTTATCACAAATATATTGGGGGAGGGGGAGTCTTATTTTTTTTTAAATTTTACTTTTGTTTTATATGCATGGGTGTTTTGCCTCCATGTAGATCTTTGCAGGTGTTTTGTGTGCAGCCCACAGAGGCCAGAAGATGACACTGGATTCATTAGAGCTGAAGATACAGACAGATGCAAGCTTCAATGTCAGTTCTAGGAATCAAACCTGGGCTCTCTGGAAAAGTAGCCACTGTCTTTAACTGCTGAGTCATCTCTCTATGAGGGGCCAGGGGAATTAAATCTATTTTAGAGATTTAGGTATCTGGGCAGACTAGATAACAGGGTGGAAGCTCCTAGAAATGCTGGGGAGAGATACCATTTAAAATACACAGGTAAGGGTTGGGCATTTAAGTGCATACTGTGCCCTGCCCGGCCCGGGGATCCTCAGCCCATAGTGGTCCATGAGGGCAAATGGAGTAGAGATGGGGGAGAGGCAGTTTGGAAGCCCTATGAGTATGGTAGGTAGTAACAATACACCAGTTTCAGAAGAGAGATGGACTTTAGCTGGGGTGAATCAAGGCCTATATAGTTTTGGAGAAGCAAGTAGGAATAGCCAGGGTGGGCAAAGGTCACTGACTGAAGGCTAAGATACAGAGATGCCTCATTAGCATGGGGAGGGACTCCAGGAATCTCAGGTGCTTCCTGATCAGGTTCTGAGGAAGCTGACCCAGTAATCTAACCAAGGCCACTCATGTGTCACTCTGAAGGTAGAGGTATGAGGCGGGTTTGACAGGGTTTTGAACTCCCTAGACAAGGTCAGAGAAGGAGAAGCCCTGTTGACAAAGGAAGTCTGCATTTTTGTGCCCAGCTCAGAAGGAGAGTGGTAGAGTTTTGACACTGCTTTTTCAGAGGACCCAAGATTAACTCCCAGGACTACATTAGGTGACCTAAACTCTCTCTGTCACTCTAGTTCCTGGGGAGTCAACCCTTCTGCCTCTACACATCCACACACATCCACACATACATATCATTAAAAATAAAAATAATATATCTTTTAAAAATTAGATAGGTAAAGCACACAGCTGGGCTCTCACAAAATAAAGGGCAGAGTGTAAAGAAAATGGAGGACTGAAACCAAAGCAAAGCACTAGAAGCCACCCGGGTGGTCCTGTATGTCTGTCCTTCTGTCACAGAAGAACCTGAGTTTTCATGCCAAAAGTTGTTGGTACCTTAGACTCACATCAACAGAGAGAAGCATAGCAGAGGAAAAGCCTAACCTGGGATCCTTAAAACCCTGAATCTTCCATAAAAGGACATTTGAAGAAGAGGCTGGGTAAGGCTGTACTCTCCGAGACTGCCAATAAGACAGTGATGTCAGAGGCCTGTCTCTATCTCCTTAGAATGTTAACTCACTCTCTTCCTGTGCTAACTCAGGCCAAGAAATGAACACAGTGATTCTAGGAAAAGATATACTCGGGCTGTGTGAAAGAAACAAATTCCAAACTCACCCAGGCAGAATAAGTCCCACCAATAAAGGCCCTCCCGTAAAGATGTGCTCAAAATAAAACATTTGAATACCTCATGAGATAACAGACCATGAATGAGGGCCACTAGGGACTGCCAATACCAGTAGTTAAACCCTAAAACTTACCAGGCAGAATCTATTTTAAAACTATTACAGACAAAACAGAGGAGACTGTAATTTAGAGAATCCTCAGAAAGTAACACTGATATATTTTCCATATCTCATCAGTTTCACTCAGCCAATAAAGTCTTTAAATTAAAAGAAGAAGGAGAAGGAGGAGGAGGAAGAGGAGGAAGAGGAGGAGGAGAGGAGGAGGAAAAGGAGGAGGGGTGCCCACTGCTGTTTAAATATAGCATTGAGAATTATTGAGGTCCCAGTGATGCTGCTGGATTCCATGGCTGGAAAACCAATGGTACGTCTACTGAGGGGACTGTCTTCCAGTGACAGTGAGAGCCAGCTGCAGAGGCTGGAGTGGTGAGTGAAGAGTCTGGGATAGAGGACAGAAGAGGCAGGAAGAGCACACGGGGAAGCAGAAAGCGGAGAGAAGAAGGGAGAGTATCAATGCATGCATGACTGGAATCCCAAATAAGAAAAGGAAGGCACTGGAACATAGCAAGTAGCCCACCAGGGAATTCAATAATGTTTCCTGAAATAAAAACACTTGCATCTCCACCCTGAAAGAGCACGACACATATGAAGGGGAAATGGTCTGAACTGACACATGGAGATGCAGAGGATTCTAAAAATAAAGAAAAGGCCAGGGAAATAAACCCATCATTCAGGAAAGCAAAAGCCTCTAGGCTAGTCCTGGATTTAGCCACAGTGCCAGAGGTACCAACAATGCTTCCTAGCTCTTTAATAAAATGGCTCCCAATATAAAAACTGGTTTTGAGAAATTTGAACACAGCTCAAAGAACATTGTTCTCACAAACCTTGAAAATGCTTAAGTCGGTGCATAGTTCTGAAAGATAAGATGACTGGAAAACAAATTTTAAAAACCCAAAAACATCAGGCAGATGAGTAAGACAGATCAATTCAGACTAAGAGAGAAAGCTATAAAATCAATTCAGAACCTAGGCAAGAAAGACGCCAAAGCAGACGGAAGAGGAAGTAACTAGACTGGAGAGGTGACTCAGGAGGTAAGACCACTGGCTGCTCTTGCAGAGGACCTGGGTCCAAATCCTAACATCCACAAGGTGGCCCTCAGCTGTCTGTATTTCCAGTTCTAAGGGATCTGACACCCTCTTCTGGCCTCTGCGGGCATTTCATGCATGTGGTGCACAGATATACATGCAGACAAAAACAAAACGCCTATGCACATAAAATAAATATTTAAAAAAGACGACAACTCATTAGTTTGGAGATAAAAATTGAAACCATGAAGAAAAATTTACTACAGAAATTGAGATGCTGAAAAAGAACTAAACAGAAATTTGCATAATCAAAGAATGAAATACACAGCAGAACCTGCACAAAACCTTCAAAGATCCAACTGTGAACATTTCAGCGTGGACTGGACAGGGGAGAATTGTGAGGTCCCGCCCTTATCTTAGGCCCTATGGCAGTTAATGGCTGTGGGAGGGGTCAGTCATAGGCATAACCACTAGTAAATTCTCCACAACCCAGTAAACACTATCTCCACAACCCACTACCTCCAAGCATGTGCAACCAATCCTGATTAAGCTCTTGGGTTATTTATAAACAAACAAGCAAGCAAGGGGCATGTGAGAAAGAAAGGGGATTGCAGAAGGAGACAAGATGGGGGAGGGGCAATGTATCATCAATGTTAATTATATGCATTTATATGAAATAGTAAAAAAAATTAAAAGTTATTGTAAAACCAAACAAACAAACACTATATCAAGTGTATTAACCATGGCACCAAGGAGTGAGGGACAGACAGAAGGGACTCTATGGATTCAAACCATCCTAGGTTATATAGCAAGTTCCAGGCCAGCCAGAGCTACATAGTGAGGTCATACCTCAACAACAACAAAACCAAACTATGCTAAAGGGCAGAAAACATCACCAGAGACGTGATCAGGCCCAAGAATGGATTCCAGGCACAGGGGACACCGTCAAAACAGCAGCATAAAGAGATGTGTAAAAGAAAAGGCAATTAACAATCACAAGTTCAAGAGACTCAACCTAAGAAGTCATGAGGTAGAAGGAGATGAGATAAAGTCTAAAGACGTACACAATTCACTCAATCAAAGTATAGTGAAGATGTCCCAGAGCTAGAGAAAGACATCTAACCCCAAAGACCTGACCACCAAAGAACCTAGCCATGGCAAAATGTTACAAATACAGTGCCTAGCACACAAAAGACACCAGCATAGCGTCAGATCTGTCACTAGCACTGAGAGCCAGGAAAACGTGTCTACATATTTCAAGCACTGAAGAGAAACTGCCAACTATGACTGCTACACGCAGCCAAGTTCTCTCTTCAAACTGACGGAGAAATGACTGCTTCCAGAACAAATTAAGGCAATTCATGACAACTGAGCCCGCACTGTAGAAAAGTCTTAAGGGACAGTACACAGGAGAAGAAAATTGTCTCACCCACAAGGACACAGGAGAGAATGCATTTCACAAGAGAAACAGCTAATGGAGCATGGCAAAGATGAACCCAACCAGCAAACAAATGAGAAAGGAAAAAAACAAACCTACCAATAATTCACCCAGACACAACCTCCAACAAAACTACAGCAAATAACAAAACCCACCAGGACAACCATCTTATATGCAAAATGCCTTAACTAACCAATTAAGACTCAGAGAGAGAAAGGCTGGATGTGGGGGTTGGGAGGACAGACAAGATCCAGGGCTGGGGAGATGGTGCTTAAAACACAGACTAACTAAGTCTGAGGCCTGGAGTTCATATCCTTAAGACCTGTATGGCTATATGGCTGTCTGGCCCAATTTTAATTTCAGCACATTAGACATCAGAAGTCAAGCTAGCCCTATCAGTGAGCTTCAGGTTCAACTGAGAGACCCTGCTAAAAGAGTAAGACGGGGCACAGGACGACTCCCCACATCAACCATGGGCCTTCACACAGACATGTACATATGACCACACATGCACAAGACATATGTGCTACACATATATGCACAAGAAAAAAAAACAGTACATGCTGCCTCCAATAAACCAGTGCTACTAGCAAAAACAGCCAAAACCAGGAAGTCAACAGTCAGAAAGCAACATACCAAGTAAAAGTACTCGGTAAACAAGCTGGCTTAGGAATTTCCATATCTGATATGGTAGATAGCAAATCAAAACTAGTCAGAAGAGATAAGAAGAGAAAAATGGCATGCATGCAAAGAGTGTAAATACTTATGTAAATAGATGCACAGTCCTGGGGACACACTATGTGGTCTTCTGACATTCACTATGGCATACATACACAGGCAGACCCCCTCTGACTCACTCCCCTACACATAAATAAGTAAATGTTATTAAACATATATCTTTTTAATTGAAATAATTCCTTGTTTCTTATCAGACCACAATGGAAACTAGAAATCAACAGCAAACCTCAAACATTACACAAACATGTGAAGACCAAACAAAACCCTGGTAAAGAAACAGTAGTCCACAGAACCCAAGAGGAAACTTAAAAATTGGGCTGGAGAGATGGCTCAGTGGTTAAGAGCACTGACTGCTCTTCCGGAGGTCCTGAGTTCAATTCCCAGCAACCACATGGTGGCTCACAACCATCTGTAATCGGATCTGATGCCCTCTTCTGGTGTGTCTGAAAACAGCCACAGTGTACTCACATACATTAAATTAAAAATAAATAAATCTTTAAAAAAAAAAATAAAGGAAACTTAAAAATTACTAGAATCAGATGAAACTGGTGACACGCCCTTGAGGCGCAGGGACAGAAGGGGAAGGCTACCATTCTAATCACTCACATTAAAAAAATCAGAGAGATTTCAAAATAGGTAACCAAATGATTCACCTCAGAGTTCTCGAGAAATAAGAAGCCACCAAAACCAAGTACACAGACAGCAAAAAAATAATGAAGGTGGGGATAGAAATGGATGAAACAGAGACTACAAGAATAATATATAGGCTGGGCCTGGTGGCTCACGCCTTTAATCCCAGCACTCAAGAGGCAGAGGCAGGTGGATTTCTGAGTTCGAGGCCAGCCTGGTCTACGGAGTGAGTTCCAGGACAGCCAGGGCTACACAGAGAAACCCTGTCTCGAAAAACCAAAATAATAATAATAATAATAATAATAATAATAATATATAAAATCAACCAGTGCTTCTTTGAAAATATTAACAAGATTTACAATTCCCTAGCCAAACCAACCAAAAGCAAGTCAAACAAGTCCAAATTTATAAAATTACAGATGAAAGAGACCTATTACCAATGAAATACAGAAGGTTACTAGGAAATACTTTAAAAATGTGTATTCTCAAATGTGGAAACACCTAAAAGAACTGTGTTAACTTCTGAATGTGTACAACCTGCCCAAATTAAAGCCAGATGAGACCAGCAATGCGCACAGACCCAGGAAGCCGTGGGACAGAAGCAAAGTGGGAAGTTCCCCAGGCTCCAGCCCAGGCCTGGGCAGCATCAGTCTGAGCCGAGCAGCCAGGGAAAATCTACCAACACCTCTGAAGCTGCCCCACAAACAGGAAGGGAAGGAACACTGCAAAAGTCACTCTAAGAGGCTGGTGTTTCCAGCAGCAAAACAAGACAAGGCCACACATACACATCACACACACAAACAAAACAAGATACAAACCACAACACACAATTTCCCTGATGAACACGGGTGTAAAAGGGAAAATGTCAAGACTATCCCTACTTGGAAGATGACGTACTTAGAGTCCCCGTGGACTCTAGCAGAGAACTGCTCCATCTGTCAACACTGTCAATACAGTTGCAGGAGACAAGGTCAGCTTTCTTATATAGTAATACTGAATTTGCTAAGGAAGAAATTAGGAAGAATACCCCGTCCACAATTGAAGAAAAAAGGAATAAACATAACCAAGGAGGTAAAGGCCTGCACGATGAGAATGTTCCGACTTGAGAAAGGAGATTGAACAAAACACCAGGTACTGGGGATGTCCGCTAGGTTCTTGAGTTGGCAGAATTCATAGTACGGAAATGACTACATTACCAGAAGTATCCCACAGATTCAATGTAATACCTTCAAAATTCCAATGGCTGCCCTGAGAGGACGGCATAACTGTTAAATAGCATTACCTACTGACTCCAAGAGGAAAGTGTGGGTGCTGGCAGCAGGCGCAAGGTGCCACCTGCTGGCAGAACACAAACTAACACTACTGACATTTTAACTAGTAAAGTTCAATTTCAACAGAAAAATAATAATAATAGCTGTATTATTATTATTCCAATAATGGCTTCTTTAATTTTTTTTATTTTTTAAATTTGTTTGTCTTAAGGCAAGGTCTCAGAGACCCAAGCTAGCCTTTTACCTCTAATTTCTCGGTTTCAGATTCCTAAGTACTAGTATTAAAGGTTAAAGTACAACAAACCTTCCAGATACCACAAACCCAAACTATGCCACCCAGCAAAGGAAGTCTTTTTATATAGCTCTTAGCACTGTGTGTGGATGGAGAAAGCCACTCCCAGGACATAAAGATATCAGAGGAAAGTCTCAGGGATTTGGAAGATGGCTAAAGTGCTTGTATGTATGCAGTATGAGAGCTGGGTACAGTGCCCAGCACCCATGTAAAAGCTGGGTGTGGCAGCTCATATGCAACCCCGGCACTGGAGAGGCACAAGCAGGAGGAGCCCAGGGGATTGCTACCCAACACATCTATTCAAATCAGTGAGCTCCAGGTTGAGTGAGAGAACAAGGTGAAGAGTCATAGAGGAAGATCTCCAGCTTCCACATGCACATACCCACACATGTGCACACACAGGTAGTCACCGACAGGCACAGACACAGACACTGATAGACAGTCACAGACAGAGACACAGACAGTCATAGACAGAAAGAGACACAGAGACAGAAACAGATAGACAGAGACAGATAAATACAGACATTGACAGACAGTCATAAGCAGAGACAGAGTTACAGTCGCAGACAAAAGACACAGACAGACAGAAACAGACACAGAGAGAGACACAGAGACACACAGAGAGAGACACAGAGACACACATAGATACAAATAGACACAGACAGAGACACAGACAAATACAGACAGATTTAGATACTGTCGCAGACAGAGACTCAAACAGAGATGCTGTTATAGTCACAGACAGACATACACAGACAGAAAGAGACACATACAGAGACACAGACTAAGACACAAACACAGACTCAGACACAGAAATAGTCACAGACAGAAACAGACTCAGTCACAGACACAGACACAGACACAGACACAGGCAGGAAGCAAGAAAGGAAGGGCAGAATCTCAATACTAGGAGTGGACTACCTCCTTATGAGTTGTTGGTCAGAAAGGCCCCTCTGGTTCCCAAAACAATAAATACTATGGCCACTGCTGTTGATTGCCCAGGGCAACTAGGTGGTAAGACCCAACTGTGCAAGGCACCAGGTGCTTTGGCTTCAGGCCATGAAGAAACAAAGCTGAAATGAGCTGGAAGAGCGCATCTATTGGCATTGCATGGTGCTAGGTGCTATGTAGGCTGCTGGGGGAGAACTATCACTAAAGGTCTTACTCAGCTGTGAGGCTTTCAAGTTACACCAGGTGCAAGCCAGTTAAGGTGTGCCCATTGGGTGCAATTAAGGGGATAGCCAACATTTTTCTGGTTGGAGTTGAAGCCGGCTCTATAAGAGGGAACTCACTCTGGTACAGTAACCTGATCAAAAGTCCAGTACTAGTGAGGAAGCTACAACTGTTATTTTGCCAACTGGGCATGATGTGCCTCTCAACTTGCATTCTATATATCCATGCTGATGCCAGAGCACTGCTGCTCTTAGTCTGGTGAGAGAAGCTTTAGCGATAGGCGGTGGTTAACGAGAACAGGTGAGTGTTAGTACTCAGATACCAGCTAGGAGGGTATCTACACCACCTGCCCCAAGGTATACCGAAAAAAAGAAACATAGGAATGTGAGGGCCAGAGGAAGAGTGGGAGTGTCACGGAGCACTGTCTTCTAGGGATGCCCTGGCCACCGCACACTTGAATTCGCAGCAGCTGCTACTGCCTACATAAGACCTACACAGGATTTGGTCCATCGAAATTCTGTCCTGGCATAGAGAGGGTCCCACCTCTTCTTGAAGGTTCATGGGCAGTTTACTCATAGCTGAGGGGAAGGATTTGAAAGAAAGAAAAGACAGGAGACTAGACACACACATATAAGTGGATAGGGTGGGAAGAAGAAAGGAAAGGGAGAGAAGAGAGGACAACAGGGGTATAATCAAAACATCACATACACGTGCATGTATGGAAATAGCATAATAAAATTAATATATAACTAAAAAACTTAAAATGCCCCTCCTGTTCAGAAGCCATCCTCCCTTCATTTGAATAGGACAAAAGAAATCATATCCAAGAGCTCTCAGTCCTTCACTTCAAACTGAAATGCACCAGCTCTTGCTCCTCCTTCTCCTTCCCTCTCTTCCCTTTCATCTTGCTAGGAAGCCAGACTAGACTCAAAATCACTGCGCAGCAAGGGATAGCCTTGAAATGAATATCCTTGGGTCTCAGCCACCTGCAAGTTGGGAGTTATATAAAGTGTCTCATCACAACCCAACATCTTCTCCTGATGTCAGCCGGCCGGTCCACCACACGTGCCACTCGCATCTCAGCCTTGGACAGAGAGGTTTCTTTTTGCAGTGGGTGGTGGGTATGCAGAGACTCACAGCTGGTCCAAGTGCCGAGAGTGAGTGCTGCTGCGTGCCCAGCCCTAAATGAGTCTGTCATCAGCTCCGAGGCTGGAGGACAGCATGAAGAGGGGCAGAAAGGAGAGCCAGTGGGTACTTTAGCCTTATTCAGGATGTGTCCTTGGTACAAGAGTGTGGGGCTGGTAAAGGGTTAAACAATCACTTCCTGTTCATATTTCAGGCCTCCTCCAGAGGAGGAGGAAATTCACTTCTTGTACTGTAATCCTGGTCAAGAGCCCATGTCTCAAGAAGTCAAGGGCCCTACCAAGGACTCTACTCCTAGACCTGAACAGACTGAGCCCTGCTGTTACTGTTGCTGGGGGAGGAGCGTTCCTTCCAGTAAATAACCCCCAACCTAAGCACACAGGAGCAGCCCCACTTAAAGCTGGCGAGTCACAAGACAGTGGGAGGAGAGCTGCTCAGAAGACAGGAGCAGAAGGGTGTTAGGAGAGTACTGGGGGTGAGTACACCTTAGGATTAAAGTTATTTCTAACTCCCACCTAGCTACACCTTTCAAATCTAGCAAACAAAACTCATTGGAATCTAATGTTTAATCTTGTTAGGTTTATACATAATTAGATTGGATTTTCTTATCAAGATCATTTTCAATCTTGACTCTTGCTGCTATCTAGCCCTAACAAGCTTGTCACTAAAACTTTACTTAAGCCACTGATTAAAAACTTGAGTATGAAGGTATGCGCGCGCACACACACACACACACACACACACACACACACACACACACACTACATGCACATATACATATACACACTGAGGCTGACATTACAGACTGGTGGGAAAGGAGCATATAATCTATACAAACCTGGTTTTCTCTGTCTGGTTTTAGAGTGCTCTTTCAGTGGAAAGGAGGGTGTATCAATGCCACTTCTACTATAGTACTATGGCAAAACGTTTACTGAAAAGTGCCTATTCACCCTGGTAATAAACTGATCATACAGAAAAAACTTAAAAACATGAAAGTACATTAAGAGAGAATAATAAGCCACCAAAAATATCTTTGTGTACAGATGTTGTGACTCGGGATGTTCCAACAACACCTGGGGTTTTAATCCTGGGTCTTAAGATGTGAACAATTATATTGTAGCTATACACGTCACATACACTGGGCTCTGGCATTAATTTCTCTAACACATAACATTTATCTGGACTTTTCGAACTATGTTCACATGAAAAGAAGTCTTGTTCAACTACACAATGAAGAACTGCAGATGGAAACCCTGAAGTCCAAATGTTTACATTCAAACTCTAACTTCCTTGTTTACTAGCTATGTGACCTAAACGACTTGCCTCATCTCTCTGTGCCTACAGCCATTTATAAAGGCGAGCAGTAGCAGCCCCCGCCTTAGAGAGCTCTCTAAGGGTCACATGAGTGACATGCATCAACGATGCATTGCCTCCACACGACTCTGCCCGCTCAAACCCTGCTCCCTGGGGTAGGGATGCTAGATGGTTGAACTTTCAGGAGATGCAGTCTGGTGGGAAGTTAATTAGGTCTCTAAGAGAAGAAAATGTTTTCCTCATAGGAGTCCATGAGAGCAAACTGCTAAAATGAGCCCAGAACCTTTGGAGTACTGTTGTGTATGCACTACTCAACTCTCACACATACCCTTCTGACACGACAATGCCATTTTCCTCAAAGCCCTCACCTAAGGTGACCAGATACCAGTGCTGCACTCTCACATTGCAAAGAAAGGTGAGCTGAATGGATCTATTTTTGCTTATAAAGTAACTAGCTTTAGATTTTTTTCATAACACTAAATAGATTAAGGCAAAAGGTCTACAGAGTGAGTTCCAGGACAGCCAGGGCTATACAGAGAAATCCTGTCTCAAAAAACCAAAAAAAAAAAAAAAAAAAAAGTTTGTAATAGAGTCTGTCATTAGATGTTTAGAGGCCAAAAGATTAGGTGTTTACTAGAATTATTTATTTTAAATTTTGAGCACAGGCAAAGATGATTTGAATTTTTGATACATCTTCCGGCCTCCGACTCCTATATGCTGTGTTTTTTAGGTGTGTGCTGTCTCCTACATAATACTGCAGCTCAGACCCAAGGCTTGGTGCCTGCCAGGCCAGCACTCTGCTGGGTACCTAGCCAGCCATGTGGTTATCACCATGATTAGCCACTTCACACAGTCCTGCTCAGTGGCAGCGCTGTCTTCTGTCTGCTCTGAACACAGCACTACAGTGGCTGTTAAGGAACATTCAGATCTGAGTCCAGGCTTTATGCTTTAGCGGCAGCGCCACGCTTTAGCGGCAGTGCTATGCTGGAAAGAGACTTAGCCTCTGAGCTTCCTCAGATTCAAAGACGACAAAGCATTATGTCCACATTTCATGGAACAGTAAGAATTCAATAAAAATGAAATGCACACACTTTTTGCATGCAGATCTATTTGTTCAGGGGATCTCTGTCAATCATCACTGGTTTGTTTGCCTGGATGGTTAGCTCTTTGGTGGACTGCTTGAACTCCTTAGTGCTTTAGTAGGCAAAGTCTGAGCTGGGTTATTCTCCTCTTTGAAGTCTTAGAAGACTCTTCTAGCATCTAACTTTAGGTAAATAGCTCTCTCCATATTTGTAGATGTTGTGATTTGCAAAATGTCATACTCTGAATATGAAACATCACCCACACCCGTGGGATCAAGTCCCCAGCACTGACGAACTGTCTGTCTCTCTCTCTATTTCTCTCTCTCCTCTCTCTCTCCTTCTCTCTATTCTTCCCACCTCCTCTCAATTAATTCTCCCATCTATCCCTATTGGTTGCTTCTTTTTATTAAAACACAGTTTCCGACAGGCATTCTTTCAATGAATGCCTCTTGGCGAATTATGTTCTTACTAAAACATTAAAACTTATAAAACCATCTAGTTCTTTTTAGAAAAGTTGACTGTCCTGATATTCAAATATGTATTTAAAGAAGTCATGAGACTGGCAAGGGAATTTGGTTCTGTGCTGAAGTATTTGCTCCATGAGGCCAGAGAGATGGCTCAGTGGTTAAAAGCACTCACTGTTCTTGAAAAGGACCTAAGTTCAATTCCCTGCAACCACAGGGTGGCAGGCAACCATTCGTTACTCCAGTTTCAGAAAAGCCAACACCTTCTTCTGACTTCCATGGGCACATGGTATACAGGTACACATACATACATGCAGGCAAAACATTCACGTGCATAAAACAAATAAACCTTTAAAAAAGTAAAGTGTTCCTCTTTCTCCACATCCTTGCCAGCATGTGCTTTCACCTGAGTTTTTTATCTTAGCGATTCTGACTGGTGTAAGGTGGAATCTCAGGGTCATTTTGATTTGCAGTTCCCTAATGACTAAGGACTTTGAATATTTCTTTAAGTGCTTCTCAGCCATTCAAGATTCTTCTGTTGTGAATTCTCTGTTTAGCTTTATACCCCATTTTTTGATTGGGTTGTTTGGTTGTTGGATGTTAGCTTCTTGGGTTCTTTATATATTTTGGATATTAGCCCTCTATCGGATGTGGGGTTAGTGGAGATTTTTTTCCCAATCTGTAGGTTATTGATTTGTCCTATTGGCTATGTCCTTTGCCTTACAGAAGCTTTCCAGTTTCATGAGGTCCCATTTATCAATTCTTGATCTTAGAGCCTGAGCCATTGGGGTTCTGCTTAGGATATATCCCCCCACCCCCACGTGCCAATGAGTTCTAGGTTCTTTCCCACTTTCTCTTCAGTGTATCTGGTCTTATGTTGAGGTTTTTGATCCACTTGGACTTGAACTTTGTGCAAGGCAACAAATATGGATCTATTTTCATTTTTTTACATACCAATTAGACCAGCACCATTTAGCTTTCTTTTGTCCATTGTATATTTTTGGCTTTTTACACTCCTCCACTGCTGGTGGGTCTGCAAACTGGTACAATCACTCTGAAAATCAGTCTGAAGGTTCCTCAGAAAATGGAAATAGATCTACCTGAAGACCCAGCTATAACACTCTTGACCGTATACTCAAAAGATACCCCATCACACCACTTGCGTACTCCACCAAGTTCATAGAGATCATATCTGTGATAGCAAGAAGCTGGAAACAACCCAGTTGTCCCACGACAGAAGAATGGATTCACAAAATGTGGTTCATTTACACAATGGAATACTACTCAGCTATTAAGAATGAGGACATACTGAATTTTGCAGGCAAATGGTGGAACTAGAAAATGTCATTCTGAGTAAGGTAACTCAGACCCAAAAGGACATGCATGGTATGTACTCACTAATAAGTGGATGTTAGCCCCCCCCCCCCAAAAAAAGTACAGAATACCCAAGATACAGTCCACAGAACTCAAGGAGGTTAACAAGCCGAAGGGCCCAAGTGAGGATGTTTCGATCCCGCTTGGAAGGGAGAAGAAAACAATCAAGAGGGGCAGAGGGAAGGAGAGACCTGGGGGGGGAGAGGGGAAGGGGAGGGTAAAAGGTGAACATGATCAGGTACTGGGGGTGGGGGAGGACAGGAGAGAAGCCCTGAGGGCCAGCAGAATGAATGGAAATATGCAACCTGGGGGGAGGGGGGTGGAAGGAGAGGAGATCCTCTAGAATGCACCACAGACCTGAAAGGTGACTCACAGGACTCAGGGGGAAGGACCTTAGATGAAATGCCCTGCAGTGGGAAGAAGGAACTTGTAGAGTCCACCTCCAACAGAAAGACAGGACATCAAATAGAGGGATGGGGCTGCCATCCCATAGTCAAAAACTCTGACCCAGAATTGTTCCTGTCTGAAAGAACTGCAGGGACAAAAATGAAGAAGAGACTGAGGTAAAGGAGGTCCAGGGAACAGTCCAAATTGGGATCCATCTCAAGGGGAGGCTCCAAGGCCTGACACTAACTATTACCAATGCTTACAGGCAGGAGCCTAGCATGGCTGTCCTCTGAAAGAGCCCAACAAACAGCTGATTGAGACAGATGCAGATACTTAATACCCAACCAATGGAATGAAGTCTGGGAGCCCTGTGGTTAAATTAGGGAAAGGCTGGAAGAAGTTGAGGATGAGGATGACCCCATAGGAAGACCAGCAGTCTCAACAAACCTGGACCTCTGAGATCTCTCAGATACTGAGCCACCAACCAGGCAGCATATAGCAGCTGATATGAGGCCCCCAACACATATACAGCAGAAGACTGCCAGGACTGGACTCAGAGAAGACCTGCCTAACCCTTGAGAGACTTGAGGTCCCAGGGAGTAGAGAGGCCTGGCGAAGGAGGGGGGGGGGTTGAGTGGAGAGGGGACATCCTCTTGGAGACAGGGGGGAGGAGAAATGGAATGTGGAACTGTGGGAGGGCAGACTGGGACGGGGCAATGACTAGATTATTAAATAAATAAATAAACAAATAAATAAATAAATAAATAAATAAATAAATAAATGAGTGTAATTTAAAAAAAAAAGTATTTGCCCCATATAGTTAAAGGCCCTAGATTTCACACACACACACACACACACACACACACACACACACTCACACAAAATACAGGGAGAGAAGAGAGTAGAAATTTGTTTAAATAGATTTATAAAAAACGTAACTAGAGATCACTACAAATAGGAAAACCAGCATAATACATATGCATATCTCTAAAATCCCTCCCTTGGCTGCATTTCCATTAAGTTCCAAGATAATCTAAACATCTTTCATTAGCATATTTTATAGACTATAATATACATATCCATGAATATATCTCATATATATATATATATATATATATATATATATATATATATATATATATGAGATATATATATATCACAGGTGTTGCAGGAACTAAATTTAAACCTTAGCAGCCCACTCCTTCCTTAACTACTCTAGTTAACATAAATGTGAGCCATTAGCAGGGTGTCATCCACAGTAAAGTGTCAAGTCACAGGTGTGTCCCTTCATGACATGAGCCCTCTCCCTTCACACAGCAGTGAGAAGCAGCTCACCTGTCTTTTTCCATCTGACTAGACACTTCTGTAAATTTAGTCTTGTATGGTTTCCCTACAAATGCTGAAACACTAAAGAATGCTTAATAGTCAAACCCCAGAAGTCAGGTGTGTGAGGCTGAGCATATCGTGTGCACAAAGGTCAATGGGGACACGAGGGCATCTGTGGTTGGCACATGAGCCACACATACAGAGACGTACCTGAAAGTGTTGCTCCATCACTTGGATTTTTCCCTGGTCCGGGCACTTTTTCAGAGCCCGATCTGCATAATGGAACAGAATCTCTACCATCTGTAAGAAAAGTGGCTTTGAGTCAGATTCAAAGAGTATGGCTACATTTGTTCAATATTTAATATGAACAGTTAAAACTGAATCACACTCTATTGCTGTATTAGAACCACAGTTGGGGTTTTAGTGGCTTTATTCCCTAATTCTCTCAGATGAAGGACTAGTGTTAAGTTGCTAATCCTTCCTAAGAAACATGTGTATGGTCCAGACACTGCTCCTATATAGCTCAGGAAATGAGAACCTGGAGGTAAGTGGCCCGGAATCCTTTCCTGCAGATGGACAGGTCACTGTGAGCCTGGGTCCCCATGGAACCCTTCTCCTCGGTACTCTCTTGACTGTCTTCTTGTTTTACTATTTTCACGAGTGAGGGCAATGGTGAGACCACCCTGCACTGCAGACTGTATCTGGGAACTACAGCCTGACCCATGTCTCATCCCCAAAGACAGCTGCAAATGTTAAAAGCAAAACTGCACTGCACCATTGCAGCCAACATTGAGACGCTTACCCGATCGGCAACAACAGCTTTCCTCTTGCTGACATCCCCCGATAGCCCTTCAGAGAAACAAAGTCCAACATGAAGCAAAGTCAGTGCTCAGCTCTGAAAGAAAACCTGGGTCTGGTCTCACCTCCATGATCCACATTAACACAATTACAACAAGCCTCAATATCAAAGTGCTGAGTAACAGGACTAGCTCACACCCAGCTGACTAACAGCTTATCAGTGTGCTTCCCATCTGTTCTCAACGTGAATTCCCCTTATAGAAGGCTCTTTACAGTGACACTTCCAATCCCACGACATCTGCTTACTACTTACCCACTACTGCTTTTGCCTTTCCTTCATGAAAAGACCACGCGAGGGCCAAGGCTTCCGTGAGGCAATCCTGTTTCAGGAGATGGTCCATCCTCTACAATGAGAAAGGAGACATGCCAGATCCATCTATCTGACTAGCAACCAATGAGATTTCAATTCTACCATCACAGAATTGCTGCTTGGGAATGAACAGCATCTCAGCAGTATTGTGCACCATTTCAGTGTACATCTCTGACTAAGCAAAGCACTTCCTAAAGCACTGGGTGCTGTGTTGTCTGTTGTCTGTGTGATGGATGACAGCACTGGGTGCCGTGTTGTCTGTTGGCTTGTGTGATGGATGACAGCAGAGCCTACACTCAAAGGGGGAACAACAGGACTACCACAGGAGAAATGGATGGATGGGTAGCACAGTAGCTATCTGGCTCTTCTTAATAACAAGGTCCAAGCTCCCTAGGACAGCAATATACCAGCTCAATGCAAATTCTAAGATTCCCTTGTAACTTCTGTGGCAATGGGACAACACTCTGGTCAACACATGGAAGTGTTGTCTGGTATTTCTAAAAGTATAATTATCTTTAAAAGTTGGGGCTGGCCTTAATTTTATCGTTTCTCCCTCACAGAACCTAGACATAACTATTCTGGGTTATAAAGTGAACTTGAGACTAGAATTTAAACACAAGAATGGTGGAATGGGGTAGCGTCTCCAAACCATGGAGCTGTCATATAAGCTTCAGACTGCCTGTCTCTCGATTATCTCAAACGGGAGTGAGCGCCTGACGAAGTCACTGTTATCTTGGATAGACTCAAAACCAACCAATTTTTTAAAACTAATTTGTTTTAATAACTTAAATAGGGCAATACTACACAAACAAAGCTACCCCTTCCAAATGTCACTGATTAATAGCACACCTTCTTCATGCCATGTTCTAATAGCAGAACAGTAAAAGAGGTGCCAGGCCCCATTCTGATATAGTCAGTTTTAGTATATCAAGTGCCTAACAGCTAAAGTGGCTTTTATGTATTCTTCTGAGATTAAGTTCTGCAAAGTCAAGAAAACATGAAGCTGCTGCCACTTGAGCTCCCACACCAAGCGAGGATCCCTGTGAGCTCACTCACCTCCCTCCAGCTTCTCAGCATCATCACGTACACAGACTAGAGAACAGTGAGGAAATGAGATGGTCGTTAGTTAGCAGATTTGCTGGGAGGCACAGCTGCTCCAGGCGCACAACTCATTTCCCACGCCTAAGCAAACACACTGCTCATCTCAGACGGACACATCCCGGAGCTTACTGAAGGGTCCTCAAGTACCCACACTGAAGAGTAAAGAAACAAAGGAGGCAGGCAGCCCAGGCTCACCTCCTGCACCAACTTGGCAATATCCTGGCTGAATTTTAATAATGAAGAAAATTGTCCATTTTATGTTGAAAAACAAATTGTTCTAATGGCAATTATTCTAGGCCAAATACCTGAATGCACTTTAATATGCCTTAAGTTGATCTAATCTAAACATCATTTTAATTCTCAAACAAATATACATAACTAGGTCCTTCCTGGATGTGGTGTCTACTATCAATTGTCAGCATGAGAGATGGGTCTCCGGGCATGTCTGTAGATGATCTTGATTACATTAACTGATATGGGAAGGCCCATCTAAGTGTGCTTGAGATCCTAAACTATATGAAGGAGAAAAGGACCAGGAGTGTGCATTCAGTCTGTTTTCTACTCTGAACACAACATGACCAGCTGCTTCAAGCTCCAGCTGCCCTGACCTCTCTGCCACGATGTGTACCATGAACTGTGAGCTAAGAGAAACCCTTTCTCCCTTCAGTTGCTTTTGCCAGAGCATTTATCCCAGCAACAGGAAATGAACGTAGATATTGTCTTTTTTGCTGAGGAAGCTGATCTTAAGAATCATCTCCCACACAAATGATAACTGAAGAAGGTGACGGACACTTCATTAGCTTATGATAACCACTTTGCAATGTATGTGTTGATCAAAGCATGACATAAAAATTCTAATTGAAAAAAAACTAGATACTTTGTTATTAAAGCAAATGTTAAGAAAGACTATAAAAATATATCTCTGAATCAAGAAAATAAGTCTCTTATTAGCACCTGAACAAAAGTAAAATTAGATCTTAAGTGAAAATAAGAGGTTTGATAAATAAGAACCCTTGGCTATGTGGCTATTATAAGATTTGGACCAACGCTGACCAGAATTTGTAAATGCACTGTTCTTCATGAGCAACCACCTTCCTCAGCTATCTTGATGACTCTTGTAGTGGAGTGAAAAGACCTTACCTTTGTCCCCAGATAGAAAATCTGTCCTCCATAGCTACTGATGGATTGATAGCAAGCCTTCTCTCCAACCAAAGCCTATAAAATAAACAAACATGCTACAGTTAAACGTGCTACAAGTTTCCTTAAGAATGTCAACTGCAGGGCCTTCCAAAGGCTCAGACACAAGCCTGATAAGCCGTATTCCAGCTCCAGCACCATGAAGGGGTGAAGAAGGGGACTGACTCACGAAGCTGTCCCCTGACCTCTGCACACACTGTTGTACACATGTAAACAATAAACAAAGTTCTAAGAGAATATAGTTTTAACCTATAAGCAAGTAAGAAAAAAATCTGTTGCGTGATTGCCAAGGGAAGGAACTGAAAAGACGTATGTTCAAGAAGTCATTCCCCACTCCTGTAAACAGCCTTTCCCTTCTCAGAACAATGTGGAAATGGAAGGAAATATGCTGACTTGCAATTCTCACTGCAGACTACTGCAACCTGCCACTTGCTGAGCAACAGGCAGACAATGCTTTTGGCAGAAAATAAAGATGGTTGAAACAATACTGCTGAGTTCTTTGCAGTAAACAACAAAACACAAGAGGAAAAGGGAAAGTAACACAGAACAGTGGAGGACGGTCAGCGCCAGGCAAGATTCCCCACCTACTAAGTGGATCTCATGCACATTAGACAGCTGTTGGTTTGTGGGGCTAAGGGCTGTGCACAGACAGCCTGGTCCCAGTCGAGCAAAGGTCTGGAACCCCAGTGACCTAGTGGGTAGTGATTTGTGCCTGCATGGGATGGAAGGTGTTCGGCTCCTGTTACAGCTACAGCCACCCCCCCCACCCCTACCCCAGAGAGGTGTGTGGCCATCAGTCACATAGGAGCAGCACCAAGCCCTCCCATATGCAAATAAGGTTTCCCCAAAACTCTCAGACCAAGCCAATGAGAAGTACCTGTTCTCAGACCCTGATCCACCCCAAAACTGTATATAAGAATCCTATCCGGAAGGATTAGAGGTGTGCAAGAACTACTCAGTCATCCGAGCCTTCTGTCCTAAGAGCTGTAACACTTGGGAAGAGGTCTGCTCTCCTGAAACACTGTGTGAAGCTCCGTCGCGCTCCTCACTGGCAAGTCCAGGTCGGCCTCTCATCAGCCCAGCCCGACCCGACTCAGTACAGGGCGGTGCAGAGCAACTGAGTAACCTGGAGGCACGGCAGAGCCAGAGGTTGAGCCAACTGCAGCAGCAGAAGCAGTGAAAGCGACCTCCCGTCCCTGCCTGCCCTATGGCACACAGGCCGACATTGGTTACTACCCACGATGAATGCCACTATTATACCTTTAGGGATACGTTGTCCTGCTAGTCACTGTTATGGTTCACAGATGTCGTAGTTGGGAAGGGCTATGGAATGCTCTCCTTCTGTTTGGATACCTTCCAGTTATTATGAAAGGTATTCCTCAAGGAGAACTAGGGACTTCCCTCTTCCATGATGGACAGCAGACTTCTGATCCACTTACTGCTTCCTTGAAATGCGGACCGTTTCTAGCTCCTTTAACACACATCTCATGATATATGACATATAAGCAGCAGGGTAGCTGTTCATGCCATTGTATATGGCCACACAGTACCACCTGATAGGAAGTGCCAACCAGAAGGGTCTCCTAAGGCTCACAGACCCCAAAACTGCTGCAAAGGAAGCTAACATGCTTTTGGGCCAGTTTTTGCCTGGTGCTCCAAGCAGACCATGTGGCAGCCCACTGTTCTGCACATCTTTTTTTTTAAAAAAAACTCTTTTATTTTCCCCTTGCTCCAGCCAGCCCCGCTCGCTCCGGCCGCCCCTGTACAGCCCCGATCACTCCAGCCGGCCCCACTCGCTCCGATCGGCCCCACTCGCTCCGATCGGCTCTGCTTGCTCTGGTTGGCCCCGCTGGCTCCGGTTGGTCTCTCCGGTCCAAGGATTCGTTTTTCTTATTATTCTTCATAAGTACGCTGTAGCTGACTTCAGACGCACCAGAGGAGGCAGTCAGCTCTCATTACAGGTGGTTGTAAGCCACCATGTGGTTGCTGGGATTTGAACTCATCACCTTTGGAGTCAGGTGCTCTTACCCGCTGAGCCATGTCACCAGCCCCTGTTCTGCACATCTTAACGCTGACACATAGGTTTCTCCAGGGAATCTCATCTTGCATCATTTCTAACTCTATCAAGTTCACTCATCCTTCACTCTACAATCTCTAAGCAGCCGCCAGTCTCTCCCAGCAGTTCTACTGTTCTCTCAAGCACTGCAGTCCTCACCACTAGCTATGTGATCTGCATCTTTTAAAGTATCTTCCATGTCTCCGTTTAACTTTATGCACATTTGGATTGTAGTTATGCTAATGTATATACAACAGAGACTTGTACATTCATGTTTGTTGTCAAATACTGACAATAGTCAGATGATGGGGCCAGCCTGGGCATCCTTCAACAGGTGAATAGATAAAGAAAATGTGGTCCATACACAGGGAATTTTACGCAGCCATAAAGGAAAATGTAATCATGGCACTTGCAGGAAAATGGGTACAAATGGAAATCATCAGATTCAGAAGGTTCAGAGTTACACAGTTTCTCTCATATGCAGAACCTAAATTTACATACATGTGTGTATTTGTGTGTGTGTATTTATGTGCACTCATAAGTCACAAAACTAGAAAGAGGCTTATCTGAGGACAGGAAGAGATCATAGGGAGGTGGAATATAGAGAGCAAAGGACACCATGCAACATGAAATCAGAAGAGAACAAGCTAGAGAGGGAAAGGGATGGAGGCGAGAATAACATTGAAGTACAACAACATCTATGTGTGAAGATACCATGATGAAACCATTATTGTTACATTAACTTTTTAAAAACTAATATAAAACAAAACACCCTTGTCTGCTGCTCCTCACACCCGTGTAAGGTCTGGCCTGGTTTTGACTGATTTATTTTTTCCCCTTTCCAAACTGTGCTTTCTTCCCTATTTGAATACCAAGTGATCTCTATTCAAACACAGACTCTGAGTTTAACTTCGGTGGTGCTTAGAAATGTCCGTGTTGATATTCTTGGGTCTTCCTCTGCTCCTCTTCCTTGTTTGTTATTCTAGGGATTGGGCCCAGGCCTCAGGGGTGCTGGGTAAGCACTGTGTCACCAGGCTGTGCCTCCAACACCAGTCGGATCCCTTCTCATCACGCTTTTAAGATTTTAAGTATTTTCCACCATAGCGTGTTCTCTGTTTCAAACTGCACTACTGAGATGCAATACCCCCTGAGTACTCTGGCCAGTATCTGGGGACTCAGGAAGCTGGCTGCTTTAACTGGTCTCAATAAACAGAAGGTATGCTCTGGGAAGGACTGGACATAATTCCCTTTAAGCCTTTCTAATGGCTCCTCCCCTGTCCTGGGGCAGTGTCCTTACACACACCTATGAGTAGCTATCAATAGAAGAGTCCTGGGAACTCTTCAAGAATTCCCCCACAAACACGACCTGTCTTTCTTTTCCTATACCCTCTCAGCTCTGTTTCCTCAGTGAGCTAGTCCACCAGGTCTAACTGTTCCTCTTCCCTACGCCACAAGCCAAAAAGCCAGAGGACTGGAGGCGAAAAATGAACAAGCTCACATCACTTGTTTACTGTTTGGTCTAGGATTTGCCATCCATCATTACTGATGTCCAGGGCCTTGAGAACTGTTTTTTGGTTGGTTGGTTGGCTGGTTAGTTGGTTGGTTGCTTGGTTGGTTTGGGGGTTGTTGTTGTTTCCTATTTTAAGCATAAACATAATTCTCCATTCTCTATCTTGGCTAAAAGTACAAATATAGAGTTTAATAGTATCCTTTTTCAGATTCATTTTTTTATGTGCATAAATGTTTCACCTGCATCTATGTATGTGCACTATGTTGCTTGTCTGTTGCCCAAGAAGTCCAGAAGAGAGCACTGGATCCTGTAGAAGTAGAGTTATGTATGTTTGTAAGCCACCATGTGGGTGCTGGGACTCAAACCCAACCAGTGCTCTAGACCCATCTCTCTAGCCCCTAACAGCCATCCTACCCTAGGAAATGCCTGCGTCTCAG
This sequence comes from Mus minutoides, assembly GCA_902729485.2. Classification (NCBI taxonomy): domain Eukaryota; kingdom Metazoa; phylum Chordata; class Mammalia; order Rodentia; family Muridae; genus Mus; species Mus minutoides. The sequence continues at coordinate 158,720 of LR750327.1, forward strand.
ACACTGGCTGCTTTTACCTTAGTGCACTTGACTGTATGACCATTTCTTATTGTTTTTCCCTGGTTTACTGTTTTTTAATGCCCCAAGCTAGCACACCTGCTCAATCCCTGGCATACCCCCAAAGCTTCCAAAGCCTGTAGGCTACCAGTCTCCAGTTATTTTTCCCTTAAATCTGCTGAGCTTACTGTCCCCGGCTCAACTCCTAAAATACTTCAGTTTTACAAAGTCCATCTCAAGGAAATTGTTTATATTTTTAGAAATAAAAATTAGAAGTTCTTTGTTTTGTTTTGTTTTTTTTTTCAGATTTATCTTTATGTATTTTTTAAATTTTTTATTAGATCTTTTCTGAATTTACATTTCAATTGCTATCCCAAAAGTCCCCTCTCCCCTCCCCCCTCCCTGCTCCCCTGCCCACCCACTCCCACTTCTTGGCCCTGGCATTCCCCTGTATTGGGGCATATAAAGATTGCAGTACCAAGGGGCCTCTCCTCCCAATGATGGCTGACTAGGCCATCTTCTGCTATATATGGAGCTAGAGACACGAGTTCTGGGGGTTCTGGTTAGTTCATATTGTTGTTCCTCTTCTAGGGTTGCAGACCCCCTCAGCTCCTGGGGTTCTATCTCTAGCTTTTCCAATGTGGGCCTCATGCTCCCTCTTATGGATGACTGTGAGCATCCACTTCTGTGGGAGTCAGCTATATCAGGCTCCCTTCAGTAAACACTTGTTGTCCTATGCAATAGTGTCTGAGTTTGGTGACTGATTATGGGATGGATCCCCAGTGGGTTAGTCTCTGTATGGTCCATCCTTTCATCTTAGCTCTAAACTTTGTCTCTGTAACTCCTTTCATGGGTATTTTGTTTACTATTCAAAGGAGGAATGAAGTATCCACACGCTGATCTTCCTTCTTGATTTTCTTGTGTTTTGCAGATTGTATCTTGGATATTCTAAGATCTTTATTTTATGTATTATGGATGTTCTGCCTGCATGTGTGACTATGCACCACGTGCATGTAGTACCTGTTGTGGCCAGAAGAGGGCACTGGAGTCCCCTCGGAACTGGACTTACAGATCAGCTGTTAGCCCACAAATAGGAGTTGGGAATTGAACCCAGGTCCTCCAAAAGTGTTCCTAACCCCTGAGTCATCTCTCTAGCCCATTCTTTACTATTAAGTAACAGGAATTACTGTTTGGGGTCATAATCCTGAATTCTTATAAACACATTGATACACCAAGGCAGAAAAACCTTAGTAGTCCTATTTATAAACAACATAGTGGTTAAAACAACAAAACAAAATACCCCCGGAATGCCACTGTAGGGAGATCAATGCTGGGGTGAGGTAGCACTCACCAGGGCCTGGCTGACGTTTCCTCCTGTGGCCAGTGACTTGAAGTGGCTGCTGTTGTAGACCAACTGGACTTCTGAGATCTCCATTGTCTCCAGTTCCTCCTGCGTCTGCCGATCAATCACATGCAGCTTCTCCACACTGTCTAAAAGCACGACTGTGCGTGAGTTGATCCACTGCAGTTCAAGCACATAACAGAGTGAGAGTCAGGGCCAGTCCAGACCTCCTATGACAAAAGGGGGCTTGGCCACTCCACATGTGACACAAGGACCTTACACTCCAATAACGTCAACAGTGACAGCGGCACAGTAAGAGCAGCTCTGAGATGCACAGAAAATAGTGCTAAGTATCACAGGGTCAGATGACACTCTGCTCGCACAAGGGAGGGCTAAGAACTCTATTTCAGAATGTTGCATTGTTTACAAGATTTTTTTTTGAAGGACATATTGGCACAAATGACCTTAGTGAAATAACAAATGTTTCAACTTTTTATATTGTGAAGAAAAACAGCAACTTCAACCTCATAAACCCAGATGGTCAGAGGACAATTCTTGGCACTGAAATAACATATATTTTAAAAGAAATATACCCTAATAAATACCCTTTAAACAAACAAACAAATCCTATCAGCTCGTCTAGAGAACTCTGACTCACACAGCACTTGTGTGCACCTGCATTTTAATTACAATTCACGACACAATGTCAAGTGTGGACTTTTCTAATTGTGCTACCATGTTGGTCCTCATGAAGTTTCAGATTCTGGAGCACTTCCACTTTTGTTTTTTCGGATGAGAGATGTGTAGTGGTTTGAATGAGAACGGCTCCCATATGTTCATATATTTGAATGCTTGATCCCCAGCTGGTGGATCTGTTTGGAAAGGATTAGGAGGTGTGGCCTTGTTGGAGGAGGTGTGTCATTGGGGGTGGACTTTGAGGTTTTAAAATCCCACACCATTAACAATTAGTTCTCGCTCTGCCTCCAACTTGTGAATTAGGTATGAGCTCTCAGCTACTGCCCCAGCACCAAGCCTGCCTGCCTACCTGCCTGCTGTCATGCTTCCCACCAGCATGGTCACAGACACACTCTCTGAAACTGTAGCCCTCACTAAATGCTTCTTTCACTAAGCATTTCTATTGCTTATTTCTAAGTCAGCAGAGTATGAGTGAGTTTGAAAGAGTGGTGTGGGCCAAGCCTGGTGGCATGGTGGCACACTCTTACCATCCTGGACGATGAGAAGCTAAAGCAGGAGAGTTCTGGACCAAACAGGAGTAATTTAGGAAGACTTGGCTGAAAAATGTGCCATGCAACTAAGTTTATGCATCATATATTACTTCTTAAAATTTGACTATATCAACTACATATCCCAAGATATTATGAATAATTGAAGGGAAATTTTTTCAGACCTTTTACTGGATAAATGAATCACTACTGAAGAAGAAAATATAAAATCTGAATCAGAAAGAAGTCTCATTTTTTTTTAAACCAAGACACCCTGGACACTAAGAGATAAGGTAGAGAGAAAACTTGGCAATGTTTTTTGTCACAAGAAAAGAACAGTAACATATTAAATCCTTTAGGAAAAGCTCAAAAGCACACACGTGTCCACACACAACGCAGTGTAACCACTGAAGAGACCTGGGCTCTGAGCCTGAACTCCCCCCTGGGGTATGAGGACACTCAGGAAAACTCTCCCCTTCCCTGCTGGTAATCAGGAGGACTTTAGGGAACTGGGCGAAAGGCAGTGAGGACCTGGCATCAGAGCCTCAAAGCCAAGTCAGGCTTCCTGCCTCAGCACAGCACAGCACTTCATGCTGGGTGTGTGCCCTGATGTGTGCCCTACAGGAAATAAACAGATATGGTTCAGGTGGTACTCACGGTGAAGTTGATCAGATCGTAGTACAGGTGAAGGTGCTTTTGCTTGGTGACGTGTATTGCGCCCGACTCGTCTCTCTTAACCTGATGATAAGAATGAAGACAGCCCAGACAGCAAATATTACTTGAAAGATTTTTTTTTCAAATATTTGTACTCCACCTATAATATGATTCCCATTTAGTATAAATAATCTGAAAATATTGTTAGAGAAATTATTATGTAGGTGAACAGCAAAAGGTTCACCTGCACCTGAGGTGCTATCATTCACTTCAGCTTGCGTTTTCCCGTGCTTACTACAGCAGATGTCTTTCTTCTAAGGCTCAGCTCCATTCTGCCCCTCCAGTCCCATCTCTTGGCGTGCTGACCCCTTCACTGTCATGTGCCTGTGAGGACGTGAGTTCTGGCCCCAGGCTCAGTTGCACAGCTGTAACCACGTGGAGGGAGGCACTTCTTTCTCAGTTTCCCATCTGTGGCTCCAAGCTGTGCTTTATGGGCCACAGGTACAAAGTGTCTCATTAACTGCAAGACAGATGCCGGCACCACCTATTCCCAGAGGTTTTCTACAGTCCTCTTCCAACAAGCTCTGGCCCCAACCTGGTTAATGTCCTCCCTCCCTTTCTAGCATATTCAATTGCTCCTTTAAAAGATCTGCTACCCTCATTTGCTCTCAAACATATTTCTGACTTTGTTTTTGAAAACAAAAACATTACCTAAACAGATATCCCTTGGTTTGCTTCTCAGACATTATTTAGCCACACTCTTCCCCTCACAGCTGAGCACTATGGTTGGGCGACTTTGCTCTTCTAGAAACCCAGTTTCTTTATCAAGGAGCCTCCACCCCATTCCACTGCTAATCGGACATCTGACAAGGACCTGGCAAACCACTCTGTGTCCAGTGTTTGACTCTCCAGCCTGCCTTCCATGATCATTCTCTAACTCTGTACTGCCCCAGGACTGGTACTGTCCCAAAGGCTCCACCCCTCCTGTAGAGCGCCCCTCTGCCTCCCCCGCTCTTCTACTGCCTTCACAAGATCCACCCTTCCATTTGCCTTTTCTTTTTCCTCGGCCTTTCATGAGTGCCCAGCAAAATCAGAGCTGTGGTTTAGTTGGTTTTCACTAAAGACTCATGTGCTAAAGACTCATGTGCTAAAGACTGGCTTACTGGCCTATGACATTACTTAGGGCTGGAGGGGGCAGCGGAGGGGTTGAAGGGGTGAGGGGATAACATCTTAAAGACATAGGGGTTCCTGGATGGAAGGAAGTCACTGTAGATGTCTGTCTGTCTGTCTGTCTCTCTCTCTCTCTCTCTCTCTCTCTCCATAGCTGCTATGAGGTGGGTAGCTTTGCCCTAAAATATGAACCCACTATGATACAGTACCTTCCCACAGGTCAAAGGCCACAGGCCAACTGACCCAAGGACCACAAAACCTCTGAGATGTGAAACCAGATGAACCTGTCTCCACACATTGATGGCCTCAGCTACTGTGCTGTGTAACAGTTAACACATGATGCTCTTTAGGTCTGCAGCCCTTTTACCTTCTGTCCTACAATGTTCATCTGTTCTTTCCCCTGCTTCTGCTTGCTGGGCATCCTAGTGTAACAATTGAGAGTCCCACTTTCATTTCTAACTCAGCATGCTGGGATCTAAGTCACGCGCTACACAAGAGTTTTTTTTTTTTTCCCTGAATGTTTCCTGGCTCTACCATACAATGGCCTCTGATTGGTGCCTTTTGGTTCCCAGGCCCTGAATGATGAGAGGCTTGCCATTGTTTTAAAATGTATTTGCTTAAGGACATCACACGAGCTACAGTACAAGTGCACAACCCTACCTTCCATAACCTATTATCTGTGCTATTTCTAGACTGAAATGAGATTTCATTACATCTTCACTGCTTTAGTTACCTAGGAACCTATAACATCTGCCCAGTGCCAATCCAAGCGATCTTACATAGATCAGGGACACCGCTCAAGGACTGGCAAACTTGTCTGTAAATACTTTAGCCTCTGCAGACTACACAGGCTATCAAGCCTACTTAACTCCACCACAGCAGTGAAAAAGCAGCCACGCATAACATGTAAGCTGGGCATGGTGCTGCATGCCTGTAATCCTAACAGCTGAGAAGTAAAGGCAGGAGAATCAGGAGTCAAAGGCCAGCCTTGGTTACAGCATGAGTTTGAGACCAGCCTGGGCTACATGAGAATTGGTCTCAAAAAAACTTAAAATATGTCTCAAAAAACTTAAAAACTCAAAAAACTCAAAAAACTAAAATATAAATGAATGAGCATGACTATATTCCACTGAACATTTACTTACCAAAATCCATAGCCATGCACATGTGGTACATGGGCCCTAATTTTCCTAACTTTCCTAGACTCTAATATAAATCCAGCCACAGTTTGTTTCACACTCTCCCTAAAATCAGCTCTACCTGTGCTAGTTAAACAGGAGGTCAGTTTCTAGGCTCAGTTCTCAGCTTAGTGAGGAAGAAAGGCTAGGGGAGGATTTCTGTGTGCTCACTGTCATGACAGGTCTAAAGAGTGCAGAGCCAGTTCAGGAGGCAGAGAAGGCGGCACTGACCATGAGCAGCACAAGTGGGAAGCCCAGAGCTTTGCTGACAGGTGTCTGTGTAAGTGAAGAGACTAGCTGTGAAGCCATGCGGAGTCTAGGGCAAACGCATGTGTGGTTTACACTGGGGAAGCAATCAGCCATGAAGGGGTCAAAAGAAAGAGCCTGAAGATGATATGAGAGAGAGCGCACTGTGATAGGGCACACAGGGCACTGTGATAGACGCAGGAACAAACCACTGATTATTTGTTAGCTGAAAAAGGAATAACCAAGAAATAAACCCTGAAGACTAAAAAACCAAGAGAGTTCAAGCTTTTGCATTTTTCACATTAAAGCCTTAAATACAAACAGGCTACACACTCTCTCTACAAAGACTTATGACAGTGACATGAATTTTTTTTTGACAGAACATTAAATTACCAGCAAATCTGGGAGAATATATTTCTATGAAGGTTTACAACAGACCCACCACCCCACTGCGGCCTACCAGGAGAAAGTGAACCATATCGCCTCTGCAGAAGGCGAGCATGGGATTCACACAGTTATTCACTGCCACGAAGTGCCAGGCCAGCAGCGGAACACTGGAAGGATCCATCTGAGTAAAAGAAAAGATGAGGAAATGTTCACTATAGGTGACCAGCAGAAGGACAAAGTAAAAACTCTGTTTAAAAATAGCACCTGACTATTGCTTTGTAAAACCTTCCCCGATTTCCCTCAAGACTTTCAATGCGCAGGGACCAGAGGGACAGTTTACAGGGAGGGTATGGGTTGAAGGTAATGATTTTTATCTTGGTTGGAGTTTGGTTATAAAAGTACATGCATCTGTCCAACTTCAACAAATATACACTCAAGATTTGTATATTTATTGTGAATAAATTTATACCAACAGAACCTAAACAAATATGAAACTCTAGCTAATTATATGCACACTAATGTCCAAAGCAGAAGGTGCTGGTTTCTGTATTTTACTCTGAAATCTATTAAAAAGCTAAAATATCTTGCTGGGTAGAAAGATGGGTAGACACACAGATATATAATAAAGGAGGTGCAGTGGAATGATAGCAGTAGGACTTGGATGGCAGGAATGCTAGCACTTCAGTAAAGTTCCTTCAGTGTCTCTGCCTGAAAATGTTCATAAATGGAAACCATCAATAAAACAGAAGAAAAGCCAGGCATCATGATAACAACCTCACTGAGTCAAGAAGAAATATAAATGATATTTCTAAGAAATATAAATGATAATCTCTCAGTCTGCCGTCCAGAAGGACAGACTGCCTCTCGTGGTGCTGAAATACAACAGTACCCCCACAAGGAGACAAGAGCCATCTCGCTCGGCATCTCGGCTGCTGCTACCCAGCCATGGCTTTGTGTCTTCATTCTCTGTGGCTGATTCAGAATGAGAATTGCACCCTCACCCCACGTTCTCATATGTGACTGCCTGGTCTCCACTTAGTGGAAAGGTTTGGGAAGGATTAGTAGGTAAGGTATGTCACTGGAGGAAGGCTTAGAGGTTTCAAAAGCCCACACCAGACCCAGTCTCTCCCTCTCCCCCTCTCCTCCTCTCCCTCCCCTCCACCTCTCTGCCTCCAACTCATGATCTCACTACTGCTTCTGCACTGCGCCTGCCTGAATTCAGCCACACTTCCCACCATGATGGTCATGGACTACTCTGAAACCGTAAGCAAGCCCCCAATTAAACGCTGTCTTTTATAAGTTGTCTTGGTCATGGTGTCTCTTCACAGCAATACAAAAGCAACTAAGACAATGACATTCATCTCCTTCCAAAGAAGATGCCAACTCTCTTACAAACAATATCAGGAACAAAAGAAAAGGCGAGCTGGGATATCCATAGGGACTTATTCCAGGCTTAACCCTTGATTTTAGTGGCAAAATATTTGCATATAAACTATGAACATTCTCCCATGTACTTTAAATTATCTCTTTAACAGCTAACAATTCAGTGTAAGTACTATGCAAACATGTGCTATGCTGCCTCATTTAGAAAGTAATAACAAGCTAACATATCTGTACATGTTCGGTTTAAAAGTAAACTTTTCTGACTAAGATGTGTGGCTGTTCATATCCATGGAAGCACAAACCCTTAGAACCATCTGCACTCCCTGGATAATAACATCTTCTAAAATGACAGATGTCAGAGTCAGAAACCATAGGAAGTATGCGTAATACCAATCCACGGTGACTTTACAGTGGGGTGTGCCGACTCAGGGTGTCAAAGCAGCACACAGCGGGCACGGCCCTGCCTCAGCACAGCTGTCTCTCCGTGTTCTAAGACACTGCATTGCATACACCAGCCTGCCCGTCAGTGGTACATCCCAGGAGGATGATGTACTCACCTCAAACGAGCAGTGAATGAGACTAGAAAACGCATGCGTGGAAGCAGGACGGCAACACAGAGACCAGAGAGCTGAATACGCCGCTCACGAGAGAACAGCTTCAAACATTAAAGACAGCAGGTACCATCTAGCATGACTCTTAAGTGCCACTTTATCCTGCTTGGTCTTCACAGTCAATGCCTTTGGGAGCTCACTGAGCTTCCACAGCTAGATTTTTAAACAACTGCAGAGAATTCACCCTGAAGATCACTCCCTCTACCTGCCTGACTTGCTCCTTCCTTTGCCAACAAAAATGGAATGGTGCTTACCCGTCCATAGGGGAAAGTCATCCACACTTTCAGGGATGGTTTCAACCCAATGACCAATATCTAGAGGAGAAAGTACATATTATTCTCATCATTGACCTTGCAACTCTCACACGGTGTTCAAAGTCTCTAGAGCTAAGGGCTCTGTCCTCTAAGCATACCTACCTTTGTTAAGGACGCCATGGCCAGCAGTGAGAACTGCGTGATGGGGTGGTCTTTCAGCTCAGGCTTGGAGTGCAGGGGCTCGATGCAGCAGACCTCACCCTTGGAGCCGCTGAATAGGCACCGAGACTCACATGTTCGCACGCCCATCACTCTCCTGAAAATGTACGACATTCACAATCGATTCAGAGATAATCCAAGACACTGTCACCTCCACCTTGATGGACTGCAGCCACAGTCAGTTACACAATCCATAAGATGGTAGCATCTTTTCACTACTCAGGATGGATCTGCCACTCTCCTAGTAAAGACATTCTACAGACCTGCCTCTGTATGAAAATATAACAAACTCTTTACCCATGTCATAATTCTGAAAGGTCTGGCTCTTGCCTTCATTCCTCTCTGAACGCTGTCATACTCCAGCCACGCTGGCTTCTTCGCATCCCCACTCATGCCTACCTCCTGGCCTTGTGTGGACGAGTCTGCCTGGGCTTCTTCCAGTAGAGTTGTCACTTGCAGGTGGTCCCTCTCAGGTATTACTGTCTACAGAAGCCTTCCTGAGTTACCCCCAAGTGCTTGCCCGCACAACGGTCTGTCCTCTCACACATGTACACCTACTGAGGTTATGCCATTTCTTTTTCTGTTTGTTCCTGTCTCTCTATGCTTACCCCAACTATTCTGTTAAGAGTCAGGACCTTCCTGTTTTCTAACTCTAGCTCTGGTGTCTAGAAACAGGAGATGCTCAGTAGACATTACCCGGGTAAATGAGCCATATTGTCTCAGCAATTACCTTGTGCCTCATATTTAAGAAGTTATGAAAAAAGTAAGAAGCAAATATGGGCTGGAGAGATGGCTCAGTGGTTAAGAGCACTGGCTGCTCTTCCAGAGGTCATGAGTTCAATTCCCAACAACCACATGGTGGCTCACAACCATCGGATACAAGATCTGATGCCCTCTTCTGGTGTGTCTGAAGACAGCTAAAATGTACTCATATATATAAAATCAATAATAGATAACTTTTTTTTAAAAAAAGAAATAAACATAGACATTAACCTTGAGAATTTATGGAAACAAAATACACATTATATATTATATTCTACACTTTTTAAACCTTGGCTTCACAAATATTCTTCAAGGTAGTTAAGACAATTTTTACTCTTATTTAACAACTAAAACGGAGCAATTCTAAGACAGGAAAACCCTTTTGTACTTTTATATTATAACCAAGTGGGCTTAGAGCCTACACTAAACTTAGTGAACTATCCAAATAGATTCTAACTAACAGCACAGAAGAGTCCCCTGGGGAGTCAGAATCTAGAATCCCAGTTTGGACCTGAGATAAAATCACAGAGCCCAGGTCTAGACTCCCGCATGTTGTATAGAGCTCCCCAGGTAACTGTAACAGAGCCAGAACCTATCTGCAAACACCTGGACTTGCCAGATGTCCCCACGTTCAATTTCAAACCATTAAACAGCAAATCTTTCCATTTTTCAACAAAGGTCCATTAGTCTCTTACTTAAATGTTAGTTCAAAAACAGAGCCTCCACTGTCGTTGCAAATCGCAAGAGTTGGATCATCTGTGAACTAAACAGAGAAGAACTTTACTTTCTTAAAACAATCAGGCAAGCGTAGATCATGAGGGAAAAAAATTACAAAGTTTGAAAACAAAATACACACTCAATATCTAAAATAACCCAGATCTGGTTCATCACTATATGTGTACAGATTGTCCTTACTTCCATTAATATTAACTCAGTATCGTTAACTGAGCCTTTCTAAGAGCAAAACGGGGTGAGATGGCCCAGAGGGCACAGGTGGCCATCACCAGGCCTGATGACAAGAGTTCTATCTATCCCTGAGAATCCCGTGGTAAAAGTAGAGAACAGTCTCCCACAAGCTGTCCCATGGTCCACAAGCATAGGGTAGCACACACCTCCCTGCAATACACACACTATAAATAATACTTGTTTTTAAAAGTAAAACAATCTTTCATCAGAATAAAAGGGGAAAACGAACAAGTTAGTTTTCACAGTGAGACAGTTTCAAGGTGAGGTGCACTGTAGTAAACGCTACTGGATGCAAAAGGAAATAATGGAGTTTGTATCATTTACAGGGACTTGCCTCCCAACGCCTGAATGAACTCGAGTTCACTCAGAACCCGCCACTTTTACTCAGAGATAGCTGAGATACAAAAGATGGCTGTTACAACGCTCCCTCAGTCCCACACACCAGCATGACAAATAGGTCCCCATCCCTGCTCCCAAAGCCTAGAGATGTGCAGTTAGCTGCCAAGGGCAGAAGCACATGTTTGTGGATGTGTGTGAAATGTCTGTTCCAGCACAGGAAAGACACATTTGTAGAATTACACACATATACTAACACAGGATCCAAGCCTGGGCTGTCGATGATAAACAGACTGTCTGGAAAAGGCTGAGTTAGTTACTCAAAGGCAAGTATGTGTTAGTCCTTGACTCCAGTTACTCTGAGGCATGTGTATCTCTCTCTGATGCCAGTGTCTGCAAAGCCTACTTTGAAACCATTCCCAAACTACACAGCTCCTGGAATTGCATTATAATCTCAGCTGTGTCCCTCCCTCTTTTTTATACACCTATAATTCTTTTGTTTCTTATTCTATCACCCACTAATCTCTTTTTTTCCCTACAAAAAGACTAGTTATTACTTCAAGCAAACATTTATTGAGCAGTTACTATCCACAAAACATAAAAATAAGTGACGAACAGATTCTGATTTCAAAGATCTTAATATATTAAGAGAGATAAAACATCGCAGACAACAGTACCATTAGAAGTTGGCACATGCTATAAAAAGAGATTGAGATAAATCAGCTTCGTGCACCGAGAGAGGAGAGTCTCTGACTCATCTTGGCTGTGTGCATCATTACTGAACGCTTCAATGCTGCTCTGTCACACAAGACTTTTGTAACTAACCTAGATGCAGATCTATAAGCTCCAGATGCTACAGACTTTAAAAAGCATGTGTGTGGATAAGAGAGCTGCATAGCTAAGCAACCAAGTATGCACATGATTAAATCTAGAAGAGCTGGTTTTAGAATCCCCTTGATAGAGTCCTTTACCTTTTATGCTTCTGAACATGGGCTCGCCAGCATGAAAAGGCAGGCTTCACATGAGCTATAAATGAAGCCTGTTACCTAAGTCAGTTTTATGCTTTTCAGGCCTGAGAGTAAAAAAGAAAAAAAAAAAAAAACAATACTCTGGTCTTACTGCTTTCCCTTTAGAGGCCTGGAAAAAAATAAACCAAACGACTCACTTCTAAATATACTCTAAGGCTTGGCTCTTCCACAGTTGGCGCCTCAAACCCCGGGCACCGCCCAACAATGGGCAGCCGTTCACCCCTCAGCAATAAAATCTTGGCCAATTGAACAAGGTAAAGAGACCATTTAAAAATCTCCATATGAGGTTTTTAGCAAAGTATTGCTTCTCTGCTGCCAAACTGAGTTGGCCTTTTTACTCTTTATTGCTAGACTTCAGTTAAACCTAAAGCTGTATATGTTCATACTAGCCCATCTCTGGCTTTTAACTTGAGAAAAATATCTCATTGGGTTCATCAGATAATATTCAACTTCGTGTTAAATAAATTTAGGGGTTCCTGGTTATCAAAATATTTAATGTGGCTACAGAGGCTTAGCAATAAGGACAGTTAACACATGGAGGGGGAGCTGTCACCTTGATGTGCAAGATTGCGGTCCCTGGAGGATGAGCATCTGTTATTGATCTGAGAAGTTTTCCACTGGCCAAATCCCACATGGTGATCTGTAAGACAAGCAAAGGCTTTAAAACAAATGTATTGCTTTTGGACTTAGGTATCCTGCCTTTTGGCTGAAATAACCCATTCCTCATCTATAAACATTGCAGGCAGAAAGCCATCAGGTTAAACATACCACAAACTGAGACCACATTTACTCCATCCTCATTGCCTGCCTTCCACCTTACCTGATAAGTCGATCTGTTGAGCATGGATTAAAAATGTACAAAAGGCATCACATCGAACCAGCTGTGATACAAAGATCAGGGAATGAGAGAAACCATGACCTATCACCACAAAGAAGAAAATGCCAAAGCTATGGTCCAGGAACGCAACATATGAGTGTATTTAAAAGTGGCCACAGAAGGTCGGGAGGTGGCTCAGTTGGTAAACCACTTGTTTTGTAACCATGAGAACCTGTGTTCAATCAGTACAACACATATGAAAATGCCAAATGTTGGAGCAAGGCAGATGGCTCAGCAGTGAGGAGCACCACTTCTCTTAAAGGATCTGAATTCATTTCCCAGCACGCACACAGGAAGCACACATACACTTTAAAATAAAAATCTTTCAAAAGCAGGGGAAGGGGGCTAGGTGCTATGGCTCGCGTGGCTTGTGCTTCTAACCCTGGCTCACTACTCTAGAATAACTGAGGATAATAGCTAATGCTGTCCTTCAGACTCTACACACGTAAACACCCAGGGATACACACACACACACACACACACACACACACACACACACACACAAACACACAAGCATGTGCTCATCAAAAACTAAATGAAAGCAGCCACGTTTATGTACAACTACCATAAGAGGATAGATTTATAAAAGTTATCTACTAAGATAGACACTGTTAGAATAGCTACAAATTCTAGTTCAGTCAGGAACAATTATTTTAAATATCTACATAAGACCAAGGTCACTAACAAGCCTCAGGTTGGCACTAACAGGCATGTGCATTGCTTCACAACACACATATGCATTTGCTCTTCAAAATACTAATCTAAGAGATTCAGATGTTATTTCAACATCTGTACATCTTACTTGTCCTTTTGCAAAGCCACAAAGAAGTCTTGAGCAGTCGTTGTTGATGCTGAGGGCAGAGATGGCTCCATACTGCCCTCCGACACTGGTGCTACCCAGGCAGAGCCGCAATGCTTGATTCTGATCTGAAGAAGGGAGGTGGGTTAGATACTAAGATAAAACAGGAAGACCTACAAGAAAACATAAACTATCTCTAACCTGCCTTATCCTACAATCCTAGAATTCTTTTGCTATTTCTAAGATGTTAGGATATATGGAAGGAGGCTGTGTGTGTGTCTGTGTCTTTCTGTGTCTGTGGGTCTGTGTCTGTATATGTGTGCTGTGTCTGTGTCTGTGTGTTTGTGTTTGTCTATCTGTCTCTGTGTGTCTGTGTCTGTGAGTCTATGTGTGTGTGTCTGTATGCCTGTCTGTGTCTCTGTCTATGACTGAGGTGCAGATGCCTGTATATGTTTGTGCAGGGGCCACAGAAGGATGTTAGACAACTTCCAGCTTCTTCTTTCACTTGTTTTCTTAGCTAGGGCCTCTAGTTGAACTTAACGTTCATGTTCAGCTGGACTGGCTGTCCAGAAAGTTCCTGGGATCCACCTGTCTCTACCCCACAAGACTGGCATCAGAGAGGCAGGCTCAGCCATGCCAGCTTCTATGTGGCTGCTAGGGACTTGAGCAATGTTCTCTTACTCACGCAGGAAGTGTTCTGACCCACTGAGCCATTCCCAGCCCCAAAGGACATTTTCTCTGAAAACTCCAAAATTCACAATGTATTCATTTAAAATTGGGCTCAGTGGTTAAGAGCACCAATTGCACTTCAGAGGACCCAGGTTCAGTTCCCAGCACCCACAAGGCAGCTCACAACAATCTGAAACTCCAGTCCCAGGGGATCTGACACCCTCTTCTGGACTCTTCAGGCACTACACACATATTGTGCATGTGCAGGCATGTGCAGGCAAGAACACCCACATGCAGAAAACAACATTTAAAATTATTAAAATAGATTTCAAAAAAAAGGTTTTATTAAAATCTACATTCATGCTATCCAGATAGAAAGGGTTGACCAAGCAAATGAACTAAATAATGAAAGCAAAATTTTAAAGAGTTAAAACCTTAGAAAAAAATGTTTTTAAGTTTTCTTAGGAAAATACTTAAATACTTATTAAATGTTACTACCTAATAATTAAATGCAATTACTGTAGGTCCTCTCCTAGGCAGTGCTCATTTTGTATAGTGCTCATGAATTATACCTACTTGAAAACAACGAAACAAAACAATTTCATGGGGGCTGGAAGGATGGCTAATGCTCTTACAGAGGAGCCAGGTGTGGTTCCCAGCACCCACAGGATGGCTTACAACTGTCCACTGATAACTCCAGTCCCAGGGATCTGACACCCTCTTCTAGCCCCATCCAAAATTACACTACACAGATAATTTTGCGGCTGTAATGGCGCTTGGGGAGGCCTGAGGTGATTGACGGCTGTCCCACATCTGGCACACAAAAAACACTCAACATTTTCTAAGTTATTTTAGATTCAAACTCCCAAGGTATATAATTCAGAAACAATAAACCCATAAATACATAAGGTCTGATATCTTTTAAAAGCCCTATCTGTATTTCATATCCAGGATTATATAATTAATTTAACCCTAATTATTAAAACCTTTTCTACAGTTTCTTACCTCCAATTAAGACATGATTTTTTTTTTATTCTTTTTTCTTTTTTTTTCCTCTACTGAAACTGCCTACAGCTCGGATTGTTCACATACAGCAGTCACAGCTGACCATGACTGGGCAGTGGTATTTTATGTGTACTACTAATTTGTACAGGCAAGACATGGGCTAAAAGTAAGAGGGCACAGAACTGATGCTGAAATCTCATTCTAACGCACAAGTCCCCAAGTCTGGGCTGCCCACCTTCCACGCAGATTAGTGTCCAAATAGCACAGCTGAGACTCTCTGCAGCCCTGCTTTGGCATTCAAGCCCTACAGTTCTGAATGAAGCACCAACAGGTTTGCTGTTGCTTTGGATTTCACAAACCTCAGTTAAGTCTTCTTACATGGCAGAGAACCGGAAAACTGTGAAATCCAATCAAATAGATAGTATACAACTTAAGAATAAAGGAAACAACAAGACTGGCAATGGAAAAAAGAGGAAGGGGGAGGCATATGCAGCTTGCACAGTAAAGACCTATAGATGGCCAGGTGTGACGGTGCACACCTATGACCCCAGCACTCAGAAGAACAGTGGGGAGGATCAGGAAGTCGAGACTGTCCTGGGCTACATAGTACATTCAGAGCCAATCGGGGCTATGTGACACACTATGGAAAGAAAAGCCATAAATGCCTATGCTTCCCTACCTACAGCTCTCACATAATAAAAACTAGTTAGGAGAGGAAAGGAACTAAATTGCCAGCCTTTGTCACTCCTGAAATATACGCTAACTTTCTATGCTACAGTCCATGTCAATGAAGAGTTGGGTTTTTTTTTTCAATGTTTCTGTCTTGTTTCTATACCGTCCCTGATAAGGCAGCAAGCCTGTGAACCCTGGATGTTACAGGCACTGCTGCTATACACGTGAGCAATTTCAGGAGGTCCCTTAGCTTCTCATAGTCTCCCACCTTCGTCTAAGGCTTCATGGAGAGGACAGTCTGTTAAAGTCAAATAATTTACACCAACGACCAGTTCAATGCCCCTCAAATATGGCTGGCTTTACAATAAAAACTAATCTAAGGTTATATTTATACACAATACTTTTAAGGTAGCAAAGATGGTGACAGGAGACAGACTACATATAAAATATAATCTACTTTGGCTCCATGAAGCTATCTTTCAATTTTTATTTTTTATTTATACATCCTATTGTTCTGGTACGCTATGGTTGCTATGTGTCTAACTCCAGAAGTAGCTGTTCTATGGGAAGAAGATTGGGGTTCTCCGATCACAGGGGCTAAACACTCTGTACTCCAGATGAATCCGCCCAAGGCGAGGAGTGGTGGGCTGGAATCACATACAGCCTGGTTGAGACAGTGACAGCTTGCAGTGAAGGAATCAAAGTGTGCACACAGGAGAAGGATGAGTTGGGGTGAGCACTGGCTGGGAAAGCTTGCTCTACTCTCCCTGCATCCTGGAGCCTAATCCTTCTAGCAGAGCACTAAGAATGTACTAAACTCATAGTACATCTACTTTACGAAGAACTATAAACTACATCTGAACAACACTGTCAATTTAGCACTCTAAAACAATGCTGATGTTATCAGCAGGTGACCATCACCCCGCCCCCCCCCACACACTTCGAAGTTTGATATGAACAATCTGATAATTATCATGTGACACAAATGCAGGAGTTATTATCAGAAGTAATAATATAGCTTGCAAATTAATTTAACAGGACTCTAAGTCCAGAATCACAAAAGGCACAGTAGCTAGGCGTGGTGAACCATGCCTATAATCCCAACACAGGCAGCACAGGCAAAACTGCGGCAAATTCAAGGCTAACTTGTTCTACTCAGCTAGTCCCAGGGCAACCAGAAATACAAAGTGATACTTTGTCTCAAAGCAAACAACAACAACAACAACAACAAAGGCTATTTGGCAGTACAGTGAATTACACTTGGTTTTCATTAGTACCAGAGGAGCATCCCTAATCCAAACAACCACGGCCTGAAGTACTCTAAAATCCAATCCGTTCTGAGCATCAGACTGACTTTCCAACACTTTTGATTTTGGAGCATTCTGAATTTTAGAGTTTTAAAGTAGGGATGTTCAGCCTGTGAAGTTTATACAAATATTCCAAAATCCCGAAGACTCAAAATCTGCAGCACTCCTGACACCAAGCACTTGGCTAATGCTCAAAGCACACGCTGCTTAGGCTAGACCAGACTTAGCTGTAGCATGAAAAAGAGCAATGAAAAGCCACAAGTAATAGCTTAAAATCGAAAGCTAAACACACTTCAGGAATTTTTTTTCCATATACTAAAATGAACCCAGTCCTCTGTATCTTCAAACTAATTTTTATTTTTATTTTATTTATTTATTTATTTGGGTTTTTTTTTCCAAGACAGAGTTTCTCAGTATAGCCCTGGCTGTCCTGGAACTCACTTTGTAGACCAGGCTGGCCTCGAACTCAGAAATCCGCCTGCCTCTGCCTCCAGAGTGCTGGGATTAAAGGCGTGCGCCACCACTGCCCAGCTCAAATTATTTTTTAAATTAGTCTCACAGACAATGAGAAAAGGAACTAGTGACAAGGAGTCAAATGTACTGGTAAGCAGGGAAGTCTACCCTGTCATACTCAGTACTCTCAAGTGCTATTTTCCTATCCTTTATTCATTCACACTGTAATGAGCTCTAGGCCCAAGAGAAAGTAAAATCTCCCTTCGTTATAAACCATTTGTCACCCCAATATAAAGTAGCAGGCGCACTTTAGCTGAAGAGCTCATACAGCCAAATCCTTATTCCTTCTGTGAAGCTCTCTAACCAAGCACACCGAACCCCATGGCTAACTGGCTACCTTCAGGAATGCTGCGTCTGTCTGCAGAAGAGCCAGTGTTCATTCCCAGGCATGCATGCCACTGTGATGCTAGTGTACTTTAAAACCACAAGCAGTCTGTTAACCGATAGAGCATAGTACAAACAGAAGAGCCGTGGCTGCCCTGAGCACAAAGCAGGTGTTTCAGAAACGCCTGGAAAGGGCCAGTTACTTCACAAAAGTATCCAAAAACTGGCTCTCAACAAGATAACATTACATTAAAGACTGAAGCAACGTTGTGTTAGAATGAGGAATCCTGTACTCGTGCATTAACTGAGAGGTGCTTAAATCCTGTGTGGCTCATGACTGGTAAAGTTTATGACAAAAATAATGTTACTGCAGACCTCCACTGGACGACACAAACTTCAAGAAAAGGCTTGGAACTGTACGGAAAGATTAGAGGAAACAGAACATTCTGACAACTACCTAAAGGAATCCCATATTTTTAGCTAAAATAAAGTATTTAAAATATGCATATATTTTGAATTTTTCACAATGCCTGTTTTAACCAATTTTTAAGTAGCGATTTATTTTTCTTTTATAAGAAGGCTTAGGTATAATTGACAATAGTCGCTTTCAACATTAAAAAGCTCAAAAGAAAAGGAACTGTTCATGCATACCAAATTTACTATACCTTTTCCTTTTGAATCCATGGAGAAAAGATCAAAAGAGAGGGAGAAAAGGAAAGAAATCAGTTCAAAAGTTCAGAGAGAAATGCAGGTAAGTGGTGAGCTTTGTTTATCTGCAGGAGTGACAGACACTGAATTTGCTTAAGAGGTGCGCCTAACGTTTGTGGTAACAGTCAGGGATTGGCTCTGGGGAAAGAGAAAACATGCAACATTCAAATTAGAGCACAGCAAGCAAAGGCATGATTCAGTTACACAGAAACAAAACAATTCAGAGACACATCACCCGTGTACACCAAGGACGAACGGAAACGGAGGAGGAAGCCCTATGTGAGGTGAGAACCGCACAAGCCACACCAAGCCACACGCTGTAACTGCGCAGGCCTTTCAGACATGCGGGGTCACTGTCTTAATGACTCGGACCTGTTCCACAGAGAACCTAATGGTGATCAAAGTCAGTCTTTCTGTTAGGTTTCTTCTGTGATAAACAAAGGCAGGGTTTCTCTGTGTGGCCCTGGCTGTCCTGGAACTTGCTCTGAGTTGGAGAACTCAGAGACCCGCCCGCCTCTGCCTCTATGTGCCAGGATTAAAAGTGTGTGCCAACACCACCCGACAACCAATCCCGACGGCTAGTCTAGACACTTTGTAGTATCTGCCATTTGTTTCTGAGCTTTTTAGCATATTTGAATGCATTTGTTCAAAAGCACTGTCCAAACATCTGTCTCTTACAAACAACCAGTGAAATGTATTAACTGTACTATTAAAGTTCAATGCAAAGCCAGAGTACTGCTGCTCTTCCACAGAGCGTCCGCTCTGGCATGCTGTCTTCCGTGTGAAGCCATAAGAAAAGATTGTTTCACCACATCTACAGAAAAAGCCCGAGGAGTTTAGACGAAGAGCAGGCAGGTCCAAGGCAATGAGAGACAGCATCAGAGCATGCACTCTTCCGTGTTAGCAGACGCGTCTGCAGAAAGCACTGCTCGGATGACAGTAAGCAGTCACACTCTTCTGTCCTCGCTGAGGAGAACTGACCACTACTGAAGGGGAAAAAAAAAACATCCACATACATCCCCTGGCAGATAAGTATACAGGTATGCTCTGCCTACCGTCATCTTCAGTCCTTTTTCATTTCTTACAGTTCTGCCTCTTTTCTTTCAGGGAAAAGAACTGCTTAAAATGCCGGAGACTGCCAATCTAGGAACTAGTATCATATAATTCTGGACTTGACTCTCTGCACATCTCTTAGCCCTGGTCTCAATCATTTCGTGCACATGACGTCAGAGCACTGGAACAAGACCGTGAGAGCCTTCCCGGAAGTTTAATGATCTAATAAATTATAACCCTGAAGGAAACAAGGCCCTCCCACCTACCGGAGACCATGCTCATACAGTTTTCTGGAAGGCAATAAAGCAAGAACATGAAGTCTTTGATGCTCATGTCCCAGACCACTTGTAAGAATTTATTTACAGAAACACAGCTGCATGTGACACTACTGTTTAGAAACAGCTTAAGTGGCTTTTTTGAGCTATGAATCCATTTGAAAGGATGTTGTGCGTCTATTAAAACGATGTTCCAGGCCTGTGCTCTCAACACTGGGAGGCTAAGGCAAGATGGCCACCATGAGTCTGTGGCCTGTCCAGGCCATATAGCAAGTTCTGGGCAAGCCTAAGCTACACAGTGAGATATCTCAAATGAACAAAGAAGATGCAAATATGAAAATGCAGGGGAGGCTATTATAAATAGGGCTGCTATGAACATAGTGAAGCATGTGTCCTTATTACCAGTTAGAACATCTTCTGGGTATATGCCCAGGAGAGGTATTGCTGGATCTAGCAGTAGTACTGTCCAGTTTTCTGAGGAACTGCCAGACTGATTTCCAGAGTGGTTGTACCAGCTTGCAATCCCACCAGCAATGGAGGAATGTTCCTCTTTCTCCACATCCTCGCCAGCATCTGCTGTCACCTGAATTTTTGATCCTAGCCATTCTGACTGGTGTGAGGTAGAATCTCAAGGTTGTTTTGATTTGCATTTCCCTGATGATTAAGGATGTTGAACATTTTTTTCAAGTGCTTCTTAGCCCTTCGGTATTCCTCAGTTGAGAATTCTTGTTTAGCACTGTACCCCATTTTTAATGGGGTTATTTGAATTTCTGAAGTTCAGCTTCTTGAGCTCTTTGTATATATTGGATATTAGTCCCCTATCAGATTTAGGATTGGTAAAAATTCTTTCCCAATCTGTTGGTGGCCTTTTTGTCTTTTTTGTTTGTTTGTTTGTTTGTTTTTTGTTTTTTCAAGACAGGGTTTCTCTGTGTAGCCCTGGCTGTCCTGGAACTCACTCTGTAGACCAAGCTGGCCTTGAACTCAGAAATTCACTTGCCTCTGCCTCCCAAGTGCTGGGATTAAAGGCGTGCACCAACACGCCCGGCCCTTTTGTCTTATTGACAGTATCTTTTGCCCTATAGAAGCTTTGCAATTTTATGAGGTCCCATTTGTCTATTCTTGATCTTACAACACAGGCCATTGCTGTTCTGTTTAGGAATTTTTCCCATGTGCCCATATCTTCGAGGGTTTTCCCCACTTTCTCCTCTATAAATTTCAGTGTTTCTGGTTTTATGTAGAGTTCTTTGATCAATAGCCAGAAGCTTGAAAGAACCCAGATGTCCCTCAACAGAGAAATGGATACAGAAAATGTGGTACATTTATACAATGGAGTACTACTCAGCTATTAAAAACAATGAATTTATGAAATTCTTGGGCAACTGGATGTATCTGGAGGATATCATCCTTAGTGAGGTAACACAATCACAAAAGAAGTCACTTGTTATGCACTCATTGATAAGTGGATATTAGCCCAGAAACTTAGAATACCCAAGATACAACTCCCAAAACACAAGAAAATCAAGAAGGAAGACCAATGCATGGATACTTCATTCCTCCCTAGAATAGGGAATAAAATATCCATGGGAGGAGTTGCAGAGACAAAGTTTGGAACTAAGACAAAAGGATGGACCATCCAGAGACTGCCCCACCCAGGGGTCCATCCCATAATCAGCCACCAAACGTAGACACTATTGCATACGCCAGCAAGATTTTGCTGAAGGGACCCTGATATAGCTGTCTCTTGTGAGGCTTTGTCAGTCCCTGGCAAATAATGAAGTGGATGTTCACAATCATCTATAGGATGAAATACAGGGCCCCCAATGTAGGAGCTAAGTACCCAAGAGCTGAAGGGGTCTGCAACTCTATAGGTGGAACAACAATATGAACTAATCAGTACCCCCAGAGCTCGTGTCTCTAACTGCATATATAGCAGAAGATGGCCTAGTCAGCCATCATTGGGAAGAGAGGCCCCTTGGTCTAGCAAACTTTATATGCCCCAGTACAGGGGAATGCCAGGATCAAGAAGTGGGAGTAAGTCGGTAGGGGAGCAGGGTAGTGGAGAGGGTATAGGGGACTTTTGGGATAGCATTTGAAATGTAAATGAAGAAAATATCTAATAAAAAAAGATATAATATCAAAAAATGCAGGGGAGGCACTGCTGTAATGAAAGCAGGCTCTAATTATCACGGTCTCACTAGGGAGTATGCACATACCTATATACGTATGTGGGGCAAAGGCTGGATGTCTATCAGAAGTGCTATAGATTATCCCTAGATATTAGAACTTGACATTTTATATTTTCCAACTTGTGCACACCTATGTTTTTGTACATTTTCTACTATAGATACATATCAATTATAAAGAAAGAGCTACCATTTAAAGATTCAATACTAAAGTTCTCTCAGGGAAATTACACTTGGGTTTCTAATCTTCTGCTCGTCAAGAAATAAAACAATTATTTAAATCAACCACATTTGAAAAGAATAGGTATTACAATTATATGTTAAATAAAGCTTTTGGAATAATGGAAAATTTATAAATGGAAAGTCAAATTGTTCAGTAACAATGGAAAATAACTAGTTATTCGCATGTACGGTAAAATCTAAGACTCCACAGAAATCAAACTATGGCTCTGTTAATAAAGCGCCCTCACATAGCCCTTACCGAGCAGTTCTTGCTATTTTCCCATTTAAAAAAAGAAACACAGATCTTGAGACCCAGAGGAGAACACTCACACACACAAAGAGCTAAGCATATTATCTGATGGATTTCAAATGTTCAAATAGATCAAAACAGTCTGCCTGCATACTGAATTCAAAGGCAAGGGACTAATGAAACTGATTAGGCTCAGAGAAAAATGATGGAATGCCAGTTTCTACTATGCAAATAAGCTAACTCCCCCCCCCCCCCGTGCTCTCTTAACTTAGAAAACAAGCTAATTACAGGATAACCTTTTTTTTTTTTTCAGTTTAGAAAGATTTGCAGTGGAAATGACTCAGAAACCTGGAGAACCCGCTTCCCTGAAGACTGTTTTGAGCACCCATGACTGGAATCTGACTTAGAATAAAAAATTATTATCACCACCAGCCGGAGAGAGACATGCGGACAAGCCAAGGCTCTTTCCAACCTCATTCCTCTGTGTAGGTGCAGAGAACCCCAGCAGCTGTGCTGGCAGAAACACCTCACATATTCATAAGGGAGGAGAGACGTGCAGTGTGTAGTCGAAGGAAGCCACGAGCAGTCATTTCTAACTTAAAAGTACCAACTAATGCTTCTTCATGTTTTCCCTGTTGTGTCTGTGAAAATCAAGTTCACCGTATCCAATGCAATTAAAGGACATTGTAAAACCCAAAAGGAATACTAATATTCAAAATAAAAAAGTACTTAGAAAATTACCAAATATTAAAGCCAGTCCGTGAGACGTTCCCACTGCTATCAGGCTGGACACCGCCTGGAAAGGAAAGGGAGAGAGCGCAATGAGTGCCAACTCTGCTTTCCTCCAGGCACCGGCTCATGTGCCAGCCGTCAAAATAAGCCACTTCAGCCAGAGGGCAAAGCGAGAAATCAGCCTAGGGCACGGTCACTTCTAAGAATTCCTCTAAGTTTAAGAGAAGTGTTATCAAAATACCAGATATTCAATATTATATATAAACTAGTCATTTGGCTTCCTTTAAATCTTCTGTTCTCAGCCTATGAGTCACAACTCCCTGGAAGGAGGGGGGGGGGGAACGCATCAAAAGACCTTTCCCAGGGGCTTCTTAAGACCATCAGAAAACACAGATGTTTACGTTACAATTCATAACAGTAGCAAAATTACAATTATGAAGTAGTAACAAAAATAATCTTATGACGGGGTCACCAAACATGAGCAACTATATTAAGAGGTTGCAGCATTGGGAAGGTTGAGGACAACTGTTAAAGCAACTTTAAAATTAAAAAAAAAAAAAAAAAACCACCCCTCCTCAAGCCCACTAAAGAGGTGCTTATATTGCCCACACAGGGCCTCTTGCAATGTGGGGGATGAGAATACTTTTCTCCAGGTTATCACCAGCAGGCAAGGGACACCAGAAATGTTCCACTTGAGCCCACTTCTTCAGCGGTGACTAATGGGAAAGCCATGGAGGCAGCTGAAGGGAACCAGAAGACAGATCCTTAATGCACTTCCAAGCCTCCTAGAGCTTGCCCCAGCCACTCCAACACTCTGTGCAGGCCTGGCCCTGGGGTCCATAGCTATGGAGTGTGTTAGCAGAGTGAGGTCACTCATGCTAGTCCAGTCCTTACAGAACAAGGCGGCAGCTCATAGGGGAGCTAAAGCTGAAAAGGTCTATTATTCCATTACCTTCTCTCAAGCAAACCTACGAGCTAAACAATAAAGGAGAGAAGCCAAATCCAACATGAACAAGCTTTAAATTTGACTACTAAAAAAACTGCGCAAGAATTTATTGTAATAGCACTGAATAGTTTTAAGAATAAACCTGAGAACTCAGTGAAATTAAAAATCTTACCTTGAGGGTTAAAAGGTATACTTACAATTGCTGTAGGCAAGCCAGCATCTACTTTGTCCTAAATGAGATTAAAAAAAAAAAAAAAGAATTTGAAAAAGATAACAGCATTGAAAGTAAGCATGCAGCCTCTCTTTGTGCACACTCTGACTGAACAACTTAGGTAAGAAGTGCGCCCTTGGCCTGCCCCTCCAGTAAGCTGGATTCCAAAGCTGTGGACAGCAATCAACAGGTGTGAAAGCAGACAGTTGTATTTAACTGACTAGAAATACAGTATTTCTAATAATAAATAAATAAATAAAGAGAAGAAGGAGGCCTGTTTCCCATAATGCAAACAGACTAGAGTCTACAGGACCAGAATAGTAGAATCAAAGATTTCAAAAAGGGGAACGTGCTGCAGGCACCCCATGTCTTAGGAGGAAGCTTCCCTCCAGCAGATTAACTCCACCATCAAAATGAAGCCCACCGTCCATGGGAAATGAGTCCAATGTCAGACATGGTGAGGTCAAACATGAAGTACCACGTCAGCTCCTCCCCAGTGACCACAACACAAAAGCCACCAGCTGTCTGATAGTAACCTCCATGCATTCAGAAAACTAACAAGTCCTGCTCTACAATCCTAACACACGTCCTGAGGACTGTATTACATGCAAAGAATGCTACACAGGTGTCTATCTGCGGCTTACATAGCCTGAGGTAATCATCACAGCTTGGGGGACACAGCCCCGGGGCAGAGTCCAGAGCTGACCCACAGCCTGATATAAATATCTCATGCATGATTTGCATTCTGTTCTGCATGGAGAAAAGCAGGGATGAGAGAGCTCAGATGAAAAGCATGAACCACATTCAAATGAATGCAGAAGCCATCTGACTTCAAAAGATATAAAGGACAGATGTGGGAATCATTTCAACACTAAATTAGAATTCTCCTGTGGTGGAGCAGGGAAATGAAGAAGGGTATAGGGGATGGATGGGTAGACCAAAAGTAAATGTTATCAAAGTGCCGTAAAGAAACCTTCAATCTTCTATGCTAACTAAAAAAATAAAAACACTCTCAAAATTGAGATGAATGGGAAAGACACAAACGGGGAGGTTAAGTGGCCTGGCCGGGCAGTGAGTTAAGTAAGGCACAGGTGGGGTGGCTGAGCAGTCAGCTAAGTAAGGCACAGGTGGGGTGGCTGGGCAGTGAGCTAAGTAAGGCACAGGTGGGGTGGCTGAGCAGTCAGCTAAGTAAGGCACAGGTGGGGTGGCTGGGCAGTGAGCTAAGTAAGGCACAGGTGGGGTGGCTGAGCAGTGAGCTAAGGCACAGGTGGGATGGCCGGGGAGTGAGCTAAGGCACAGGTGGGGTGGCTGGGCAGTGAGCTAAGGCACAGGTGGGGTGGCTGGGCAGTGAGCTAAGGCACAGGTGGGGTGGCTGGGCAGTGAGCTAAGGCACAGGTGGGGTGGCTGGGCAGTGAGCTAAGGCACAGGTGGGGTGGCTGGGCAGTGAGCTAAGGCACAGGTGGGATGGCTGGGCAGTGAGCTAAGGCACAGGTGGGGTGGCTGGGCAGTGAGCTAAGGCACAGGTGGGATGGCTGAGCAGTGAGCTAAGGCACAGGTCGGGTGGCTGGGCAGTGAGCTAAGGCACAGCTAGTGGGGGGGTGAAGGAGGGGAAGATGAAGGAGAGGAAGGGAAGGGAAGGACAAAATTCATAATTAAATTATGCAATTAGTGACAGTGCTACAGCACCCAGGGTAGTGCTTCTTGAAAGCCACCCTGACCCCACTGGAATGTTACTGAGAATGCAGGTCCCAATGTTCTTCCACTAATGGCTTGAGTCAGAAGGTGATCCAAAAACTTGCATTTTAGCAGTCACTCCACGACAGTCCAGCACAGTGGGCATGTTTTTAAGCAATAATAAAACATTGTGCTGAGGCATGTATAGTATCTTACTTAAGGTTCATCCTTAAAATGGCAGATTCCTTAAAAATGTAATTCCAATGTATTTTAAATATAGTCATATGTCACATTACTTTGAGAAGGGACCCAAAACTAAACAGTAAGACTCAAAAATATCATATTTTCCAAAGTGTTTTTCATCCATGGACTCCAAAGTCAGGATGCTCAAGGTCCAAACAGGCCTGATAGAATCACTGCATGGGGCTAAAGCCACAACTGAGAAACCATCCAGGGAAAATGCCCAAAGAAAACCAGCTTTACATGTTAATAAGCCAACCATCACAGAAAAGCATGCAGCTTCAACGGAGCTGCTAATCCGAGGTCAGAAAAGCAAGCCCAGTGCAGGAAGAGCAGTGCTATGTGAACATGTCAAAGCAGCTAGCCAGAGCTATGTGAAGAGAGCAGAGTGCTGACACTCTGGGATTTATTAGAACTGCCTCTGCCTCCTCCTCCTCCTCCTCCTCAAGGCAGAGGGAAACCCCTTCTAAACAACAGCCTTAACTAATCAGTGCTCAGTGTCTGAGTTCTATCTCAGTCTCCACTACTCAAAATATTTTTTAAACTGCACAGGTGGGTCAAATGACTGCCCTGGTTCGTCTTGATTTTTTTAAAGGAATGACTTTCATCACCTACATAAGGATTAAATTCAGAAAATGTCATGGAAACATGATCCGCAACAGGTGGTTTCCATTCTGGCAAGTATGAGTTCCTCTCCACCTAACAGAGGAAGGGCACTGCCCAGTCTCCATGATGTGGCTATCTCTACTTAACATCATGTTTGATGCTATGTGCATCAGCAGGCTCAGGACAACCTAGCTGCCCAGGACGAACATCAATCATTCCCTACCTGCAAAAGCTCGTTCTCTGACAGAACTGAAAACTGGAACACAAGTGCATGTCATTGACTCCTACTGTCTCACCCTTGCTCCAACTTAAATATACGAACTGTTAACTCCACGGAAACAACACAAACAACATCGAAGTCCCTGCTGTCCTCATCTCATCATACTGCCTTCAACATCATGCACAGGACTGCTGAACTCAGAAAACGGTCTTAGGCGCAGGCTGTGAGGTCAGAGGGGAGCATGCAGAGTGCCCAGTCACTCAGTATTGCCAGCCACTTCCACGTACTGTTCCAGTATTCTAAAGCATTTGCAGAGGAGGCCACAACCATGCCGCTGCGGCCATCGTACAACGGCACTCAGCAACCCCACCTCCTTTCACAGCAGCACTTGGTTATAAGAGATCCTGATCCGCCATCTGTCCGACAGGACAGCAACAGACTTGGGAAGAAGCTCCAGGAGGGGTCAGACAGTTCGGTGTCCTCCCTGCTTGCCACCAGGCTTCACTCGGGCACACTGAAATGCCTGCAACCTTCATTCTCATGGCTGCTCTAATTCCTCTGTCAAGATGCATGGCTATGTCTTACAAGTCAAAAGTAATCAGAAAAACCATACAAGCCAAACACTATATTCTTCCTAAACTTCGACGCAGAAGAAGAGCAGTGCCTGGTCTGTGCTCATCCTACCACATCCCTACAGGTCAGGTTGTGGGGAGAACGAACGGACACTCACGGCTGCGGACACAATCTGGGCAGATATCCCCTTTAGAAGTGAATGTCGCATAACCGACCCATGCAGCGAGAAAGAGTCCGGTAACTTCTTCTTCCTAAGAAAGAGAGAAACATTTAACAGATCGAAGGGCTGAAAAGGCAGGACCCCAGGGCTCTGAAAGAAGAAAATACATTTAAAAAGCAGAAAGGAGAACTGTGTTGTTGTGGTTATTAATCATTATAGTTATTATTGTTAACTGATATTAAAAGATGTATAAAAGCCGAAAAGAGCAGCATTCCAGTATGTTCTAACCCACCTTGAGGCTCAGAAAGTCTCAAGCAAGAAAAAGAATGAACTGACATTGTCTCCCACTGCCCACCTGACACAGAAGCAGGCTCTCCTGTTCTGCAGGCCGTCCTCCTGCTGCTCAGTCGGCACCACCTGCTTGCCTCAGGGCCTTTGTCCTCCTCCTTTCCCTCCCAACTGGGACAACTTGGAACACCTTCCCAACGCCCTCGCCCACACTTGTCACTCGCTCTGTTGCTCCTGCTTATGGCTCCTTTCACTCCACCATCCTAAAGGGATCCTTCCATACATTCATGGAGGGTTCCCATTCAGAGTAAAAGTGTGTTCTGCTGATCCTCGGCCGTCCCACTAGGATCCCATAGCCTAGCAGGAGCTGATAGACAGCTCATAAAGACGAAAGCACAGAAATATGAATGCCATGCAAATGGAGAATGTATCCTGCTTATTGGAAGCTATGAGGCGCAGCTACCAGAAAAGAGCTGTCCAGTCCCACGATGGATGAGAATGCTAGGGCACACAGTGTGGGGAAACGACCACAAGCAGGCATAGACAGGGTGGGTAGGGGTGAGCATGCTCACAGACAGGATCCAAGTGAGAACCTGTGACAATATTAAAAGGTCAGACACTCCTGATTGGTAACAAGAGAACACCATGGCTTTTAAACAGGGAATTCAGGCCATCAAAGACATCAGTCTATTCGCAAAGCACTAAGCTATAATGAGGTGGGCACCCCTACAAGGATCCCTGTCCAAGATGATAGCCTCAGGAATATAGTCCTGACACAAGAGAAATCTATGAGGAGGAGCGCCATGCAACGTGGGCAGCAGTCCAGCCACACGTGGATTCAATAAAGTGGTTCACGCAGCACTTCCTCCACACCTCTCACGAAAGAACACTTCATGTTCTCACAAGAATCTGGAACGTGAAAACAGCCCAAACTGAAGCTATTTAGAGTTCGAAGCCTTTCCCCCCAAACCTTTAATCATCTTTGAGAGTCTCCTCTGAAACTGCTCCAAGGAAATGAAGAATTCTGGAGCTGACCTTGGAAAGTGGGTGCGGGGGAGTGCAGGGAACATGGGCGGCCAGGCAGCCAAGCTCCGAAGAGTGTGCCCCAACAAGGCTATGCCCCCTCCAACAGCTGATTAACTACACTGGAGCATGAAGACAGTTACTTTAAATAATGAAAGTATACTGCATCATGAAGACGCTGGCTTTACAAAGTCATATTAGACTGTACCATAAAGAAAGTGACTTTAAGTAACCATCTACTTTAGCCATGCGTAAGTATGAGCTATAAGAATACTTACCTCTTTAGGTTGGCCCTGTCGCCGCTGTCTGAGCTTGCCACTGATGAGGTGTCATAAGAGTGAGAGTCGATGGTGTCGACGTTTAACAAGGTAGGGTCCTCCAGAACAAAAGACTCGTCTTCATCGTCCGTCTAAATTGAAAGAAGATACAGCCATAAACCCAAGACTCCAAATGCTCTGCACCAAAGGGAGCTGGGCACTGCTGGTCTCCCCACAGCACCCCAGGGCCTGCTTCTGTCTTTCCTTCCCTTCCATACATTCTCATTCACAGAGAGGCACGGCACACGACTCCCAGAAGGAAATTTCAACTCCACACGGAGATCACTCTCTGAAGAGTTCATGAACTCCCAAGAGTTCTCTTTTTTTTTTTTCCAAGATTTATTTATTATTATACATAAGTACACTGTAGCTGACTTTAGACAGACCAGAAGAGGGTGTCAGCTCTCATTATGGGTGGTTGTGAGCCACCATGTGGATGCTGGGATTTGAACTCAGGACCTTTGGTAGAACAGTCAGTGCTCTTACCTGCTGAGCCATCTCGCCAGCCCCCATAGAGTTCTCTTACAGCAGGAAGAAGCAGAGCAGCCATGTAGACCGCTGTTAGCTGCAAATACCTTTATAATTCCAGCCCCCATGGGATGCTTTACTGAGAGACTAACAAGCACTGGCTAATTAGAAGAAAGCAAATATCACCTGGCTGCAAATGTCTGCCATGAAAACATGATAGGTATACAGAAGAAAAGCATTCTGGATGGGACGTGCATGTGCAGAAACCTTGATCTCATAGCATGGGTTTTACAGGGGGTGAAGGAAGTTGCGTAAGTGGCTGGAGTCTATGAGCAGAAACTGAACATGGTCAGACAGAGGAGCTGGGGTCCAAGCTGTAAAAGGTGTCTTCCTTCATGTTGGAGGGCCTATGTCTATCTTGCCTGCCACTGTATCTGCAGTAGCTATTCCAAGGCATGGCATGAAACAGTACCCATGTATTTATTCACTAGAGTGCCATCTACACTGGGTGGCAAGAAGTCTAACAAAACTTTTAAGGAGCAGAGACAAGATGGGAACCCTGTTTTAGAAAGATAAAGGAGGTCACAGGCTGAATGAAGGGGACAGAGAGAAGCTATGGCAGGGGGAGTGTTAAAGACCAGGTAGAGGGATATTTGAATACCAAAGAAGAAAAGAGTGCAGCTGAGGAAAGCTGAGGCCAAGGGAGCCATGCAGAAAGAGACAGAACTATGCTAAAATCAAGGCCCTCCATAGTCTTTAAAGGAGGGTGAGGGGAGGGGCAGGGGAAAAGTGGCTGACGATTCCAGGGTGTCTGTCTTGAGGGCATGGAGGAGGGGACAGTCCTGATGGACAGCCCACAATCAGTAGATAAAAGAGACAAGGAGCTGGCTATGCAGTCGGCTCTGAATCGAGGAAGACACTTTCCAGCCAGTGTCCCAGGGAAGTCAGGCATGCTCATTACCCTACTCCTGACTCACTGAGCTGCTGACCAGCAGAGTCCTAGGTCCTAGCTGCTGCCCACCCTCAGTCAGCAGCCTCCATGCCGCACTCTCTACTGGCCATTCCCTACTGGCAACTCTCTCCTCGGTTCCTGACAGATGTGCCTCTCCCTGCTATGTGCACTCTCAGGTCATGTTTCCTAGCTTCTCCTCAGCTCACCACTAAACTGCTAATCCCCAGGAATATTTGTAGCTCCCTTCTCCTGCTACTCAGACACTCCCTACTTCAGCAAGCTTCTTCATAACCACAGCTTTAAGTGCCATGTGGTTATGGCTCTGAAATCTATCTTCAACATCAACATAAAGGAGTCTATAATTTCACTACATTCCAGAATTCTCCACCACACATAAGTCTGCTAAGAATGAGTTTGTACTTGGCAAGGAGACAGTTACTTGAGAGCTGAAAGAGACTGCCACAATTGCTGTAGGAAAAGGAAATGATTTGGAAATAAGAGCTATAGGGTAAAGTTCACAATCAGGAGAGTCAATCAAAGCCTGGTTTGATTTTCTTAAGTAGCCTGGACACATAATTAAATAAAACAGATCACCTGAGAAAAGCCAGGCTTACCGAATAACTGAAAGAAATGGAGAAGGAAATGAAAGGATTGAGGAAGTCAATGCTACACAGTAGAGATGTTGACTCTCCCCAAACGGTGTAAAACCCAGACGCTCTTAACAAGTTGAACAGTGTGCTTGAGGGAGGCCCTGAACCTTGCATGGTAAAAATACAAAACTTAGACATCACTCTCAATGGCAGCAGAGCTGGGACATCCCAACCACTGGCTATCAAGGCCTACGTTTGTTTTGTTTATTAGCTGATATGTGGTTTATTTAGATTTATGAGCATACTGTGTATGTGTGTGTGCTTGCCTGAGTTTTATCTGCAGATCTGTGCAATATGTGCATGCAGTATCTACAGAGACAAGAAAGCAGCATCAGATGCCTGGGAACCGGAGTTACAGACAATTGTGAGCCACAATGTGGGTGCTGGTAACCAAATCTGGATCCTCTGCAGAGCTATACATGTTCAGAATGACTGAGCCAACTCTCGAGGCCCATATTACTGACTTTTTTTTTTTTGAGACAAGGTATCACATAGCCTAGGATAGCCTTGAGCTCCCTATGTAGCTAAGAAGGACCTTGAACTCCTGGTGGCTGCTCCTCTGCTCCATCTTCCCAAGTCCTCTCCTCCTCTTCTTTCCTCCTTGCCTTCTGTGTCTGTGTGTCTGTGTATGTGTTTACCTGTGTGTGTGTCTGTTTGTCTGTATACATGTCTGTTTGTGTGTCTGTTTATATGTGTGTGTACCTGTGTATTTGTGTATGCACCTGTGTATATGTCTATGTCTGTGTGCATATACATGTATGTATGTCTCTGTGTTTGTATGTCGTCTAAGTCTATGGGTGTGTGTGTGAGTGTGTGTGTGTGTCTGTATGCCATCTTAGTCTGTGTGTGTGTGTATATGTATGTGTGTCTCTGTGTTACTGGTGATGAATCCAGGGCCTCACATGCTAGGCATATGGTCTACCACTAAGCTACATTGCCAGACTTAAGATCTAAAGTTCCAATCTTAGAATGTGACACTGGGGCAGTCAGACAGAGTAATTAAATCAACTCTCAAATAGATGATCCTCTGAGCTATAGCAAAGGTGACATCACAACCAAGAATACTCTCTCCAACAAATGGTATCAGATCATACCTCATATTGATACAAACAGAAAAAAAAACCAGATGAATCACAGATCTAAATGTGAAAGGGAAAACTATACAGATTTTGGAACAAACCAGATAATATCATCATGGCTTCAGAATGGCTACATTTTCTGAAACACCGGAAACACAAACAATGGGAGTCCCAGTGGGAAAGGTTGGAAAGCTTTGTAACTCTGATAATAGCTCCCGAGTATCAAATGAAAACACTAGTGGTGTAAAAAGCAGCAGAGAGAACAAAAGAAGACAAGTGCTGGGGGTTACATGTGATACAAAGATGCCCACAATCACTTCTAGAAAAAAGGTTTCCACGAGATATTCAAATGGCCAAAACCCACTTTGAGGTATCCAATGTCATCAATCTTCAGAGAAATTAAAATTAAAATCATTATGCACCTTTCATTAAGTATAAAAGACCAAAGAGGGGCACACAAATTCAACAGTTAACAGGCACATAAACAACCTCTGGTACACTTCCCCTAAAGAATATATTAAAAGACACTTTGACAGCCTGTGGCAGTGTTCTTAAAAGCCAAGTTATGCATGATGGCTTATCAATTCTAAAGGGCATGCACAAGAAAAATGTGAGGATGTAGCTGTGTGAACACAAGACATGATAAAAATTGTCCTCAGCTGTAACCACATGAATGTCTATCAACGGGAGGATGAACAGATGAGACAGATAAAGAAAGAGCCGTGGTGAAGGGTAAACTGTTACAATAAGACATGACAAAACCTCAGAACACGGTACTAGAGAAAAGTCAGTGACACAGGTATGTGTGCCTCGCACATACATGTACATACACATATATACACAAGAGTACACTATCCTGTATGTAAGGTTAGGCATACAAACCCGTCCATGCAGGTAGAAGCTAGAATCACAGTTACTCTAGGCCTTGGTGCTGAAGCCCAAGAGAAGCTTCTGGGACAGGCTGTGCACCCTACTGTACAGTCTGCTCGGTCGGTCAGTAGGTCTTTAAGGACAGGCTATGCATTCTACTGCACAGGCTGCTCGATTGGTAAGGTGCCTCCATGATGCACATTTATGATTCATTCACCATGCTATGCGCACAACACAAGATGTTCACAAGATGTTCCTAGCTACTCAACAGCAGAACTGAAGTGAACCCAACATTACTCTGAGATTATGAAAGGCCAAGAGACAAGGTCACGACAAGGTCAAAGAACAAGTTTATTGGAAGAAAAGAGACCAGAAGAAAAAGGTTTATGCTTGAGAATGTAACTTCCAACTTAGGACCTGAGAGGCAGTAAATTCAAGGCCTGGCAATGTCATCCTTTCATGTGCTGAGTTTTGAGTTCACAATGTCTCACAAGTTACTGTCTTTCCATTTTAAAAACACCTTAGGTCCATTTTGGCCAACCTCCCTCAGGTTGATATAATGAACATTTTAGCATATATACAGATAAATATTCTAGAGAAAGAGCTTATTTACCCTGCTACCTTTTTTGATTCATTAATAATTTACTTTAATAACTCCTGATAGTCTTTGTTGGTTGATGTGCATGTTTAACATGCCAAAGTGGACCTGGCCTCCAGGTTCTCCCAGCATCCCTCAGTCCCTACCTATTACAGGGCATGGCTGGAATACCCTGCCCTCTGCCCTGAACTTTCCAGCCAAGGGGCTGGAAGCTCTTTCCTATATAATCCAAACATTGTGGTATTCCCCACCACCACCCACCCATCTGCATTTTCTCTCTACTTGAATATACACACTCTTTCTCTTCCTCTATCTCCTCCCTGCTGTCTCCTTCCTCATGGAGATTTCCCTGGCCTTTTGGGACCAGTGAACCCATCCATGAGTGGCAGCTTCCCTTTATATACTTTAATTCAATTGAATTGGCTCATTTCATTGGTGAAGAATAGCTTATCAGTCTTCACAATGATTTTATTACTTTTTCTTTCTCTTATTTATCTCCTATCTCCCCCTAAACCTGCCCATTTTCAAGTCCCATTTGTCTCTCAAGGACAGAGGCTGTCATATGGCACTATTTAATGCCAGCATCTACCACAGAGGCCTAATACAGTAGGCACCAAATTATACTCAAGGTGGTAACTATAGGATAAAAAGTCTGAGCTCACTTCCAGGTTTTGAAAATCTCCACCAATCCCTGGACTCACCCTAAGCTCAGGACTTGATATCTCACCAATCCTCACTCTGGAAATCACTACCATGGAAAACTCTCCCCCTTCCCCAGCCCCCAGGAACCCTACATAAAGCCTGCCTTCTGCTCAGCTGCCAGCTGCTTCTCACCAGAGCAGAGGCAGCCACCCACCTGGGTTTTTCCCTTCCTGTGAAGGTTGGTTGTGCGGTATGATTTTGTGATATTCCTTGGCTCCTGACTGCCAGGATACCTTTCCTTCAGAGTTGTAACATTGGCATTGGGGAAACCTTCTCCCTTAGAGTGGTAACACTCAAAATAATTGCATTACCTTCTTAGTGAGTTACATCAACAGCAGAATTTACTCTTCCTCAGGGACAAGAAAGTTTGCTCACATGATGAATGACAGACTCATTCTTAGAATTGTTTTAATTTATTATCTTTAGATTATTAAAATGAAAATAAAAATTAGATTTATTTATTTATATTATATATGTATATAAGTGTTCTAACCTCAGGTATGAATGTACACTATGTGTGTGCCTGGTGCCTAAAGAGGTACAAAGAGGGCATCAGATTCCTTGGAACTGGAGTTAAGGATGGTTGTGAGACACCATGTAGGTACTGAGAATTGAACCCAAGTCCTCTGCAGAGCAGCCAGTGCTCTTGACTGCAGAGATGGCTCTCCAGCCCCATGGAAACATTATTGTTATTGACAATGTTTATGTAAAGACATGCAAATAAGGCCATTAAGATCATATTCTATTCTAAGTATGATAGCTCCAACAAAAATGCAATTATGTTAACCAAACTAGCTGAAATTAATTCCCTTCCCTCTAAATAAAGGATTTTGTGTTAGAAATTAATAATTATAAATACATTCATAAAATTAATAAATAAATTAATAACATTTCACTGCAAAAGGTTTGTTCAGAGCACAAGGATACCTACGTAAAAACTTAAAATGTGGGTTGGAGAGATGGCTCAGAGGTTAAAGAGCACTGACTGCTCTTACAGAGGTCCTGAGTTCAATTCCCAGCAACCACATGGTGGCTCACAGCCACCTGTAATGGATGCGGAGCCCTCCTCTCCTCCTTGCCATCTGGCTTTTGTAGCACCAGAAGGTGCTATCCAGGCTGCTGATAACAGTCACTAACAGGCCTGCTAGCTAGGAAACATGTATTCCACTATCAATAGTTGAAAGATGTACACTAATGGTACAGCTGTTACAGACACACCCAAGTGCTTAGTGCGTGAGTTTAAAGGCCTCTCCACAGAAGGAAAATTGTGTTTTGTACCCTTTACCTGAGGAAATGACGAATGCCAGGCAAGTTACTATGATTACTTTGTGAAATGGGTATGGCATGCCTGATAACTGCCTTCTAAACAATGTGTCTAACGTCTACTGCAGACAGCCTTGGTTATGGAGGAAGGTTATTTGCTGTGGGATGTGGCTACACACAGCGACTCATAATAATCAAACTGCTAAAATTCAGTGACCATTGCTGTGGTGTGACCCACTCTCAATGTGTACTCCTGTACATATCAGCCCTTCACAGCTTAGGTAAAGTAGTGGAAGAGAAGGCAGAAAGCTTGCAGGAGCCACAGAAGAGGAATAGAGCTCTGGGAACAGCTTTCACCTCAGTAGCTATCACGACTGTGCCATTGCCACCACAAGCAGAGATAACCCTGGCTCTGCACGTATAGAGCAAGAATGGAGAGAGGGTCACCATTGTCTCACTTATAGAAGAGTTTATAGGGGGCCTTATATTCTCAGAAGGTTAGAGTCCATGATCATAATGGAAGGCAGAACAGCAGTTTCTGAAACCTCAAAGCTCACCCCCAGTAACACACCTACTCCAACAAGGCCACATCTCCTAATCCTTCCCAAATAGTTTCACCAACTAAGGACCAAGCATTTAAATAGGACCTATGGGAGCCATTCTCATTCAAACCACCACACCTGGGAGTCCACCTACACTGGCCTCATCTCACTGGTATATGTAGTTTGGAAAGGTCCATGAGTATGTAGGAAGAAGAAATTCAGACGTGATGGTTATTCTTCATTGTCAACTTGACTACATCTGACATTAACTAAACCCAAACAGCTGAGTATACCTGCGTGGGATTATTTGTCTTCTTAACTAAATCATTTGAAGTGAGAAGACCCATTTTTAATCCAGATCTTTTGAGGAGGGATGATCCAACTTTAGTCTGGGCCACACCCTCTTGGTGGCAGCCTATATAAAAGACATGGAAGGAGGAGGCTTACTCTTTGCCTGCTTGTTCTTAGACTCTTGATGGCAAGTCCATCCCTTCACTACTTCTTCAAGAGTTTGGCATGTACTGAAGACCAGGTGAGACAGCCAGCCTTGTGGACTAAACAGCTATTGGATTCTTGAACTTTCAATTGGTAGTCAGCCACTGCTGAACTACCTGGACACAGCCATTCTAATATACCTATATAACTTCATTCTCTATATATTTCATTCTAATATATACCATATATCGTGTGTGTGTGTATATTTCTATAATTTCTGTTTCTCTAGAGAACTCTGACTAACTTTCATAATGGATAAAAGCTGGGGTGGGAATTTTTATTGACTATATTTGAGTCATGTATTCTCTTCAAAGTAAGTCAAATAAACGTACTGGCTCACCAAGTTAGACTTGCATAGAATCTTTTCTTGGTCTATCACTGGTAGCTTCTCTCAGATAAACTCACATTTGCTCATGGACCTCCCACCCAGAAGTTTAACAGAACAGCTAGGTAAAGGGGCAAAAGATGAACAAGACATAGATTACTGCTGGCCAGCAGAGCTTCCTGCCATGATGAAGACACTGTGTCTTTGCTGACCACTACAGTAGCCACTGGCCACACATGGGCTACTGAGCCCCTGAAACGGGGCTTGTACAACTGAGAAACTGAAGTATTAGGGGACTATGATTAACATAAGTTTTAAGTTGACACATGTAACTAGTGGCTACCATACTGGACAGTATACATCCAAATACACACACTGCAACTAACCCAAAATGTATGAAAACTCAATGTCACAAATCAGCAGTGAGCAGTAAGATTGACTTACCTCATTAAGAATGCTTTCCAGAGTTGGAGGGGTATCCACCTGAGGAATATCAAACTCCTTGTCATCGATCTAATTAAAGAAATTAAAGTTCACATGAGGTTTTCCTCTTATAACTGTGAAATACTTTAAATGACTAAGAACCTCTGTCAAAGGGCAAACTTACTGCTAACTGGATCTTAGGTTCAACTCAGTAATCCCTGACCCATGCTCAGAGACACACAAGGCCAGGAACACCCTGACTGAGAGCCCTAGACCTTTCTAGAAATTTGCAGGACTTCTGTACCTCCCGTCCTAGGATGACAAAACACATCTCATGCCAGACCCTCCTTTCCTAACTTTATAGACTTGAAACCTAACTGACATGCCAAAGCATGTCACAAAATTTCATGGTAAAGAATGACTAAGCTTAAAACAATGTTGTCATTAAATACTCTCATAGTCACAGAAACCATTGATATTCAATCAAGAAAGCAAGCAAATGAGGTGTAAGGTAGGAACTCTAATACTTCGATCATCTGAGTGGCCTAGAGAAGGCATTCCGCACAGCTGCACACCAGTACACCAGTGTCTTCATCTATAAAGTGGATTACCAGTATAAACTCCAGGACACCAGAGTGCCCATAAACAGTAAAGGACTGATGGAACTTTGTAAAACCGTACAGCCTCCCGCTAACCAGGCATGCAAAAATGACAGGCTCAGAGAATGTGGGCCACTATGCACACTACCCCAAGTTTGGTAAAAATCATCCACTTGAAGAAAGTTAAACTTTTACCAGATCATTTTTGAACTCCAGCTCCTTATCCAGATCTATGCAAGAGAATTTTGAAAGGGAAGCTTCTAAATTAAAAGACTTGTTCAACTCTTCTTCCGCCGTCCTGGCGCATGGATTCTGTTCCAAATTCTCCTGGTCTGGTTCATTTTCCATATTTCCCTCAATAGCTGAAGTCAACCAATCCGGGCAATTGTTTCTTGCTTTTGGCCTTGGATTGCAGAGATCCAAATGATGATCTCTTTGGTAGGGAGGCAGGTGTTACCTAAACATCTTCTTCTCAGCTGGACATTTCAGAGACACCCTCGATGAGATTCCACTTGGTCATCTGTTTGCAGGCAAAAAGAAAGGGGGTGGAGGGTAGGATGTGGCTGAAGGGTTCCTACGAGAATACAGAGGGGAAATTTTAGCTCAGACTTGGAGATGTATGGGCCTGGAATCTCCACCCAAGTCAAGAGACAAGTAACAATGGCATGAAACATGGTGGGTCCAAGACAGCATCCAAGCAGATTTATATACCTGCAGCCAAAGCTTCTAGTTAACCCGTCTTCTCTTCTGGGACCTCAGGGCTGCTCTCCAGCTCCCCAACAGGTAGCACAAAGGCTGGCTTGGTTGTNTACTACTCAGCTATTAAAAACAATAAATATATGAAATTCCTAGGCAAATGGATGGATCTGGAGGCCATCATCCTGAGTGAAATAACCCATTCACAAAAGAACTCACATAACATGTACTCACTGATATGTGGATATTAGCCCAGAAACCTAGACTACCCAAGATACAATTTACTAAACACATGATACTCAAGAAGAAGGTTGTCATCAACTTTAAACAGCTGAGTGTATATGCCCAGGACAGACACTGAGTTATTTAACAGCACACTGGCCAACCCATGAGCTGATTTACAAGGTGGAGTCAACAGTGACCCCAGGATAAAATAATTACACAAAACCAGTCGCAGAAAAACATGGCTATCTTTAGGAAGGAATAAAATACTCAAGCCATCTAGAAATGTGTACATTTTTCTGTGTATTTCACAGCTCAAAATAAGACCTTGTATTATACATTTAAAAAAAAAAAAAGATAAACTGGTAAGCCTGAAAAATGTTCATTTCTAGAAAATTAAAACTATATTTTTAAAAGCACTAAACATTTAATGTTAGCTGGGCGCATACCTTTAATCCCAGCACTTTAGACACAGAGGCAGGCAGTTCTCTGAGTTCAAGGCTAACCTGGACTACAGAGTGAGTTTCAGGACAGCCAGGGCTACAATAGAGAAACCCTGTTTTGGAAAAACAAAAACAACAAAAAAAGGCTCATGTTTAAATTTTATTTTGAATGTCTTTATATTGTGTTTTGACTAGATCAAATTTTTCAATCTGCTTGCTTTTGTCTTGTAAACGTGAACAAAAGAAATAGTCCACAGTAATAACAACAAACAAAGCATCCTGCTGCTCTCTAAGGTGTTTACCACAGTGGGAGCCTTCCTACATCCAGTAGATACACTGTTTCACTTTCTCTTTTTCAGCTTTTCATTCAATCTTGAGTTAAAAATGTTAAATGGGGCTGATGAGATGGCTCATCGGTTAAGAACACTGGATGCTCTTCCACAGGTCCTGAGTTTAATTCCCAGTAACCTAATGGTGGTTCACAACCATCTATAAAAGAATCAGATGCTCTCTTCTGGCAGGTAGGTGTATAGGCACACAGAGTACCCCTACATTAAAATATACATATATTTAAAAAGTAAAAAAATGACAAATGGAAAATTCCCCAAAACTTTAAGTATTACATGGTATGTTGTTCTTGGTATGGTGAGGGCCTACATGCTGCTCCATCCCAGTGGGAACCGCAGTTGCCCCGCTGTACGATCCAGGTCACCCCTCTCCTGCCTGTCTCAGTCCCTGTTTTGGTTATCAGATCAATTATCAAAATGTTGCAGGGCCTCTCTCAAAATAACTATTAAGTTACTTACTAATAATGACCCCAAGGCACAAGAGTAGTGATAGTGGCCATACCACAGAGAAGCCACCAGCTACTTCCTCTAAGGGGATGGTAAAAGTTCCTGACTTATGCAACTGTTGAGATACCATAGCATCACAGGAAAGGGGAATCTAAGACAGGATATGTTACAATAAGCCACATTCACTCAACTTTTACTACAGCATAATTTTTTCTATATTATTATTGCTATTAATCTCATAGAATGCTTAATTTATAAACTAAACTTTCACAGTTTAGTCATGTACTTATAGAAAAAAATTGTATATGTGGTTACCATATATACAATTACCCACAGGTTCTCCTTACCCATAGGTTCCATATGCTGCAGTCCTTAAATAGTTTCTCATGTTGTAGTGACCCCCCCAACATAAAATTATTTTTGTTGCTTCTTCATAACTACAACTTTGCTACTGTTATAAATCATAATATAAGTCTGATTTCTAGTGGTCTTAGGCGACTCTGAAAGGGTTGTTCAACTCCCAAAGAGGTCACAAGCCACAGGTTGAGAACCTCTGGATTAGGGTATTAAAAAATAGCTAATAAGCGTAAGACATGTGAAGTTGTGAGAACTGACTTTTCACGAACCAGAATATTTCCAAACACAGACGAATTTCTTTCAAACAAACTCTAATGTTATATCTTTGAAACACGTGCTATCCAAACATTCCTAGAAACATAGCTGAGGGCATTCTCCCTGGCGACGTCTGAAAGCAACAGATCAGGTACTCAACGAACTGCTCCTAACCAATGAACACGCGCAGCAGCAACACTGATGCTCACACGGCTTCCTTCAGACTCATGACAAGTTACTTCTTTACAGTCTTTCACTATCTGTACCACTGAGCAAAGACAACTATAGTACTCACACATTCTCAAAAAATGAGCTTTATTCTTCTGCAGCTCTTTTAGAATCCCTTACATGAGTACCAAATCCTCCTCCCATTGTCCCTTACACCCACTCAGGGATTTCTGACCTCTTCTCTGTTTTTATTACACACGCACACACACGCACGCACACACACACACACACACACACACACACACACACACACGCACGCACACCCCACTAAGCCATTTAGTGTTACTTATATGTACATGTGTTTAGGACTGACTACTTAGGATCTGACAACCTATCCAGGGCTCATGCCTGGAGCAAACTAACTGGCTATAGTCCTTTATCTAGGAGTGGGTGGGGCCTTGTGGACTCTCCCCTACCCCTACTAGAATGCCCACTGGTGTGGTCATCATCCAGGTCTTGTTTAGACAGTCATATTGTTAATACTTCCTGAATGTAACATCCCTAACACATTACAAAGCATAGTCTCACATCAGGCATCCTAGCCATCTAGAATTTACAAACCTTCTTTAAAAGGATGTATTTATACATATATGTCTGTGCACCATGTGCTTGCAGTTCCCTCACAGGCCAGAAGAGGGCTTTGAACTCATGGAACTGGAGTTACAGACAGTTGTGAGTCACCATGTAGGTGCTGAGAACAGAACCCAGGTATTCTGCAATAGCACCAAAACTCCAGTCACTGGTTCTTACAATCTTTATGCCCTCTTTTCTGATGTTCCTTGAGCCTTAGTTTTAGGGTCTGTGTCTCAGATGTACCAATTGGAGCTGGGTACTTTTGCAGCTTTAAATAGTGGGAAAGACCACACAGAAGGAGAGAAAATAATAGAAATAGGGAGATGGGTAGCTTGGTGGCTAAACCATCTCAGCTGGTAAGAGCACGCCCACCCAAGGTGCTGTAGCACATGATTGCCTCCTGACAATAAGTAAATATAAATTTTTTAATTGTAAAGTCATTGGTACTTTGAATACAGTGAAACACATTTGTAATCTTCAGAGTCCTATAGTGAAATGAGAAGAGACAGAATCACCTTTGAAAGCTCACAGGCCAGCTAGCCTGGAGGGCTCAGCAGCAGAAACAAGAGAGACCCTGCTTCGGCAAGACAGAAGGCAAGGCCAGCTCTTCAAAGGTGTC
Source organism: Mus minutoides (assembly GCA_902729485.2). NCBI lineage: Eukaryota > Metazoa > Chordata > Mammalia > Rodentia > Muridae > Mus > Mus minutoides. Next base: position 201,476 of record LR750327.1, read on the forward strand.
TGCACTTCTGTCAAGGAACTGATCACTCCTGATCACTCCTTTTTAAGAAGTATGTATGTAGCCGGGCATTGGTGGCACATGCCTCTAATCCCAGTATGTATATAGCTGGGTGGTGGTGGTACACGCCTTTAATCCCAGCACTTGGGTGGCAGAGGCAGGTGGATTTCTGAATTTGAGGCCAGCCTGGTCTACAGAGTGAGTTCCAGGACATCCAAGGCTCTAGAGAGAAACACTGTCTTAAAAAACCAAAAAAAAAAAAAAAAAAAGTATGCATTTATTTATTTATTTATTTATTATTTTAAGAAAACAAGGCAGAGAGAACCTGAGGAGGAATAACTGAGTTGTCCTCTGGCCACTATACACACATGCATGAACACACACACACACACACACACACACACACACATACACACACACACGAGATATATATATCTATCAGGTTTCAATCTAGACTTTACCAGTTCCTGTCTGTGACTTTGAGCAATCCAGTTGCTCTGAGCCCTTTTCATTTCTACATCTGTAAATGGAACAGTGCGAACATCTGTGTTGTTAGCATTGCCCTCTCAGACAGCCTCTCTGTTAAGAGTGGTGCTTTCCGTGGTGGCTGTCAAGCACAAAGGGGCTTGGAACAAGTAGGTCCCAGTAACCCTCTTTTACACAGAAGTTATACAACTGTGTCAGCTAAAACACCAGCTATACATTTGTCACTGGTAACCCACCTCTAAGGGGAGAACTTTTATTCTAGGTCTATACTCCCTGGCACAAACTAAAGAAATCCTTACAAAAGTATAGATCAGGGAGAAAGAAAATCCAGGTCCTAGTTTTTCAAGTCAGCTCTACCCACAGCTTCTGGCAGTTTGGTTACATAGACCAAGGAACTCCCACTTCACACCTACCAACAGTCTCCCTCTCTCCCTCCTCTCCCCCTTCCTCTCTCCTCTCTTGGGGCTTCTGGGACTCTTAGGAGCTCTGATTGAAGAGCACAATTCTTCTCTTCTGGGGATACCATGGTTTTTGTGTTTTGGTTTTTTTTTTCTTTCTTCGAGACAGGGTTTCTCTGTATAGCTCTGGCTGTCCTGGAACTCACTTTGTAGACCAGGCTGGCCTTGAACTCAGATATCCGCCTGCCTCTGCCTCCTGAGTGCTGGGATTAAAGGCGTGCGCCCCCACGCCCAGCCTGGGGATACCATGGTAATAAAGGCTGTACTGACTGTAAGCACCAAGAATGATGCCTAGACACAGTAATTTTCAAGAAAGAAATAAAACATATGATCATGTATGAGTTCCTCAAGAGTTCCAAAATCTTCAAAGTTAAAGACTCTAAATCAAGATTAGCTTTGTAAACATCATACATAATCTCTGTATTAGTCAGAGTTCTCTGGGGTCACAGAACTTATGGAATGTCTCTCTATATTCAGGTTATTTATTGTGATGACTTATAGACTGTAGTCCAACTCCCCAACAATGGTTAGCTATGAATGGGAAGTCCAAGAATCTAGTAGTTGCTCAGTCCCACAAGGCTAGTTGTTTCAGCTGGTCTTCTGTAGAAGTAGATTCCAACGTATGTGCTGGCAAGTAGACGAAAGCAGGCAAAGAAGAGCGAATCTTCCTTCTTCCAATGTCCTTATGTAGGCTTCCAGCAGAAGGTGTGGCCCAGATGAAAGGTGTGTACCACCATGCCAGGATCTGCTCTGTCTTGTTTTGCCCCAGGCTGACCTTGAACTCAGAGATCTCCTTGCCTTAGTCTCCTGGGATTAAAGGTATGTATTACCTTGCCTGGGCCTAAGCTTTTCATAGCCACTACGCCTCGAGGTCTCCATGCCAAGATCTAGGTCAGAAACTTGTGTCTCACAGTCTCAAGATCTGGATCACAGGTGAGCCTTCCAATTCTGCATTATAGTTCATTCCAGATAAAAGTCAAGTTGACAATATACATTGCCATTACACCTTCTGACAAATGAGCCATTTGGTCATGACCTGAGTAAGACCCTAGCAAAGACCTTAAATTGTTGCAATGGGGATTCTCACACTAACCCATTCTGCCATCACACTGGGCCCCATCTCTCTCCACACTACTCTCTATTTCTGTTGATGAAGCCAACTGCTTCCTAGTCTTCGTTTCCTCTGTCACGTCCTCTCGTTACACAGTGTGTATGTGTGTGCATGTGTGTGCACATGTGTTAGCAAATATTCTCACTGAAGTCACTATGGCAGATAAAGTTACTTTGCTGACTTTTTAAAGGTCACTTGAGCAACTTCTGTTAATTTTCAGAAGTGAATATAGAGGCTGGGGAACGGCTCAGTCAGCAAGGTGTTTGCCATGAAATGTGAGGACCCGAGTCCGGATCCCCAGCACCCATGAGAAAAGCTGAACATACACCCATGATCCAACCTGTAGGGGGTGGGTGGGAGGGGCACAGACACGAGGATCCCCAAACTTGCTGAACAGCGGGTCTAACTGAACTGATGAGCTCCAGGTTAAGAAGAAGAAATCTAGCCGGGCGTGGTGTCGCACGCCTTTAATCCCACACACACAGATGAACACATACAGACAAGTGTCGTAATGAATGCTTGCAATCTCAGTTCTAGGGAAGCAGAGAAAGGTGGGTCCCTTCGGGCCTGCTGGACAAGCAGTTTAGTCTACTTAGTAAGGCCAGTGCGGCCAGCTCATAAAAACAGTGCTCAGGTAGCTCCTGAGGAAAACATTTGAGGTCTTTCTGTGGTCTCCACATGTGTACACATATTCATGATCATTCATAAACTCAAACATGCATGTGTGCATGCACACACATGGTGGGTAAGCCTGAACATACCTGGGGGAGGAAACACAATGGTGAATGATAGCGTAATTATAGGAACTTGTAAATATGTAGTGTCTATGGCAATGGAACTTTGCTGATGCAACTAAATAAGGACGCTGAGATGGGGACCTTAGTCTAGATTAACCAAGAACCCCAATATAATCAAATGGATCTTTAAATGTAAAAGATGGAGGCAGAAGATAGTATAGTCAAAAAAAAGCAAACTGACAAAAGAAACCAGGCCAGACAGAAGCTACACTCTGGACTCTGCCCAGTGTAGGAGGCTGGAGGAAAGGTGTCAGGAACCAGAGAAAGTAGACTGTCCCTAGGAGCTGCAAAGATAACCTAACAGACTCTCTCCTAGAAACTCTACAGCCAAAGGCCTCTCCTGATACCTCAAACTTAGTAAGATAGGCTAGGACTTTGAACTACAGAACTAAAATAATAAGGCTATGTTGTTTTAAGTCAAAGAATGAATGTGGTTAACAAACTTCAATTAATTTGTTTTATTCTGGCCAAGTCTCAATACAAATAGCAAAGTCAGTGAGCTAACTTTCATATATTGAGCAAGCTCTTCATGTTAGTATGTAAATGTTGTAGATTTGATCTAACATTTGTGTTATTTGGGTTCCCAAAATTGCATGAGAATCTGCATGTAAGACCCTGAGGGTCCCTGCCCCTAGTTGGGTCTCAACTGGTAAATAAAGTTGCTGGTGGCCAATGGCTGAGCAGGGAGACAGAGGCAGAAATTTAGGATTCACAGGCAAGGGGACAGAGAGAGAGAAAAAGAGTTAGAGCCACCATGGCAGGAAAGGAGAAAAACCAGGCCTGAGAAATGCAGGACAGAGACACTGACAACATGAAAGAGACAGGGATCATGACCCAGGAGGGTTGCAGGCCTGGTTCCAGGGTGGCTAGGATGGAGTATAGGTCTTAGTTAAGTAATAATACAAGAATATGGGAGGGGAGAGTGTGCTAGCTGCATGGAGGTTTGGAGCCATTGAGCTGATTAAAGCGTATCAAAATATAAGGCTGTGTGTGTGTGTGTGTGTGTGTGTGTCATTTGGAAACCCAGAACATTGGGGCAGGGGGGGAGCAATGAACGTGTAGCACCACGGGGCGGGGGGGGGGGGTTGCAAACTGAGTAGAGATTAATCACTTACATGTAAACCAACAATAAAATGCTTAACTCTCCACAACTGATCAGATCCTGCTTCATGCCTCATGGAACACCATGCCAGCCCAAAGGTTGTCAATGAACTAACTTACTACTTCTTCTCAAGGAGGATTCTTACATGACCAGTGTTCTAACAGTTCTTAAGAGGATGCCTCCCCTACAACAGCACTTACAGACGTCTTATGATGTATCTGATGGAGAGCCACGTCTTAGGCTTTCCTAGAAAGAAATCAGATTAATCTAATAGCAAACTTGTTTCAGAAGCATGCTTGCCACATGTGCTGCTAGACTAATAAAATCCCAGACTTAAAGGAGTCCAGTGTCTTGATAATTCTCAAGGTAATTTTCTCTTAAAGTTATTCCTAAAAATTAACAGCCAGGGACCATTTTTGAAAAGAGGGAAATGTATCATATAAACAGCAATGACAAACAGCATTATAACAGTGGTCCACTAAAGGCTCTGGAGTATGGCCTACACAGGACTAGGTTCTGACTGTAGCTAACAACAACACCCATCCAAGTTCCAGGAGTCTACAGTGAGTCAATGCTCTAAGAGTCCTCAGAGGATGCTCAGAGACCCCTTGCTTAAGGAATGTTTTCCTTAACACTGTTTGGTAGATCCCTTCTTCTACTAGTTAACTTACCACAGTAAAAACTAAATTTACCATAGTATGTTAAATACCATGAAATCCTGGTAAGGAAACAATGTTAAATTAGCCTTGCTTCTGCTCATCTTGTTTGTTTGTTTTGTTTTGTTTTGTTTTGTTTTGTTTTGTTTTGAGATAAGGTTTCTCTGTGTAGCCCTGGCTGTCCTAAAACTCACTCAGTACACCAGGCTGACCTTGAACTCAGATCTCCACCTGCCTCTGCCTCCTGGGTGCTGGGATTAAAGATGTGTGCCACCAGCACCCAGCAAGTCTGCCCATCTTAATCCAAGTATTTTTTTTTTTCTTTCTGCTTCTTTGCTTTGTAATCTTGTGAGGGAAAAGACCACATTTCTATTCATTTTCTATTAACTTTCTCTAGAGAATGATCTCATTCTTAGCAGCCCACCAACAGCTGTAGGATAAAACTCCAGGTGCTGAGCTGTAATTTCAGACACATAGGTGCGCCCTGCTTTCTCCTCTGTACAACTCCATGAGTTATGCTCACACTTAGTCCTTCAGGAGTAGCTTCCCCCTTTGGACATGGTAGGGTACATGCCTATAACCCCAGTCTGCAGAGGCAGGATTGCTATGAGTTCCAGGTTGGCTAGTATGATGAAAAGGGCTTCCATTCTCCCTCTATGGTGCCCCTTCCCATTCCTTTCTTCTATACTTATCTTCCTTCCTTCCTTCCTTCCTTCTTTCCTTCCTTCCTTCCTTCCCTGTGTCCACTGCTCATCTGTGACTTGGGCATTCATTACCTTCCTTCCTGGAGCATCATCTAAATCTTGTAGGCTGTGCGCTCTCTCATGCTCTCTCGTGCTCTCTCGCTCTTGCTCACTTGCTCTCTTGTGTTCTCTTCATCTCTCCTCTCCTCCACTATCAAGCCCAGTCTGGCTTCAAACTCATTAGGAGCCCAGGCTGAGCTTGAACTCGTGATCCTCCAAGCCTAGGCTCTCAAAAGCTAGGATTATAGGCAGGCTCGGGGATNTAGGCTGTGCGCTCTCTCATGCTCTCTCGTGCTCTCTCGCTCTTGCTCACTTGCTCTCTTGTGTTCTCTTCATCTCTCCTCTCCTCCACTATCAAGCCCAGTCTGGCTTCAAACTCATTAGGAGCCCAGGCTGAGCTTGAACTCGTGATCCTCCAAGCCTAGGCTCTCAAAAGCTAGGATTATAGGCAGGCTCGGGGATACCTTGTGCTTAAGGCATGTTTTTCTTTAACACTGTCTTGGTACTTTCCTTCTTTTGAGTCACCAGTTAACTTGCCAAATGAAAGTGTCTTTTTTTCTCTAACTATGCAAGAAAAAGAGAGCCATTCTTTTAGCTCTCTGGGTTTAAAGACTTGAATAATACATAGATGATCAATAAATATTTGATGGTTAACACAGAACTAGAAGACAGGAATAACACCTATCTGTGTTGCCTGTGACTGTCACGTTACAAGGCTATCTATCATCTGACTCAGAGTATACTGCACCACAGTAAGACATACTATGACTGAGTTCTACTTCCACAGACTCAGATGGGCTCAGATGGACCCTTGCCTGAAGGCTACACTCTGAGGTTCTGAGTTCTGCTTTTAAAGCCATTCCCAGTAGAATCTCGCTGGTCACAGCTCAAGATGTGAGCCCTTAGCTATTCCAGAGGCTGCAAATACCTGTCTGCTGCCATACGTTCCTGCCATAATAGTTATGAACTCTATCCCTCTGGAACCATAAGCCCAAATAAGCCCTTCCTTCTCTCAAGCTGCTTTTGGTCCTGAGACTTTTTCAGAGCAACAGAAAATAAGACACTGTTGTATGCCAAAGAGCTTCTTCCCACCTGAATCCAGGAGATTTTTATTTTTAATCTAAGAATGTTCTTTCAGCTTTTGTATAACATGACACATGATCATGACTTCATGTTTTCTGGTTTTCCACATTTACTCAGCCTATTCATGAAAACAAGTACCACTGTGGTAGAAAGGTACTCAATTATCTACAAAAGAGAAAAAAGGGGACTGGTGAGATGGCTCAGAGGGTAAGAGCACCCGACTGCACTTCCAAAGGTGATGAGTTCAAATCCCAGCAACCACATGATGGCTTACAACCACCCGTATTGAGATCTGACGTCCTCCTCTGGTGCGTCTTCAGTCAGCTACAGTGTACTTATGAATAATAATAATAAACAAATCCTAGAGCAAGTGGAACCGACCGGAGCGAGCAGAGCCAACCTGGGCGAGCGGGGCTGGCCGTAGCGAGCGGGGCCAAACGGGGCTGGCCGTAGCGACCAGCGACCGGAGTGAGCCAGGCAAGACCAGAACGAGCAGGGTTGGAACTCGGAAGAAAAAAAAAGAGAAAAAAGAAGAAGTATGAGTCCCATCGCTGAGGTACTCCATTCCACCATGTTTCCTGTGAGTGCAGAACAGGAAATGGATACCTGCTGTCCTTTTGGCCAGTCCCAGTTCACGCATGACCCATGTAAAGACAACTGACGTCACCTGTGCTAACAACAAACAGCACTCTGCTCCTCCAACGTGGAACAAAAGCCACCTGCACTGGGATTCCTGTCTGTCTGTCTGTCTGTCTGTTTAAGATAAGGTTTCTCTGTATCTCTGGAACTCACGGAACTCAGTCTGTACACCAGGCTGGCCTCGAACTCACAGAAATCTGCCTGCCTCTGTCTCTGCCTCAGCCTCTGCTTCCCAAGTGCTAGGATTAAAGGCAAGTACCACCACCATCTGGCCTACACTGGTGTTCTTAAGAGCACAAGTCTGTCTTCCTGGAATGCCTCAAAGGTACTGTTTGGGAAGCCTCCACCCATGTGACTTTGGTGGTGCACCAGCCATATGCCCATGAGCCTATCCAAAAAAGTTCGCACTTTACATCTGACTCCAATCTGGCCTGAATCAAGGTCCTTCCCGGAACTTGTAAATACTGAGGGCAAGAGTTTTCCCTCACCTCTAGGGTACGCCAGCTTGAAGGAGCTGCCAGGAATCTGTTTTTCACACTAAGTAACAGAACAGAATGAAATGAGATCAGAAAGACAGAGAAGGGACCAAGATGTTGGAGGTCCTTTGTAAAAGAGGGAAAGAAACCCAGAATCATTTATTTATGTGATGATACCCAATCCCTTCTCAGATGTGTAAACCAATAAATCTCTTTTGGTTTAAGTGCATTTGAACTGATCTCCTGACACTTGTTAACAGAAAAAAGCCTAACTTTAAAACATGTAATTGTTACCAATGCTACCAATGTAAGTCTAAGACAGAAGTCCAAGAGAAGCCTATGGTTGCTGACTTGAACACAAGATGTACTTAGGATGGCCATCTCTATACAGTGAAGGTAGCCCAAATGGTAACTCACGAATGACCTCATGAATATATTGGGAAAAGGAGATCAAGAAAAGATATCATCTAATGTCTATGAAACCTAATAAAAGTTTAACATATCTCATTTAAGTCCAAAAGGCCACACTGGCCGGTTGGTGGTGGTATACGCCTTTAATCCTAGCACTCAGGAGGCAAAAACAAGTAGATCTCTGGAAATTCAAGGACAGCCTGGTATACTGGACAGCCAAGGCTACACAAAGAAACCTTGTCTTGAGGGGGGGAAAAAGGCCTCACTGAATTAAGAAGACAGTTCAGTCAGCACACTGTCGACCCTGGAAGCCCAAGAACCTAAGTATAGTGATTTGATGGCATCCGTCATTAAGTCCCCAGAACGCACAGAAAAAAAGCCAGGTCAATTGCAGCCCACTTTTGTAATCCCAACACTAGGGAGGTGGAGACAAGCAGACCCCTGGCCCCAGTGACCTGTCAGCATAGCCTACACAGCAGGTTCCAGGGCAGTAAAAGCAAGGTGGAAGGCCATTGAGATGCTCAGGGCCAAAGCACTTCTCTGCCACATGTGCGCCTCTCAAGGCTTAGTCAGTAAAGTGTTTCAGGTACAAATATGAGAACCTGAGTTTGATACCCCAAAACCTGCACTAAAAAGCTGAGGAGCATGGTGGCAAGAGCCCGTAAACCCGGAACGGAGGGAGAGATGGAGACATGGTCCCGAAGGCTTACTAGCTCATACATCTGGCTGAATCAGCAAGCAGGCTGTGCCTGAGTCCTTTCTCAAAATAGAGGGGCGGGAGAGATGGCTCAGCGATTAAAAAGGTATACTGCTCTTATCTAGGACCAGAGTTTGGTTCCCAGCACCAACACGGGGTAGCTCACAACAGCTTGTAATTCCAGCTCCAGGGCTTTACTTCTCCTGTTCCAAGGGCTAAAATATTTATGGACTAGTGGGATAACACTAAGAGTCACCAAAAAAAAAAAAAAAAAAAAAACCCAAATTCTGGAAGACAGAATGCACTCAACAACTGCCAACAGTCCAATTACAAAAGAAACATATAAAGAAAAAAAAAATATCAGCACCTTATTCTGTTAGAGGTCTGTAAAGAATTTTCTCACATAACTCAGTCACTTCACACATACAAGGCTCAACAGTTCAAACAAAACTGCTCCATTTATCTTTATTGTGTATTCCACAGACCAGGTCAGCTAGTGCTAGAGGAGTCAATACTTTTCTGCTTAGATGTCAACGTGAGCAAACCCATGACTTAAACACATGTGGGTTCCTCAATCCTCAATCTATATTGGAAGCACTTCAAACACAGAAGTGTAACATAAACCCACACACAACGTTGTGCAATTTTCTCCCAAACAGAGACACCTGGAATTGAGTTAGCGGCACTAGCCAACATCTGTGCTTAGGTTACTTGGGCTTTTGGGGGGGAGGGGGTCCAGCAGAGTGGGCAGTACAGTCGCAAGCATTCTGGCAAACAGAGCCCCGCCTACTTATGAGAAGGCTCCAGCAGCTACTCCGGATAAGCCAGTACAGTCCTTCCATTGAAACATGTCCACTTAGTACACCCAAACTCTGGATTGCCGCGTGCCCCGGTCCCCGAGTGCCACACCTGGACAAGCCAAGGCACCCAGGGTTGCCCCCAACCTTGCGGCCCTCGGATTGGGGCACACCTGGCAGGAGGCGAGGAGGAACCGGCAGCACAGGCTGCACGTCAGTCCGACGGGGTGAGAGCCACCACCCCGTGCGGCGGGCATGGGAGGGACAGCACCCACCTCCCGGCCACAGTCCGGGCGTGGGCGCACCAGTCCGGTATCCTCGCAGGCGGCCGGACCCGGGTGAAAACTGCTAACCTAGTCCGAAGTCAGACTCCTAAGCCAGCCCGCGGTGGGCACAGGGTCTGCGGGAGCCCCTGGGGCGCAGCTCCGTCTGCGCACCCCTGCCGCGCCGGCCCGCACCCGCCGCCCCGCCCCGTCCGCCCGCTCGGAATACGCGTTACCTGAGCCGGCGTCTGTCTTGACAGGACCCCAGCCCACGTGACCCCGCGGAGGCCGGCCCACGCACGCGCAGTCTCGGCAGCTGGCGCGCGCGCTTCCGCTCTCTTTTTTCCCCAGAGACGCCCCGCGCTGGGCGGTGCGAGCCTCTGCGCCACGCCCTCCTTAAAGGGAGACTCCTTCCTGCCTCCAGGGACGCTCACAGAGCCTGAGCATCTGAGCCTCTGAGCCGGAGGAGTCTAGTAAATAGAAATCCTCAGATTAAAAGGAACGTCCCTTTCTATCAGTTCACCTGACCTTCCATAAACTGACCCCAGAGCCAGGTGTCAAGGATCGCGCCAGCCTGAGGCAGAAAGAGCATAGTGAGTTCAAGCTAGTCTGGGATACCTAGATAGACCTGCCTCAGATTCGATAATAGTGGATGGATGGATCCACAGTGCGGGAATGGGAGTGGATATAGAATTCGTTTCGTTGGGTTTGGTGGTATCCACTAATTCATTTTCTTTTGAAAGGTGAACACAGAATTGCTGAGTTTGGTGGGTAGTTGTTGGGGGAAGGAGAAACATTGTTTTTGCAAATAAGAATGGATACTGAAAACTTCTTTTCCAAATTATCATTTTTAGTAGTCATCGTTCCATCAAAAATAATAGAGTGGGTCACATTATTAAATAAAGAAGGCATCTTTTTTTTCCCTAATGTGTTACTGGAAAAAGCTAAAACTTTCAGGACAGTTTGGCGTTTACAATTGCCATTATATGGTATCATTAACCCAAAGAAGCAGATAACATACTTGTTGGACTTGTCTGTGATGGAGAAATTAGGAGGAAGGGTGGGAAGATACTTCAGGAGGAGTTACATTGAGTATCAACCAGGCTTACTGCAGACCTGTCCTGTAGGTACTTTGAGGCTAAAAACTTGGTGAACAAACACCATGTCAGTAAAGGCCAGCTGATCACGATGATATAAAAAAATTATAGCCAGGCAGTGGTGGCGCACGCCTTTAATCCCAGCACTCGGGAGGCAGAGGCAGGCGGATTTCTGAGTTCGAGGCCAGCCTGGTCTACAAAGTGAGTTCCAGGACAGCCAGGGCTACACAGAGAAACCCTGTCTTGAAAATAAATAAATAAATAAATAAATAGATAGATAGATAGATAGATATCGTAGGGCTGTCATTTTTAGGGTCTTGGATGAAGAAAAATAGCGTAAGGGGGCGGGGGGCTTCTGTAGGCGGCAGCCAGAGAGACTCAGAGAGACTGCCTAACTGAGGGAGCAGTGGGATTAGTTACAAGCCAAGGTGACTTTAGGAACAAGTTGCTAGCCTGATGTGGTCAGGGTACAAGCAGTGGCTTCCGAACATCTTTAATCATCACCCACAGAAACACATTTCAGCCATGACTCTGTGTGTGTGTGTGTGTGTGTGTGTGTGTGAGAGAGAGAGAGAGAGAGAGAGAGAGAGAGAGAGAGAGACCTGTCTAAAGTAGGAAAGACAGAACGGTGACACCAGAGCCCTGAGTGACAGAGAATTGTTAAAGTCCTGGGAAGAAGGGAATTCAGCAGACACATGGGGAATGGTGCTATAGGACATGAAAAATGATTAGATTGTTAACTGACATTTTCAAAATGTTTTACTGTCGTCACACACTTATTCTAGAGAACTTCAGAAAGCAAAGCCAAGTCTTGTGGGTGGGTGTTGTAGAAGAGCAGATTTCACCTCAAGATACCTGGGAAATCCCTTCACGTGACTGCCTCTCATATCCCTTGTTTACTGCGTGAAGGAGTCCACAAGCTTGCCTGAACAGTGCTACTTGACTAAAAATAGAAATAATGTATGCTTGTTATATAAAGCTTGGAAAACTCAGGAAATGTTTTAAAATAAAAACCCATACCCATAGCCCTCTTTTTGGCCTACTCTCATTAAATCTTTTTTTCTTTTAATAGTTACATTGTATCATTTTTTGGTTTGGTTTGGTTTGGTTTGGTTTGGTTTGGTTTGGAAGAGAGATAATAGTAAAACCATTACTTTTTACATAATGCATTTTCTAACTACTCCCACCAGTCCCTTTCCCAGATTCATGACTTCTTAAAGATGTCCTAAATTTATTTTATCCAGCAGAGCAGTGGTGGCACACGTCTTTAATCCCAGCCCTGGGGGAGGCAGAAGCAGGTGGATCTCCATGAGTTCAAGGCCAGCCTGGTCTATTGAGTGAGTTCCAGGATAGCCAGGACTACAGAGAGAAACTCTGTAACTAAATAAATAAATAATTTTTTTTTTATCTATGTGGATGTTTACCTGCATCTGTGTATGTGCACCATGGGCATGCATGATGCCCTCGGAGGCCGGGAAGATGTTTGTGAACTACCATGTGGATGCTGGACACAGAACCTGTGTCCCCTGCAAGAGCAGCAAGTGCTCTTAACCATTGAGCCATCCCTCCAGCCAGGGTTTTGTTTTTATCTTGTATTGGTTTTGTTTTATTTTTGAGACAGGGTCTCACTCTAACCCAGGCTGGCCTGGAATTCATATGGTCTTCCTGACCCAGCCTCCCAACGACTGGAGGCTGTTAAGGCTGGAAAGTCTTAATATTTAAGAAATCTGGAGCTTGCAAGACTGCTCCTAGCAACCTGAGCTTGAGCCCTGGGGCCCACATGGTAGAAAGAGTAGTCCTCTGACTTGCACATGTATACTGTGCTGTGGCATCTTGCACATACGTGCCACATATACACAAATAATAAATGTAACTGTAGGGCTGGAGAGATGGCTCAGTGGTTAAGAGCACTGACTGCTCTTCCAACGGTCCTGAGTTCAATTCCCAGCAACCACATGGTAGCTCACAACCATCTATAATGGGATCTGATGCCCTCTTCTGGTGTGTCTAAAAACAACTACAGTGTACTCATGAATGTAATAAATAAATCTTTTTTTTTAAAAAAAAAAAAGAGTACTTGCTCTTAAAATAAAATAAAATAAAATAAAACAAATGTTACTGTAAAAACTTGTATAAATAGTAGGAAATATATTCTGTGGAGTTGAGGGTTTAGCACAGTGACACAGTACTTGACTGTGATCCCCATCACTGAAAAACAAGGCCATGCATTTTATAAAGCAGTAGCTGACATAAATATTGATTCTTCTGATGGATCCGTGCAAAGTAAATTGAAAACCTTCAAGAAAAGCTAGCTACTGTAGATGCTATTAAGAGCATTTGTGATTTATAAGAGGAGGTCAGAATGCCAACTTGACCGGACATTTTGAAGTCAATGGGTGACACTGTCGCTTCAGAGATGAAATAATTGCAGGTGTTCTAGAGACAGCCTGAGGAGTGAAGTTTGAAGGTACAGCTTAATTGATTTCATTCTAAAACCTCAACACGTGAGGAACCGATTTCTGTGAATGGGAAGAACCCAGTTTCTTGAGGCAGAATCTACTTCTGGTGAGGATTCTGTGAACATAGTTGGATGAGAAAGAATTTGGAATATAAATGTAGATAAAAAGCAGAGTGGAGAAAGAGGGCTCCAACTATGAGAGCATTTCCACAGTGGGTAAGGTGTCATTGAAAAAGCACCCCATGCTGAGAGAACTCTCCCACTGATGAAGAGCCACTGACTTCAGGGAATTTCCACAGACACCCGAATGTTCAGCAACTATACTCTGTTGTTGTTGTTGTTGTTGTTGTTGTTGTTGTTGTTCTTTTAAGTTTTATTTGATATTATATCTAAGTACACTGTAGCTGTCTTCAGATGCACCAAAAGAGGGTGTCAGATCTCATTACGGATCGTTATGAGCCACCATGTGGTTGCTGGGACTTGAACTCAGGACCTTTGGAAGAGTAGTCAGTGATCTTAACTGCTGAGCCGTCTCTCCAGTCCCACCCTGTTGTTTTTTAAGACAAAATCCTAAATGCTCAATTTACCAAATGAAGACTCAAGAGCCAGACCCTGTGGCAAGAGCCTGCTAGCTCAGAGACGCACCCAGCTGATCTTCCTACTTCTCAGAAGGAAAAAGCTCCTTCCTTCTCCCCACACTGTCTTAAACGCCCTTCAACTCAAAGGCCCTCCTTCCTCTTTCCTGGGCCTTCTATGTCCGTTCTCTGTCCGCTTGTTGCTTGCTCTGCCTCTTGACCCATGGTTGACTTTATTTACTCTGGTTTACAGAAAACTCTTGGATTAAAGGTATGTGCTAGGGTTGTGCCACACTACAACAAGAAACAAGTTTTTTCCAGCTCACATTCTCGGGGTTCACAATGTGATCAAATATCCTGCAACAACACCCCGATGAGTCAGCATTACTAACCTTGAGACAAGACCCTCACCAGCAACACTATGACCATTCTCCATGATGGTTTGCTTTGTGACTACTTCTTAGCAATAAAGCACATCGAATTGAGCTATGTGCATTGTCTTTTCATGATGCAGTTGAATACCGACTATACTACAGAACAACGAAAATGTAACTTTCACACACACTTAGAAACCAGAAAGTTGTGACTCGCTAGTTCAGTGTTTGCTTTACTGTGATCTAGAACCAAAATCACAGTATCCCTACAGTACGTCTGTACCATCATTTCTTTCATTGTTCCACTACTTGGACGTTTGGAGGCTTCTGTCCTTCACTGTCCACATTTCCATGAATATCTTTATGCAAAAATCTTTTTGCCAGTAGCTTAAAATTATTACCTTAGGGTAGAAAGCTGTATTTGAAATTACTGATTCAGAGGTTTTGAAATCTCTTAAGCCGGCCAAATTGCTTTCCACGAAGGTCAGGCAAGATTTTATTCCTGCAGTAAGCATTCAAGAGTGCCCATCACACATGCCCAACAGCCTCTATTTTTTTTTTTTTAAACAAAGTCTTGCCAATGTGACAGATGAAATGGACTCTTGTTTTAATTTGCATTGGATTAATAATGAGGTGGAAAATGTTTGCAAATGTAGAAACCCTTTATAGTTTTCCTAAGAGTGAAATTCTACTGCCTATGTTTGGACATGTGGTTGGCAAAGAGAACTAAGAGACTGTTACAATAGGACAATTTAGAAATAAAGAATCTGGCCACACCAAGGAGCAGCCAGATTGTTGTTTGGTGTTTTGTTTAGTTTGTTTCATTGTGTTTTGGTTGAGACGGGTTCTCTGTGTGTAACCCCAGCTATCCTGGAACTCACTATGTAAACCAGGCTGGGCTGGGATTCACAGAGAGCTGTCTTCCTCTGCCTCCTGGGTGCTGGGCTTAAAGGCTTGCAGCTGGCCCGCATAGTCTGCTTGTGCTGTGGTGTGCCTGGTCAACAATGGTTGGTGGGAGGATGACTCATTCGTAGCTTGTGATAAAGCACGCTCACGCTCACACTCACGCTCACACTCAGCCGTTGCCCTGTTCTGCTTCATGGTTGTTTTGAGGGTAACTTAGTCTCAGACGCATGGCATTTCTTGTAATAAATGCAATATGGCAGGCTTGGATTTCTCTTCATTTGGTAGTTTTATTTGTATTTAATGAACAGATCTGTCTTAGTTCACAGATGTATAAGTCTGTGAAACTGACCTCATTCCTTAGTTTTGTGTTTGTATATATGTGCACATGTATGTTTACAAAAGAGGCCATAAGCCAACTCAAGGTACTTGCGAGACTCTTTTCCCCCTACTAGAGATCTGAACAACACTCAAGTCTGTAATAGAAAACTTGTCTCTTTTATGAATCTCTAAACATAGCAATGTTTAGAGCAATTTGGCGTTTAAAAAGAAAGCTGAATGTAGTGTCCAGTTACATATTGAATTGTCCTATACATAATATTGATATGATTTTTTTCCAGCCTTTGGAAATAGTACCAGAGAGAGCTATTTAGAATTCAGAGAATGCTTTGAGTTAAAACACATTATTCATCAAAGTCAGCCTAGGTCAGTGAGATAGAGAAGAGTGTCTGCAATTATGTAACTTGTCTCTTCAGAACAGAAGTTTTAAGCAGATAGTGACTAAGTAGAAATTTTGTCAAGTGGTAGGCAAAGCACCACATGAGCCTTGGGAACCAGCGGGGTCTGGCCACCCTAATGACAGCAATCAGGAAGATAGCACAGGAAGGATGGAGACCGTGATCCAGACACCACTGTCTCCTATCTACAGTAGCTATCCACAGTAATTCACTTCATCGCTGAAGGCAGGGGTTGCCTGCACATCAGAAGCAGCCTGGGACGACAGCCTGACTGGAGCACAGAGGGTCATGAAATTATTCTGTGTGCTACTAAGATGTCAGCTATGTGTCAATCAATGTACATCTGTCAAGCCCATAAGACACCAAGAGTGAGCTCTGTTGTATGCTATTTACTTGGGTGATACTGATGTCAGTGCAAATCCAGCTGTTACAACAAATGTGCCACTCTTGCAAGGGATGTTGACACAGGAAAGGTTGAATATATGGGACAGAGACAAGAAACATGATCAATTTCTAAACCCACCTCTCCATCTCACTGTGAACCTAAATCTGTTTTGTTTTGTTGTTGTTGTTTTTTAAAATTCTGTTTCAGGCTGGAGAGATGACTCAGCAGTTAAGAGCACCGACTGTTCTTCCAAAGGTCCTGAGTTCAGTTCCCAGCAAACACATGGTGGCTCACAACCATCTGTACTGGGATCTGATGCCCTCTTCTGGTGTGTCTGAAGAGGGCAATGGTGTACTCATATACACAAAGTAAATAAATAAATCTTTAAGAAAAAAAGAAATATTTAAAAATTCTATTTCAATAAAAAAATAATAAATTAAGACTGAGTACACAGGTTCTTAGTTGATTGAAGCATCCAAGTAGGCTCGACACAAGTAAACCTGATTGTACGACAGCCGAGCTAATCCGTGCACCATTCTCGTGCTCTCTCTGCCTGGCATAGTCTTGCTTCAAAGTCACCATATGGCTGACTTGCCTGCTACTCAGGGCTTTGTTCAGTGCAGTGGACAGTGGCTTTGCAACTGTCTGGGAAGTAAATACCAGAAAGATGGGGACAGTTACCCTCTTCCATCCAGGGACTCAGATTATCCCATCTGGTGCCAGTCTCAGGACTCGTGGCCTCAGAATTCTTCAAGGGAGAAGAAAAGGAGAAGCAAGCCCACCAGCTGTGAGTGGCTTTGGACTGTAAATGAGATGTGCTCCCTCTGCTTAATCTGTTGGCCAACACCAACCACCTGGCCCTGCCTCACTGCAGAGGACACCAGGAAACAGACCAGATAGAGCAGAGACTTGACTGTTTGTGATGGTGGCAACAGTGGCATTCAGGATAACCTGGTGTGGGGTAGGAATCCCAGACATTTTTACGAAGCCATTGAAGAACTCTACACTGGCAGACTGTTTTAGTGGGACGAGGGGGAGTATCACTGGCCTAAGAGTGTGTCCTGAAGTAGGATTAAAATATTGAGGAATCTTCCTTAGAACATACCTACCTACAACCGTATAACTTTCTAGGCCTGACCCAGCTCTGAGTGAAGACACAGAGATACTGATTATGCGTGCACAAGGCTTTTGCTTATTCTTGTTCCCAACTAGCTCTTATAATCTAATTAACCCATTTATTCTAATCTAAGTTCTGCCAGGAGGCTTGCTACTTACCTCTCCTTCAGCCCTAGCTGCCTTCCTCTGTGACCAGCTGGCGAATTCTCCTCCCCTGACTCTTTCCCAGGGTTCCTGTCTCAGCTGGAAGTCCCGCCTATTCTCTCCGCCTTTGCTATAGGCCATCAGCTTTTTATTGAACCAATCAGGACGTAAGAGAGGGAATGTGTACAAAATATGGTGAAGCAATATAAATAACAATACCAAAGTTTGGTTTGCAACTGGTTTACTCAACTCTCTACCAGTACAGAAATCAGCATCTGAACAATGCAGAGACAATCTTTACACAGTGCACAAAAAGATCACCCCAACATATATCCAACAGTTTACTGAGTGCTTGCATGTACAAGACAGCATACTTGATGACATGAACACACATGAATGAGAAGTAGTCACTGATACCTAGCCAGGAACCCATAATAGAAATAAACTATGGGAGCTCAAAAGGCCAAATTCTCCTGCGTTTTAGTTAGAATGAAATTTTATATCTAAACATTGCTAGCATACTGGGCATAAGGCACTGGGTCAGAAATGGCTTCCCATGGTCATAGGAAGGAGATCTGTATCCTACTTCCGTGTCCTCAGTATCAAGCTGATTTTGGGCATTTCATTTTCCTAATGATGGTGGCACATTCCTCGCCCCTCTTCCACTCAGCACAGAGTAGGGCAGCAGCCCCAGGCCACTTAGTTGAAACCAAGGTTGCCCAAGTATTTCAGGAACTCCCCCATCTAATATTTTCAGAAGTCTAATATTTTCAGAATGAGCACATCTCATCCTGCCTACACCCCTACAAGGGAAAAGGCAGACTTACTTGAACTCAGCCTGGTGTCTTGGGACTGCTGCCAGAACTTAGTGACAGAAAAAGGCTGGAAAGGGGGACCTGGGTATTGGCTCTGCGCTGAAGCACCAAGGGCAAGGATAATAGAGGGTTGGGAGTTAAACAACAGAAGTCCCAGGGAAAAGGTGAACAACAGTGATGTGAGTATCATTGGTAAACCAGACCTGCCTTACAATTCTGCATGGAGACTGCTTTGCTTGCAAAAAGGACACATTACTTCTTTAACACTCACACACACACACAAAAAAAATTCTAGTCAGCTGAGAAAAAAAATTCAAAATGATAGCAATGTTCCCGTGTGTGGGTACCACAGTTCCCTAGCTCCTTTGAGTAGGAATCGAGGCACAGTTTAACTGGGTTCTCTGACTCAGGCTTTCTCCTAAGTCAACATTCAAGGAATCATCAGCCCAGCTGCTCAAGTTGGGAAGGATCTGCTTCCAAGACATCCAGTTTCTAGCAAGATCCTGCTCGCTGCAATCAGTTGGACTGAGGGCCTCTGATCCTCACTCACCCTCCGCCAGAGGTGCACTCAGATCCTTGTGGTCTGAGCATCTCCACAAAGCAGCTCACTGCCTGGCAACTTCATACAAGCAAGCAGAAGGAACCAGCAAGAATGTGAGCAAGACGAGCCTTTCGAAAACTGGTCTCGGTCGGAAGTGATTTCCCTTTCTTTTATGCTACATTTGCTCACTCAGAACACTCATTCAGCCCATACTCAAGGGGAGGAGATTACATGACTGATGTTTAGGAAGAAGTCTCTGCAGTTGTTTTATTTATTTTGTGTTTATTTATTTAGTGTATATTTGTGTAAGTCTGTGTGGGTGCAGGTGCACATGTACTGTGAATCTCAGAGAGTTGGTCTCCTGTCTTCTCATGGGATAGGGAGTGGAGGGTATCTCTTAGGCTGTCAGTGGACAAATGAGCTCCCCTACCCACTGCACCTTCTAGCCAGCCTTCCAGAAGCCATTTCAGATGCTGTTAGCAAAGAAGGAGGTCTGTCTCCTCCTTTCTAAGACTTCCTAAAATTACACATGCCAAGCCTGCTTGCTTAATAGCCCACGGTTAGCTTCAAGGTAGGCTAGGAAATGTAGCAAGTATTCTAAATGCCAATAAGCCCATCTAAAAGGGAAAGCTTGGTTCAAGGAGATGGCTCAGTCAGTAAAGTGCTTGTCTTTAAAGCACAAGGACCTAAGTTCGATCCCAGAACCCAGTTTTTAAAGTAGTGATGTGTGCTTGCAGTTCCAGCTTGAGGGTCCCTGGCTAGCCACTGTCCTATTTGGTGAGTTCAAAGTTCAGGAGAGACCATGACTCAAAAATAAGGTAGACATGGCCTCTGAGGAATGATATCCAGGCTTGTCCTGGCTTTCATACATGCACACACATGCATATGCACCCACATAAGCATGAACGTACACATATGCACATACGCACACTCACACATGCAGGGGGGGAGACACGGAGAGAGAGAGATATTCAATCATGAAGGAGAACTACAGCCTTCTGGAGAGTAGGAAATTCTGTGTGCTAGGAAGTTCCCAGGCGTCAAGGAAAAGAAAGCTCTTTGGAGGGAGTCTAGTCTGAGTTCAAATCCTACATCTGCCACACTCTGTGTTTCATAGATAACCTCGTTAGTATGTTCAGAGTAAATGAAATGACTTCTGAGATACATATTGAATGTGGTAGGGCCTCCCCTGGAGAAATATCTGCCAAGGGCCTAGGAATGGCTCAGTGGATAAAAAACACTTGCCTGAGTGTGAATCTTTGGCACTCATGTCCAAACTGGGTGGGAGTGTAATCCCTCAGGTGGCAGATTACGGAGATCTTTAGGGCAAAGCGGCTAGCTAAACTCAGACCCTGCCTCAGACATCCTACAACAATCTTGGGCTTCCACACACACCACACACATACTCCTGCAAAGAAAGAAGAAAGGAAGCATTTAGGGTCATTCCAAACATAGCTTCATACCTCAGAGGCTTTGAAGCCCGGCTGTGACAGCCAGTGAGCTGTCACTCCATGCCATTCACCTATCTGCTCTGGAAACTGACCGCCTGTTAGTTTGCTGTGCTTACTGCGTCGGGTTGCTTAGAGGGATGGCAGTGTGACCCATGTAAGGATTTTCAGAAAAATGTATACACTAAGCAAACATCACACCTTAATGACCACTAGGTGGCAGTGGGGAGCAAGCACCTTGGGTTATGGCCCATGTCCACCAGATGGTGCTGGCATTCAGTAAGTAACACATGGCTCTTCAAGGAGACTTTTTTACAAGGGGCCCTAGAAAGGCACTTGGAAATGACTGGTGGCCACACCTCAACCAAAAAAGAGAATGATACCAGTTAGGGTAGGGTGGGGCGTCAGGAATCTACACAGCATTGCTGGCTGAGCCCTGGCTCCCTGAAATCCAGGCTGGCGACTCTTACCCATATACTGTGAAGAAACTCACATTCTCTCTAGACTTACACTGGAACTCAACTAAGTCTACCATCTTCCTCACAGAGTTACCAACTTTTAAAACTCTGAGAAATGTCCACAAATAGCATCTGTCTCTCTAACTGTATAGAATAATTGTTTTAAGATTTATAGTCAAGGACGACCTCAATTTATATCAGTAATATAAGGTGAAAAGTTGGCATAAATATTTTTCCTCATGGGGTTGATACAGAGATTAAATGAGATTAGTTATGTGGTTGTAGTACATTAACACAAAAAGCACTTATGAAGAACTACACACTCCTAAGCAATGTATTTATTCCAAGCACTTTATTCATTTAATTCTCAACATTACCTCAGATCATATATATACATAAACATATATATATATATATGTATATATATGATAACATATAAATATATATGTTATATATACAAACATCTATATGTTATCATAAAGTCCATTCTGCAGAGGAAGAAATAGACACACTACTTACCCCACTTGTAGCTAGTAAGAGGAGGAGGCAGGATTTGAAGTGTCTTTAGAGCTGAAATCTTTACCGCATAACCCCGCTGATGCCCAGCTGAGGGGCAATGCCCAGTAAGTGACAGAAATGGGTCCACAGATCAAGCTGGGGACCTCAGCTTCTGGGACAGAGTTTGGAATGAGAAAGTCAGCCACATTGCCCTAGTCCTCCACAGCAGGGGAGTAGCTCATGTGAGGGAAGATACAAAGCACTCAGATTAACTAACAAGGTCACAGGATTTAAAAAAAGAAAACAGAAAGCAGCTGTACCAAAGCCACAGACAGACAGACTGACAGACTGACTGACTGATGGACAGACAGACAGATGAATAGACCGACTGGCAGACTGAGTGACTGACAGACTGACTGACTGACTGACAGACAAACTGACAGACAGACTGAGGAATGGACCAACTGACAGACAGACTGACTGACTGACAGACTAACAGATGGACTGACAGACAGACAGACAGACAGACAGACTGACTGACTGACTGACTTTTGGACTAGAGACCAATGCTTGAGTTCATCGCTGCAGCTTGCTGGCTCTGGGTCACTGGTAGGCTGTTTAACATAGAAGAGTGTTGTGTTCCTCATCTGAAAGTGGAAGCCAGTGAGCAGCTACCTTCAGAATTACGAGGGCTGGAGACCAGTGTGATCAAAAGGCCTTTCCTATCCCTATTATGCTACGAATGCACACACAGCATACATTACTTCACACTGAAACTGCCCTTCCATCTATGTGCAAGCTGGCAAACACACAGACAAAAATGGCTACCATGGAATCACTATAGCATACAAAGCTCACCGTGGACAGAAACTTGTCAACTGTTGGTGGAAAGAGATCAAGATTCAAAGACATTATGGTAGTGTGCCTTCCCTTTAAGCTCTTACATGGCAGAGGTGATGAACGTATGGACATTTAATGTGTGACTTTGGAGAGATGGAGTATACACTGCACATGAGAAGGCGGAACTTTTTTTCTGTTGGTACAAAATGGCAAAACAGGTGGATACAATGCTTTAAAATTAGCTCTGAAGGATGGAAACGAGTTGAGAAGAACATGCCAGAAACTATCAGAGGCAAGGAGACCAGAAAGGGTGGGGCTCATTTAGAGATTGGCAAGCAATCAAGACTGGCAGTGTGAACTAGGCTTAAGTGTGTGGAGGCAAGATGTGAATCGTACCAGGCAGCAGTGGCAGACACCTTTAAATCCCAGCACATAGAGACAGAGGCAAATGAATCCCTGAGTTCAAAGCCAGCCTAATTTACAGGGTGAGTTTCAGGACAGCAAGAGCTACCCAGAGAAACGTTGCTTTGGAATAAAAGATGAAGAAGGAGAAGGAAGAATAGGAGGAGGGGAAGGAAGGGGAAGAGGACTAGGAGGAGGAAGAAGGAAGAACGTGAATTGCAAGCCAAGTATGCTGGTGCACACCTTTGGACCTTTAATCCTAGCAATTGAGAGGTAGAGGCAAGTGGATCTCTGTGAGTTCAAGGCCAGCCTTAGCCTACATAGTGTTCAAAGACAGACAAAGGTACATAAAAGAGACCTTGTGTCAAAAAAAAATGACAACAAGGTAGTAAAATACAAACCCACAGGACTGTGAACCTGAGAAGAAACAGAAGCTAATAAAAATGTCAAACAATGTGGGGGAAAGTATAGTCGTTGGATGAATATTCACTGGCCCGGCAGAGAAGAAAGAGCTACCTGCTAGGAAGGTGGGTTCAAAGATGCTTTCAAACAAGAGCTTATTTGTTATGAAAAGCAAAACCAAAAAATAGTGACCATAAATGTGGAAATGGACACCCTGATACCTCTGATGCCCATGGGATGTTTGGGCTGAGAACCTCACTATGAAATGAATGTCTGCCCTGCATTCCCAGCCTAGCCTGCCTCTGAGGCTTTCTCCATTCCACTCAGCAAAATAAATACACGAGGTCTAGAAAGTGAGACAGCAGACAGATATAATAAGGTACTGTACAGAAAGCAGGCAGTCGGCAAAAGTGTCCATCCTTCCTGAGGGAAAGGTTCAGGGAAGCCCCTGATGTATGATTGTTACCACCATAGGCAGTGAGTCCACACCAGTAAGCACTGGCTTCCTACCTGATATCCATACCTCTCACACAGCTCTGCACACCACTCACACAGATCTACATACCACACACAGAGATTTACACACATACACACACCACTTACACATCTACACACCACTCACACAGATCTACATACATACACACACCACTCACACAGCTCTACACACCACACACAGAGATTTACACACATACACACACCACTTACACATCTACACACCACTCACACAGATCTACATACATACACACACCACTCACACAGATCTACACACCACACACAGAGATTTACACACATACACACACCACTTACACATCTACACACCACTCACACAGATCTACATACATACACACACCACTCACACAGATCTACACACACACCACTCAAACAGATCTATGCACACACACCTCACACACACATCACTCACAGATTTACACACACATACATATACCAGTCACACAGATCTACACATACATTACTCACTCATCTACACACACACACCCCACTCATACTGCTCTACACACACACACACACACACACACACACACACACACACAGCTTTCACTGAGCACTTTAGCTTCATTAAAAAGTATTTAAATGAACACTGAGAAGAGTCTAAAAACAAAGACCCAGGAGGGGAAAGAAAGAGGGAGGGAAGGAGGGGGAGGGAGGAAGGGAGGAAGAGAAGGAAGGAGGGAGGAGGAGAGAGAAACAAATCAGAAAAGCACAAAAATTAAACAGCAAAATTAAAACCCTTGAAAACTAGGGAGCCATTTTACCCATGAAACAAGATATTAGAGGCTACAAGAAAGAAAGAAGGAAGGAAGGAAAGAAAGAAAGAAAGAAAGAAAGAAAGAAAGAAAGAAAGAAAGAGAAAGAAGAAAGAGGGAGGGAGGGAGGAAGGAAGGAAGGAAGGAAGGAAGCAAGGAAGGAAGGAAGGAAGGAAGGAAGGTCATCAGAGAATAAGAAAGGCTCTCAGGACAGCTAAAGTGTGACTATGTATGTTTGGAAGAAAACAAAAGAAGAGGTCTCCTAAAAGTAAAGCCATCAGAACACACACGCCAAGAACTCTTACAAGGGAAAAGAATGTTTAACTATTATTCCAGAGGGTTAATTACTGTCACCATGACAGGATTCCAGGAGGAAGAGAGGTGGGGAGGTTGGAGGGGTTCTTGTGAAAGAACAAATTTATTTTTTTCTAGGACAATAAAAGAAAAAAAACACATTCACTTACTTTATTGTACTATTTCAAACCTCAGACAAACGAGCAGATACTTAGGACCATCTAGGGAGAAAAACTGGGCTATCTACAAAGGATTCAGGTTCGGAATCCATTAGACAAGTGCTGGAGTGGGCACATGGGATCTACCTGGGTGGTGAGAATGTTCTAAAACCAAGTTTATGGAGATTATTGAATAACAGCAAGTTTAGTAAAAATCATTAAATTGAAATGAGTTAATTTTAGAAATCCAAAATATACTTCAATAACCTTGTAAAATACAGATTTTGTAACATATAAGTCTTTGGAATGAAATAATAGAGCATTTTAAATGTGAACATATAAATTATAAAATGGTAAAATAATATGTATATAAATAGTAAACACCATTAAAATAAATTACCATATAAAGTAAAACAAGCTGGTCATGGTGGCGCAGACTGGTAGGATTTGTTGAAGGAGGCAGAGGCAGGCAGATCATGAGTTCAATGCCAGCCTGGTCTACACAGTGAGTTCCAGGACAGCCAGGGCTACACAGAGAAACTCTGTCATGAAAAGCAACCCCCTCCCTCCCAAAAGAGTAAAACAAAACAGGACCCATGTAGTAGGAGAAAATAGCCAGTTCCCCGCCCCCAACAAGCATGCACGTGTGCAAAATAAACGTAAAAGGAATGCTGCGAGCTAAAAGAGAGTAAAGCAATTTTTTCCATGTTCTGAAAGACATTATTTTGTATTTGGGATCCTCTAGTTGTCAGATTCTCTGCGCTGCCCATAAACAAGAACAATGGTTTTGGTTATGCCAGGTTTCAAAAAATTTGTCTGATATACCCATCCTTATAAAGCTACAATGGACCAAATGAAGACATAAGACCAACAAAAAAGGAAAAAGCTATTAATACAGAACATAGACAAAAGAGCTCTCTAGAACGAGGGATCCTCAGGATGACAGCTGTGTGACCATCCGGGACAGCAGCAGGTCCTGCTGGAGTAGGAAGACTCGAGTGCAGATTGGGTGCTGTTCCTATGGACACAGGTGACATAGACAATAGGACTTATTTTGCTACTATAATCCAGGCATGTCCAGGGAGATGCTCTTTATGACGAAGTGTGGGCACTTAGGGTTGTGCACACTTATCATCCCATCTACTTAGAAGCAGGCAGAGGATTCATTGATTCCAGGAGTTTGAGACCAACCTGGACAACAGAACAACACCCAGTCTTGAAAATAAATAAGGAATGTAATCATACTTCACCATGCTCTTTAACTAAGAAGAATAGTAACATAGTCTGTCTTAGGGTTTTTATTGTTGTGAGCAGACATCATGACCAAGGCAACTCTTATAAAGAACAATATTTAATTGGGGCTGGCTTAAAGGTTTAGAAGTTCAGTCTATTATCATCAAGGCGGGAAGCATGGCAGCATCCAGGCAGGCATGGTGCTGGAGGAGCTGAGAGTTTTACATCTTCATCTGAAGGCTGCTAGCAGAATACTGGCTTCCAGGCAGCTAGGATGAGGGTCTTAAAGCCCACACCCAGCCGGGCGTGGTGGCGCATGCCTTTAATCCCAGCACTTGGGAGGCAGAGGCAGGCAGATTTCTGAGTTCGAGGCCAGCCTGGTCTACAAAGTGAGTTCCAGGACAGCCTACACAGAGAAACCCTGTCTCGAAAAACCAAAAAAAAAAAAAAAAAAAAAAAAAAGCCCACACCCAGAGTGACACACCACTCCAAGGCCACACCTTCTAATAATGCCACTCCCTAGGCTGAGCTTATAGAAACATAACATAGTCGTAATAATGCAAATTCTGATTATTGCCTTAACTAAAACAGTGCACCATGGATGTGGGAAGAGTGTACTGTGGTATATAAGTTTATGTATGCAAAACTTAGGCTTCCTGTATTTCGATCTTCCCCAGGAGCAGACCCTGAGGCAAGGATCTGCTCAATTAATTTATCCTGGAAGTGCAGGAGACACTTAGAAAATTTTAAAGGTCTTAGAGGAAAGGAACAGTAGGTGATTAAAACACACACACTCATGGGGCTGGTGAGATGGCTCAGCGGGTAAGAGCACCCGACTGCTCTTCCGAAGGTGATAAGTTCAAATCCACATGGTGGCTCACAACCATCCGTAACGAGATCTGGCGCCCTCTTCTGGAGTGTCTGAAGACAGCTACAGTGTACTTACATATAGTAAATAAAATAAATAAACACACACACACACACACACACACACACACACAAAGTATGTGTGGTTAAAGCAATGACTGTAGCTGTAGATCTTAATCTACCGGGGCAGCAATGAGAGACGGGACAGGACAGAACACACATTTCAGTGAAGACAGAGTTGCAGTGGTTATGGGCGAGCTCCTGATAGTGCAGGGTGCAAGTGAGGTGACATCAGTGACATTAATGTTCAGGTCTTCATCTATAGCTCCTCCTGTGTGCATGAAGGCAGACCCCAAAACTTTCACTTATAGAGATAAACACCTTGGCCATTGGAAGTGAAGACTAACACTGCATGAAGTGTACAAAGAATTCTCAGGTGGAGAATTCAGGCAGCAGCAGCGTGACAAGACATGTCTATAACACAACAAGCCAATAACGCAGTCAGGGGGCAAATACCTGAAGGTGGATGGATGGATGGATGGATGGATGGATGGATGTTTTATCTCACACACACACACACACACACACACACACACACACACACACACACAAACGAGATAGCTATTAGGCCCATAGACAGCTCACTCAGGAGGTAAAGGTGCTTACCATCAAGCCAGACAACCTGAGTTCAGCCCCAGGACACACATGGATGAAGGACAGGCCTGACTTTCAAAAGCTGAACTTTGTATCAGGCCGTCATCAACAGTCTAGGAACTTGTGGATGGTGGCTCTTCAGTAAGACCTTTAACAAGTGAGCGAGTGAACAGTGAGTAAGGGGGTTTGGGAGGAGGTGAGATTGCTTTGGGGTGCAGCACAGTGAAGCAGCAGGCCAGACATCTGGGGAAGGTCAAAGGCTTCCGAGTGTCTGGAAACCATTCCCAGTTAGGGAACAGGAGACAGTGTGAGAATCCTAGGGGCGGAGACACATGAGGAAGCCAAAGCAGGGGCTTCGTGGGGGGTGGGGGGGGGCGCAGGGGCTTTGCTTGGAGATAGTGAGTAGATAAGAAACCTAGTGACAGACTGTGAAGAGGGGTCACAGTTCCAGAGGGAGGGCGGAGCCATGGACAGGCCCCCTGCCCTGCTCAAGGTGTCCCCATCCTGACTTCCAGACCTCTTTTCATCCCTCATTCTGGGCAGGTTTTTAATCTCTCCTGACCTCAGTCTCTTCATCAGCCCAACCGAACTGATTACTAGTCTAGCTGGTGCAGTCAGAGCATGCTTTAGAAACAGACGTGCATCCAGACCACTCCATAAACCCACCATTCCCTGGTCCTTACATCTGACATCAAAGCCCCTGTCCTCCGCTGCCCTGGTGTCCCTGCTCCCTCCCCACCAGCCCTGCCCCCCACCAGCCCTGCCCCCCACCAGCCCTTCCTGCACTAATGGAGGGAAGGAGGCTTCTAGGGCCTCTCTAGGGTCTGTATCTATTCCAGTTGGTTGAGCCTACAATATTAAGGGCTGTTAAATATTTTGACCATCACTCCTGCTAATAATACCTTCTCGGCCTACCTGACAGTGGCCTGGTTAGGATCAAATGGAACAGCAGACATAAATGGCCTCTGCAAAGGCTCCAAGCACTGCCATGTAGTGGGCAAAAATATTGTTTTAACATCAAAATGCAAAGGTATTGCTGGAGAAAGATGCGGTCACAAAGGGCATGAACACAGAGCTGTGATGAATTGCAGGCTGGGAACAGCTGAGGGGAAGGGAGGGGGGAGCAGTGGGGCAGGGAAGGGAGGGAGAGAGGGGCAGAGAGGGGAGAGGCTGTAACCAGGCTGATCATGCAGCCTCCATTCTAGGTTGGTGTGGTGCTGTGTGCAGGAAGAAGGGATTACATTCCCTGTGTGCTGACCTAAACCCAGCCGCCATCACTCGCAGTGCATTCTGGGCTGCTGCCCTAAGGCACTTGTACTTACTGGACTCAGCACCTCTAACACCTCCCCTTAGCTCCGTCTGTCTTTCCCTCCTACCTGCTTCCTCCCTCTACCTTCTCTCCCTCACCTTCTCTCTTTGAAGGTTGGGACTAGAAAAGCAGGCAGTCTAAGTCCTTCTGCAGCTCAGTGTGTTTTACGTCATTGGTAGAAGTGCTGGGATGGCAGAAGCCATAGCCACCTTAAAATGTGTGGCAGCTCCATTGTCTGATGTTTTCAGAACCAAACGCTTCCCTATACTATTCATTCCAGAAATTCTCCTCTCTCCTAGGACCCTCCCCTGATAAACATGTTGGAACACTTTTCTTCCTTCACTGTTCATAACTAAATTAGCTATTGTGATTGCTGTTTTACAGCTGGGGAAAAACGAGGCTCTAAGTAACTTGCCAGAGATACATAGCAGGCAAAGGGCAAAGGGCAAAGCCGTGGCTAAGACTCAAGTTTGTTTGTTTTCTTCATCTCTACCAGCAATCCAGACAGAACAGACTAGAAGAGGTAAGTCACCTGGCGGTGGTGGCTCATGTCTTTAACCCTAGCACTCAGGAGGCAGAGGTAGGCAGATCTCTGTGTTTGAGGCCAGCCTGATCTATAGAGTGAGTTCTAGGACAGCCAGGGCTACACAGAGAAACTTTGTCTCAGAAAGACCAATAAGTAAATAGCAATAGAAGAGTTAACCCTCTTTTTTATTTCAAACCTGTTAAGCCTGGTGCCCACCTCAATGACTTTCCTACATCTGACTTCCTCAGAGGAATTGCTCTCCATTGAATGCTCTCCCTATGGCTTTCCTGCCTTCCCCTACACTGCCTTTTGCTCTCACCCCATCATATGGGATGGGAGGTTCCTAGACTCCTGGATAAGAGTTAAAGTCTCAGGCTGGTGAGATGGCTCAGCGGGTAAGAGCACCCAACTGCTCTTCCGAAGGTGATGAGTTCAAATCCCAGTAACCATATGGTGGCTTATAACCACCCTTAATGAGATCTGACACCCTCCTCTGGTGCGTCTGAAGTCAGCTATAGTGTACTTATGAATAATAATAAATGAATCCTTGGACCGGAGAGAGCAGGGACTGAGCAAGTGGGGCCGGCCGGAGCGAGCGGGGTTGACTGGAACGAGGAAAAAAAAAAAGAATTAAAGTCCCTGGAACACACACTTAGCTCTTTGAAACTGAGTTGCAAACTCTAAGCCCCAGAAAAGCCTGGTGGGTTAAGTAAATGAGTGCCACAGGCCACGCTGGTGAGGGGGAAGAAGTCCCAGCCAGATACATGGCCAGAAATACTAGACCTAGGATTAGCTTCTAGAAAAGCCAGAAGTCTAGAGTTTTTCATGAGTCCGTCAACTTTAAGTGTGTGTGCGTGCGCGCGCGCGCGCGCGTGTGTGTGTGTGTGTGTGTGTGTGTGTGTGTGTGTGTGTGTGTGTGTGTGAGTCAGTTTATGTGTCTGTCGGTCTCTCCCTGTCTATGAGAAGAGAGGTGATTTATCTGGTAGTGACCTTGAGAGGAAGATCTGAGCATGAGGTTCACGCTTTCCTTCCTGTTCCTCTCCTAGTCTGCCTTCTGGTCTGTACAAACCAGCTCCCACCACCACCACCACCACCACCACCACCACCACCACCACCACACCGAGAACAGGGCATTGTGGTTTAGTTTCCACCTGGTTCCTTGATGAAGGAGGAATCCCCTGAGACAATGCAATGGAATTTGGGGAGTGTGGGTGCTCAAGTCAGATTGGTGAAAGATTTGAGGAAGTTGTTCAGTCCCAGTTGTGACTTCCATAATTTGAGGTTGCCGCAGTGCTCGGCGTCTGACCCAGGGCCGTCAGCACATTCATAACTAATTGCTTAAATTACAAGTGGGGACTGAATGCTCAGCCCTGTTTCCTCCATGCCTTCCCTTTCTCAATAAATGGCATCTTCATTCTTCTATGACTCTGGTCAGAAGCCACAGAGTCATCCCTCCCCTGTCTACGCAGCCCAGCCGGCCCGTTCATCACTTCTGCTGACCTTGAGCATGCTATCCCAAACCTGGCCGCAGCTCACCTGCACTTCGTGCAAGCTCCCTCTCGGAGCTGCTGCTGCTGCTGCTGCACTGGCTTGGTCAGTCCCTCACTTCTGCTCGTCCCTCGCAGACTGCATTTTCAATCCAGCAGGAAGGAGCTCATGAAAAATTAAATGTAATCACGTCACTCCTGATCAAAATCCTTCAAAGGCTTCTTGTCTCACTTAGAGTGTCGGCCTGTCTTAGTGACGGTCTGTGAGGCACAGTCTGTGCCCCTTTCCTGTGCCAGCCACTCTGGCTTCCTCGCTGTCCCTCAAGTGCAATGGGCATACTCTTGTCTCAACCCTTGGCACCGGCCGCGTCCTGTCTGGGAGTCTGCCCTCAGGTTGCCATATAGCTTGCTTATTTAGCCCTTCCTGGCTTTATTCAAATGTTGTTCTGGCCACCCTGTTGTGAATTGCTTTGCTCCTCCCCTAGGTCACCTGTCTCCCTTATCTTTCTCAACTGGACAAAGGGCCATCACGGAAACTGCACAAGGGGGACTCTTGACTGAGCAAGAGAAGGCCTTGCAAGGTATTGCAAGGAGAGTCTACTTGCAATACCACACACGGACAGAGGGGGCCTTGGCCCTCAGAGGTTCCCTTTTTATGCCTCGAGTGGGAATGCCAGAGTAGGGAGATGTTTTCTTTCTTTCGTTTGATTGTCACATTTTCAGCCCATCGTCAGGAGTAAGTGCCCCTCAGGGACAGCAATGCTTCTTTTGGTCACTGCTGTAGTCCCAGGCCATAGAAAGGCTGCAAGCACTCAGCATGTGCTCCACAAATCCATGAACAGAGGAACTCCCTGAGATGTTTGGTTGTGTCAAGTTAAAGATTGGCATTTAAAAAAAAAATAAGAGTTACCTGTATCTTTACTGAATTTTCATCTCAGATCACGTAAATTCTCCCACCTCCCGGTGGAGTGGAGCTTCTGACATCCATTACCACCGCTTTCTGCCGAGCCTAACAGAGTCTGGGGTTACTGCCATCCGATACCGACTTCGTGTCTTCTGCATTAATCACACCCCACCTTGCCAACTCCAGTTCTATCAGCTAATGTTTCCTGCCATTGTGCTCGCAGTGACGGACTGTCTGCAGAGCAGGGAGAGGAGACGGAACTGTGGCCAACAGCCTGTCTGGATCTGCACATCCACTTGCCTTCTGCTCTCGGCGGATGGGAGCCTCTCGGGTATCCTTCAGTCCAAAAATGTACTTCCGGGTTCTTCACCTTCACCAGGGAACAAACTCACTGGTTCTAGCCCACTGCGCCGGCGCAGCTCCGGGGCCTGTCTCCGACCACTCCCTCCTGCCCACATTTTAGCACCAAGTCCTTCTGATTCTTATATATTACCTCTCTTGGGTGCTGTAGAGTACGCTCTAATCCCTCTCTTTTGCCCTATCACTCCGTTCCCTGAATCTTCCTATCATTCCTGCGGCCAAATTAACCTGAAACGTGAGTCTGAGACTCTATGTTAAAAATCTCTGAGTGATGTCCATGTCAAGAGCATGAAGCTCTAAGGCCAGTGGAGTATGGGCCCTGCCCACCCCTCCAAGCTCAGCTTCTAGGCCGTCTGGCTGTCATTCTGCTCCTGTAAAACCCTGAGGAGTTGTTATTCCCAGGCCCTGCTGTGGGGTCCCACACTCTGTGCTCTTCTTTCTGCCTCCTCTCAGGGGACATTCCTTTATCCTTTGTCATTTTACAAGGACAGTCTGAGTGCAGTGGCATCCAGCTTTCCTAGCTATGTGAGTCAGAGTTCCATTTGTGAGCCTTGTGAGCCTCAATTTGCTCCTCCGAGAAATGGGAATAACAGACCCTGAGGCCAGACAAAAAGACACAGGAATTATGAGGCCCAGAGAAAGGAGGGGAGCCCACATCCCAGCGTCTCCCCAGCTGAGAAGCAAAAACTCCTGCGCCTTGCAACATTTTCATTGAAGGCTGTCTCTGTAGTATTCCTTTCAAGTATAGATACTTTATATCAAAATAGCAATGCCCCAGGCTTAAGGCCAATGGATGTCTATGATCTTTTGTAGGTACCATTTCATTTCTTCAGACAAAACCATTTAAATATATCGCACTTCCTCACCCCCTATGGGCTCGATTTTACCTTATTGATTTGAGTCTGTGAGGTTCCCCTTAAGCCGCACCCCCCATAGACTAGTCATTTCAACAACCACTAAAATCTTACACATGACTACTGTAAAAACAGTAAACCGTGCCTCTCTCTGGAGGGGCCCATGGTCACACTTGGACCACACTTGGGTGTGGCTTACTTCTGAGCAATCCCTTTCCTTCCACTACTTGTGCTTATTAAGCCTGTATTGAAGCATCTTTAATAAACAATCTCTTGCTGAATAAACTGGCTACTCCTGAGCTGCTTTTCAGCGCCGAAGCCATGAATTCTGATTTGGTCTGAATCTTGGGGAGTTTCTTAGGATGCTGGGGAGTGACAGTGGAGAACAATGCTTCCTTTACCTACACCCCCAAACGCTCACAAATGTGTTTCTGGGAGGGGAGTAGTGATGGAGAACCCCGAGTCTGCAGCTGAGAGAACGCTAAGCAGGGCACCAAGCATATGCTCCTCTGCGGTCACCCAAGCACCCTCACACATGACCTTGTCTCTCTTCGAGCCACTTCCATAGCTGGTCAGACACCCGTGGCTGCACTTAAAACAAGATGCCGGATGTCCTTCTCATACACAGGTGACTGGACCTGAGGGCCAGCCTTTAAATGCTGGCCTGCAAACAGTGATTCCACTTAACCAAGTGATCATCCGGGGCTGGTGAGATGGCTAAGTGGTTGAAGGCACCTGATGCTAAGCTGGACAGCCTGCCTGCCTACCCTCCCTCCTGGACATACTTGGTGGAAGGAGAGAACTGACTCCTGCACGTTGCCTTCTGACCTTCACATATGCACCGTGGAGCAAAAGCAACCACAGCACACAAGTAATTAAACCTAATTTCTTTTTCTTTTCTTTTTCTTTTTTTTTTTTTTTTTTGAGACAGGGTTTCTCTGTATAGCCCTGGCTGTCCTGGAACTCACTCTGTAGACCAGGCTGGCCTCGAACTCAGAAATCCACCTGCCTCTGCCTCCCAAGTGCTGGGATTAAAGGCATGCCCCCACCACTGCCCTGCTAAACCTAATTTCTAAAAAAGCTTTCAGCAGGATCTAGCCTGCATCATTGTTTCAAGGTGGCCTAGAAGCTGCCCCCCACCCCACCCCCACCCCACCCCCCTCCCGCCTCCACGGCCTGGACGGTTCCCTACCTCCAGTGTACAAGGGCTGCAAAGGACTGCTTTGCCAAAGATAGTCCAGGCAGGGGGCCTGCCTACCATACTGGTGGTGGACAGGCAACATTCCAGAGCCTGTGCTTACATTCAGCTCATCAGCGACTGCTAAGTAAGCCTAAGGAGGAAGTGCTGAGGAAATTGCCCAAGGAGCCAGGAGTAGGAGCCTGCTGGGTCCACGTGTGGCAACAGACAGCTAAGCTTTCTGAGGCTCTCAGCAGCTTCCACTCAGCCTGGCTCGCAGTGTCTGCTTAGCTGTGCCTGCTCCCCTGCCAGCCTCTGGAAAGGCACAGGTAATAGGTACCTCAGCCATCCGCCCTCCTTTGGAGCATATTACCATTACACATCAGACACTCCTTGCGTCGATGGGCAAAATCCATATGCTTTTTGTCCCCAGCCACCGAGAATGTGCTTGCCCCCTAGCCCTACCCCACAGGACACAGTATAGATGAACCATTGCCCCCTCCTCTAAAAACCTGGTATTCCCAGGCCAGGTACGGTGGCCCATGCCTACAATCCAAGCACTTTGGGAGGCAGAGGCAGGCAGATCTTTGTTGAGTTTCAGGCCAGCCTGGTCTACAAAGCAAGTCAGGATAGCCAGTGCTCTGTTACACAAAGAAACCCTGTCTTGAAAAACCCAAAACCAACCAACCAAAATAAACACAACGCTGGAATTCCCAAGATCATTTCTGAATGCCCATAAGAGACTTGCTTCTAAACAAGTTTTTACAGTGTAAATTTCATGCCAGTCTGTTTCAAACAACAACAACAACAATCCCAGTCTCCTGCTATGCCTAGCTGCTCCTATAGGGCACCCAGGAGCGACACCCAGCCAGGGCCACTGTCAGACCTCAGTGGGCATGCTCAATGTGCTACCCAGAGGACTGGAACCCCATTGTGAAAGACAAAGAGTCCACCACACTTTGTTAGCACCTCACAGACCTGATAGTCCTCATCTGACTCACATTTTCAATTACCCCAAGGACCAAAGTGGAGGACAGGGGATCCCTACAACAACCCCAGTGGGGAGAGAAGGAACCAGCTTGGGTTTAGCAAGTCTCACAAACAGCTACAACGTAGTAAGAAGTGTGTGCGTGCGCGCGCGAGTGTGCACGAGTCTATGTGTGTGCACACGTGTGTATGTGCATGTGTGCATGTGCCTGTGTCTGCATATGTGTGTGTGCCTGTGTGTGTATGTGTATACATGTGTGTGAGTGTGTGTGCACGTGTGTGTACATGTGTGTATGTGTATGTATTCATGAGTATGCGTGTGTGTGCATGCATGCGTGTGTGTGTGTGTGTGTGTGTGTGTGTGTGTGTGTGTGTGTGTGACAACTCTCCCTCCATTTAGCCTAGCTCACCGCGGGGCATGGGGGTCTGCCTCCCTCCCTCTCCCTGGCACTCCTTCTTTTTCCTGGTTCCATCTTTGTGGCTCTTTTTGCTTGAGGAGAGGCATGAGCTGCTTCTGTCCCTTATTCCCTCTCAGCTGCTCCCCTGCCTGCCTTACCTCCCTCCTCAGCGCTTCCTCCAGAGTCCCTGCCTTCCCCCTGACTTAATTCTTTTATGCTCATCTCCTGGCTAGCTCTCCACCCCTTCCTTCTGTGATTCTCCCCCTCGTCCTGCCTTAATTTATGCCTCCTCTGTCTGACTTTCTGAGTGTCTTTACCGCTGACATTAGTCCAGAGCCCATGGACCCTTCTCAGGAACCTACTCTCAGAGTCATTCCCTTCTGGGGGTCAGTGCCTGGTAAAGAAGAGGGGAAGTCCAGCCGTTGTTCTGGGGAACTAGCTGCCGTGGACTGGGGTCATTGACAGGCTGCCCAAGAGTGGGAGGGCTCTTGGCTACAAAAGCCCCATTCATTGTAATCCATTCTGCAGATGCCCTGGAGGGTTGTGGGCACCTCTGCACAGGCATCCTGTCCATGGAAGAGAGAAGCCCCGGCCAGTTCTAAGGCGTGGATCTAATTCCCACAGATCACCACTAATCTCGAGTGTCTCACAAACAAACAGACTTCCTGCAACCCCTGTGCAGGGCCAAGCCTCCTGCCTGAGGATTGGAAGGTGTGAGCATGGGAACGGCCCCACCTTCCTGCTGAGCCTGATTTCCCAGCCCCTTTCTTCCCAATCGAGTTTGTGTGAAGGTAAGAATATAGGAAATGTCAGAATGTCGTGAAGTGAACGTTTGGTCTAATTTATTTTTTGCAGAAGATAAAGAATGGAGACCTGAAATACCGATTCAAGTCAGATGTTCTGAAAAATGGTTAGACAAGAGGGATAAGAAGAGGACCTGTGTGTAAAATGCAGCTGAAGAGGCCCGGTGCTGCACCACCAGCCTGCTTATTACACTGAATGATGTGAATAATTTATCTCATTTCACCCTGCATTAAGAACTGGGAGGATTAATCTTCAGTTTATTTCAGAACACATTAACCCTTACCTGCCTCTGCCTACCATTTCCTGGGGGCTGGGGACTTTCTGGAAAACATCTCTGCTGCCCTTGTGCTAGTCAACAGTAACTAGCCTCGCCCACTGGTCCCTTGCCAGGAATCCACAAGGAGTATAGCGTGACAGCCAATGCTGCCTATTTCCGGGGCATTTCATTTTTCTCCCCGTTTTAACCTTCAAACCTTCCCAGGCCTGAGCTGGCTTCCTCCTATAGCCCGGGCCTTTCCATTTCATTTATTCATCCCTTTAATTCCTAGGGCAAATGTACACAGTCCAAGTATTTGCTTCTCACACTGGTCTCATCACCATAGCACTTTACCTAACCCCTGAACTCTGATTTTTTCACCATTCTTCCTTGGTGTAGATGGACACACGGGTCAACCTTCTTCACCAGACACCAAGACCTCCTCTGGTCAGGTACCACCATCTCTCCACCTCCAGCCTCACCTTCCTGCTTCACCCCACACATCCCCCTCCATATAGCCCAGATACCCCACAGCCAAGCTCCCCCACTCCACTTCCACCTTTACCTTTGCCCTCCTCCTCAAAGGAACCGGCTTCGCCCGCCCGGCCTCCTTGGTTCCCACTCTGGCTGGCATTACTACCACTTCATGAGCTTGTGACCACACTGAGCTACTACCACCAGCCAAACAGAGTTCTCCTGGAATGAGGACACAGATGTCTGCCCAGCAGGAACAGAAAGCCAGTTAGAGACAAGGGCTTGAGAGACACCACCAGTGATAGGAACTCAACTGGTTCTTGACAGAGCAATAAAACAGAAGAGCAACTTTTTCTAAGAGGCCCTGTGCTCACACTTTCCATACAATCAAGAAGGCACTGATCGCCCCTGGCAAAAAAATGTAGATTTCAACCTGGGCTTTCAGCGGGTGGGTGGCGGGTTATGATGGACAGGCAGACTTTCCGAGGCTGTTCCTTCATGTTGCTGTTGCCTGCGTCCTATTAAAGGAGGCGTAAGAAACACAGAGATGGGTCCTCCGTCTATGAAAGCGATGCGCCGCAACCAGAGGCCAGAAGCACTGCAGAGCTCAGCAAACCTGCATTTTTTTGAGCCAATTCTGTGCTTCAGAGCCTGCCATTCTAGTTGGTATTCCAGGCTTCTCGGGATGTCACACCAAGCCTGGAGCAGCTACAGAGGCTGGACAGAAAGGTCCAGGAGGAGCGTGCAGCCCTATCTGCCCCTCCCTTCCCCAGATGTTCCTATCTCCGTCCTCCTTGTCTTTTGCCTCCTCATCCTGAGGGGAGAGTCTCCTAGGTTTCCCGGCAGCCTCCTGTCTACTGCCTTACTCCCACTTGAGACCATCCCAGGCCTTATCTTACCATTTAGAATCTCAGAATCATTTTCTCTTTGTCCATTTTCCAGCTGTGTCTCTTGCCTTAAATCTCCTTGGAATGAGGCAGGAAATGAGTGAGCAAATGAATGATATCTCTCTCTCTCTTCCCCTCCCCCTCCTCCCCTCTGGGTTTCCTTATCTGTATGATAATGCCAGGATTGTCCCCCTGTAGGCAATTGTCTCACAACAGCCCATATCACAAGGATGATGTGACCTGCCCGGGTGAGGCGGTTAGCTGTAAGCGGATCATTCTTTCCTAGAGACTTTCAAGAATTCCATGTTTCTGATTAAGCCTCTCACAGCAAACGACCTTGCCTGGTACTGACCTACATACCCATCCATGAGACAAAGCCCAAACAGGATGGGTAACAACTTTCAGGCCGCTCCTCTATGTACTGAGTAGCTCAGCCTTCTGCTAGGAACATGCCAGAGGGTTGTGACCTCATTGACTTTTTAGTCATGGGGTCACTTCCCTTGGCCTCCTGCTAGACTCACTCCCAGCTGCAGACTGGACCCACAGGTCCAGCAGACACCTGGGGAACAACTGCTGGTGACCCAGATGGTTTGTGGTCAGGCCCAGCCTGTAAAAAAAAAAAAAAAAAAAGACATTGCATAAAACCAAAGACCGTCCCATCAAGCTGGCCAGGGAGGCAGGCTAGCCTCAGTCTCAGAAAGGCTCTGTCTGGGGCTGCCGGGGTCAGCTGGACCCAGGGACCTGCAACTCTACAGCAACGCCTTAATCTGCCCTTGGGCAGACACACCCCCCCCCCACCCCCCACCCCGTCCTCTGCTAGTCAGCATCAGAAAGAGCATCCTACACAGACTAGAATGATTCAGTACAGAGGGGCAGATGTGCAGGAGTCTGGGCATCTTAATGAATTCTCAGCGCTGGAAGAAAGAATTGCCTCTAAGGGAGGCAGAAGACTGACAAGAGGGGGAACCCTCAAGCGTGACAAGGGAAGCAGTAATTAAAATAGCAGATTTCGATTTGAGGTGGGAGGTGGCTGGAAGAGGGTAGGTCGGTGTGAGGACCAAGGGGGCACCCAGAGAAGCGTCTGACAGAAATGATTCCCAGGGATGTTCTGCGGAGAAAAAAAAATCCATCTGGAAACAGAAAAGAAATGAAACAAGAATTTGCTGCATTATTTAAAGCTTTCTGGAGGAGGGGGTATTTAGGAGAGAGGAGGTTAAAAGAGAGGAGAGTGAAATTGCTTTACCAACGGGGAATTAAAGGAATCAGAAGGGCTTTTAAAAACGACTCGAGAAAAATAAAAAGGATGCAAAATGTTGTAAGGCTGTGAAATTAATGGCGGCCGAGATTCTTGGTCATTCTTTAAATCTGCTTAACAGGAAAAGATGAAGGAGAGCCATTGGTATGCTGGGGAGTTACGGGGGTCCTTGAAAACTCAGATGCAGAGATCACGGGCAGAGCTGAATCATGAGGCAGCCGGTGTGTCCAGGGATGCGCAGAAACCAGGCCCCACAGCGGCCACAATCTGCCTGCCTACATCAGAATGCCTGCTTCCTCTCCTCTGGATGTTCGGCTTCCTGAATCTCTCACTCTTTCATGGGATACTTGACATCATGTCCAGAGCAGCAAAGCCCAAAGATGCCCTCGTGACAGGACATGCTGGCATTAGAAGGCTCTTGTGTGGGTCTTATTGGCTTCCTTGTTTGGTGACCTTGGGCTGACTTTGTAACCTCACAGAGCGCTGTCTGCAGTGAAGGTGAAATAGGTTGTATGGACGAGTGGCCATCAGCACTGTGCCGTGCAGGTCAGTGAATCTAGCTGCCGCGCTTCTTGCTCACACCTTTGCTATAAAGGACATCATCCTGCATGAAGTCTGTTCTTGGAATACCCCTGCCTGGCATTTCTATTGTCAATTTACTAGAGAATATTTATGTCTAAAGCCCTGGGAAGGGTTAAAAAAAAAAAAGACAGTAAAGTTTTAACACCCCCTCTACACTGAATGACCTTCCACCAAGCCACCATATACAGCTATCCATTAGCAGCCAAGCCCTACCCTCAAAGGTGTCTGTGGGGCCCACTTCACTCCAAGAGACCCTGCAGGTGACTGATGAGACGATGGTTGTATGAGTGGCCAGCACACTGAGGCTACCCTGTCATCTACAGGAGGATGGGGCAGGGGCGGGGGGCGGGGGGGGGGGGAGGAGAGAAACAGTCTGGAAAACAAAGCTGGATTTCTAAGGACCGAACAGTGGGATTTCCTGAGGTGATCTGGAGACAGAACCTGCAGGACTCCATTGGAACCAGTTCTGGGATAGGAAGATAGAAGGAAATCTAATGGGCCCACGTCCCTCTTTGGCTCCCTGTGTCTGCGAGCCTGGCAGTAGTGGGTGATTCCAGGATGCTACCAGGCTTAGGCTCTGTTTCTCTGCTATGAGCCCTTTTCATTTGCCTGTTTCTAAATAACTGCACTAGACTAACCGATCTCTCTCTCTCTCTCTCTCTCTCTCTCTCTCTCTCTCTCTCTCTCCCTCTCCCCCTCTTCTTTCCCCAGACAGGGTTTCTTTGTATCGCCCTAGTATACTCTGCAGACTGGGCTGTCCTTGAACTCAGAGATCCACTTGCCTCTGTCTCCCTAAAGGCATGCACCGCCAGTCTTCACTGGAATTTTCATTCCTTTTTAACTTGTGCTTGACAGTGGAGATAATATGGAGGATGAGACCCCAGAGCTCTTCCTTTAGCTCAGGTCTTTCAGCACTCTATCCTTGTACTCTAACTTCTGATCTGCCCACATACCTGGTGGTGGCCAGGAACAAACTCAGCACCCCGTGCCTGTCACTCAAGGCTGTGGTGTCTATTAAGCCAGTCATCCTCAATGTGCATCTGCCTGTGTCAGGCTCACCAGGCATCGCCATGGAGTACAACTTCAGAAGGGAGCCCTGCTCCCTGGAAGATGGGAGAGAGCTGCATTATGGTCCAGTTCCCCAATTCACCAACTACTTTGTGGCAGAAGCGACTGACTCCTACCTACAACCCTAGCCTAGTGTGCCTGCCTCCCAGAAGGCCATCTGGACCAACTGGAAACTGCAGGTTAGACAGGAGCCAATTACCAATTGCAACCTGGAGGGCGTCGTTTAGGTTTTCTGACCGTGTCTACTGATCTTTAAGATATGGACAATTATAGACACCATATGGGACTACAAGAAGGGTAAACCCGGAGGTATAAATGCAGTATTTTGTAAACACAGATCTTAGACAAAGGACTGTTGATTATTGGTTGATTATGCACAAAGCACACCAACCCATACCAATTAAGGATTTTTAAAAATGAGGTTTCATTATATTTCTGAGGTTGGTTGATTCCTCTCACCTCAGCCTCCTGGGTAGCTGGAACTATAAGATATACTCCACCATGCCCAATTCAAGGGGCTATTTTTAGATGCCTTATCTAGAAGCTGGAATGCAACCTCATACCTTTTTTTAAAGCCTGGGCTAACCTGTACAGTAGCAGCTTGTTGTTTTACATATTAATATTCTACAGTGCCCTGCTGACCTCTTCTAGAGCATAAGGTCTTCATCCCCTTAGCAAAAGGTATTCTTCACTCTCCCCTCCCCCGTACACAGCAGGGGGCCTCAATACTTACTTGATGAATGGCTGGACCAAGGCACTGGATGGAGGGGGTGGAGCTACTGTTGGAGATGTCAGATGTGTAGCCACCAGGGGGCAGTCACGCTCTTCTAAGCAGGACCACTTGAGTCACTGCAGAGCCCCTTCTCAGAGGCAGAAAAGGGCTCTGCAAAAATTACTCTGGTTAATAAAGGCCAGAGCCTGAGTTCTCTCTTTGTGTCTGGCACTAACTCTGTACAAAGACAGGCCCATCTACAATGATGTACTGAGCCCTGCTTTCTACCTGTAGACTGTGTGCCCACCCAACAGTCGAGAGGACCAAACCAGGTTGCTCCCACTGGGGAGAAGTGAGTATCTTTGCTGGCAGGATCTGAAGGCCAGTGTACACATAGTGCATACATATGAGTGGATGAGCGGCATGTCTACTGGAATTCTCAGATCCCCTTCATGCAGATCTGGCCGTTCACACACTGTCACAAAGTGGACCAGCACCAATCCAATGAGGAACTAGCCCACCCGCTGCTGACTTGCTTTGTGAGTTGGGCAAGCAGCGTTCTTTCTCTGAGCCCCAGTTTCCTCACTATAAAGTAAGGGCTTTGAGAGATGGCCCAGAGGCTAAGAGTGCTGGCTGCTCTTCCAGAGAACCCAGCTTTGATTGCTAGCACCCACATAGTGGCTCAAAGCTGTCAACTCTGGTTCCAGGGGATCCAGCGCCCTCTTCTGGCCTTCACGGGCACTGCATGTATGTGGTGTATAAACATACATGCAGACAAAATCCCCGTACACATAACGCAGGAAAGGGGTCTGGGAGAATGATGTGGACTTGGCACTAGATGGCTAATGGCTTTTCGGGCTCTGATACTGATACTCTGTTAATGCCACTGCATATACCACCAAGCCAAAGGCAAGGAATTATTTTTAGATTCTTACCCAGAAACTACGACACCCACCCTCCTTCCTTTTCCTTCTAGCATCCATCTTATCCTAAGCTGACCTCTGCAGCAAACGCTCATCAACCTATTTTGTAATTGCAGCTTCGCATACTAATCCTGCAGTCTTCTGCTGACCTTTTCCAGTCTCCTGTGACCTCTTCTTGTCTCTGGGGTACAGACTAACTCAAGTTCAAGGTCTCCAGGTCACGTTGTGGCTTCTCAGCCTAGATTGGAACTTGAATCCATAAGAGGGACCTCTGCCAGCCCCTGGCTTTTTACATGCAGCCTCTTTTGGCCGGACACAAATGCTGCCCAAAGAAGGTTCTCAATGGTGTGGGGAGGCGGCCACTCAGCTCTCTATGTGTGAATGTTCACCAGGTGGGGCCGGCTCCACTGTCTCTCCTTGACCTCAGTCTCCCTTCCTGCCAAGGATCCTGTCTGGCCATCTATGTTGCCATCAGTGGGTAGGCAAAGACCATGGATCAGATCCGCTGGCCTGGGATTCTGTCAGCAAGTAGCGTTGGAACCTCTCACTCCTAGAACCCCTTGGGATTCGTGCCAGCCCCCCCCCCTTTCACCTCCAGGAGGGGCAGGCCACATGACAACCTACCAAGCACAGGCTGCTGTTAAAATGAGGGGAGAGATGTTTCTTCATAATTTCCCCATCTTGAAATAAACCCAGACTTAAGAACAACAGAAACACGCAAAATGTGTTTTTAGTGGAACCCAGATGGAAGGCTGAAAGCCCAGCGGGCTGTCTCCATAGAGGATTCTTGTCTCTGGAATTTTGCCCTCTCCTCCCCACCCCCTCAGGCACATCCCCTCCCGATCTCTGGGACTGGGCTTTCTGGTCTGGGGTAGCCTCCCCCCCCCCATGCCATTTTCCTGGTGGTGTTTCAGGTAGGCACGTGATGGGAGAGGGGGAACCTGGTCACCTCCTGGACAAGGCTCAGTCTGGTGAGAGCCACAGTTTCAGAGATCTGAGGAGAGGGGGGGAGTGTGGGGACCAGGACCAGCTCTGTCCAAACACCTGGATCTGCCGAAATACAACAAAGAGAGTAAATTAAGACATCTGAAAAAAAAGAGTACTGCAAGGAATTCCACTCACCCACACGGCCCACTGCTTCTCATTACATAGTTACAGTTTTCCATATTAACATATGCAAATCCAGCCCAGTGCGTGAAGATTTAGGATACAAAGGCCCTTTCCCC
This sequence comes from Mus minutoides, assembly GCA_902729485.2. Taxonomy (NCBI): domain Eukaryota; kingdom Metazoa; phylum Chordata; class Mammalia; order Rodentia; family Muridae; genus Mus; species Mus minutoides. The sequence goes on from LR750327.1 coordinate 245,045, forward strand.
TTCCCCCAATTTGGTCCAAGGATTTCCCTGTGGGGTAAAGAGCTCTCACCAGTTCCATTTGGAGTCTACTAAAACAGAAATGGTGGTCTGCTCTGGATGAGAGCAGGGGCTGAGGCTGGGGCTGAGGCTGGGGCTGGGGCTGGGGCTGGGGCTGGGGCTGGGGCTGGGGCTGGGGCTGGGGCTGGGGCTGGGCAGGGAAACTGCCTTTATAGAAACTGTTGCTCCTATACCCTCGGTATTGGTCATTTCGCAACAAATACTCCTGAATAGTATACACCAGATATACCAGATGTGGGAACAGGAGGCACAGCACCAACAAGCAAAAACATCAGGTCTCACCTCAGACTCTCTGTGCATGATCTTCTAGAGAAGAAAATCGGGGACTGGAGAGATGGCTCAGTAGTTCAGAGCACTGACGGCTCTTCCTGAGGTATCTAAGTTCAATTCTCAGAAGCTACATGGTAGCTCACAGCCATCTGTAATGGGATCCAATGCCCTCTTCAGCTGTGTCTGGAGACAGCTACAGTGTACTCATATAAATAAAATAAATCTTTTAAAGAAAAGAAAAGGAAATCAGAGATTATAATTAACCAGTTTATGGAAGGGTGGGGTTTGCTCAGAGATGAGTTGCTTCCGGGACCTCAAGACAGAGCTGGTTGAACAGAGATCCCAACTCCTGTTTAGGTAAGACATATAGACAAAGCCAGCATTACTCTGGAAAAAAACCATGGAAGGGTGAGAATCATGGAGGACTTAGAGAGCAATGACGATGCAGATAAGCCTGGGTCAGGAAGGAGTGAACAGCATTGCAGCAAACGGGAGATGCCCAGAGAACGGGATACTCCAAGGGGCCAGTAACAGCATTGGTAAAGCCCAGAATGTGTCCTTCTGAAGCTTAATCGGGGACCAGCTGGGCTCCTGACCAGCAAGATAAGGGAAAGAAGTTAACAGGAACCAGCACAGCTAGGCCAAAGGCACAGCCTGGAAGTGGAAGCCATGCGGGGTTTGCCAGTACAGAGCCCATCGCAAGCCTTCAGCAGATAGGAGTTGCTTTTCGACCCCAGGTTCCAGGACAGTCAACGGCTGCGTCTTCGGTAAGAAAATGGCTAGGGCTGGCAGGCTCTTCTGGTTACCAAGTGAGTACAATGTAGCAGACTCAGTAGCAAGTGTGAAGGATAACAATGGTAAGAAGGCCCTGCCCTCCTCCGTGGGAGGATCTGCCATTCTGAAGGCCAGAGCTGCAGAAAGCTCTTGGCAGGGTGCCTCTGGGGTTGTGATCTCTGGAGGCCCTTTCTTCCCAACCCCTTGGCCCGGCACCTCAGAAGGGTGATTTCTTCTGTGGACTTAAGAATCTTAAGTCAGGCAGCCGCCCTGTTGGGAAGGGAGGGGGGCTGTGTGTACAGAACTGACTCTTACAAACAGCAGCTTAGTGCCAAGAGGTTTCAGAGGGGCCAAGAGCCTTTTGTTTTGTTTTTAGCAGAAGAGAAGTGTCCTTTGGCCTCCCAGACCATTCTGTTTTTTTATTTTTTATTTTTATTTATTTATTTTTTTAATTTCACATCCTCTTACTTGAGGTCATCCTGCCTCCATTCCCAGCCTGGGCTGCCTTCATATCTCTCTTACACACACACACACACACACACACACACATCCTTTCCTCTGTCTCATTTGACAGTCACCTTCTGGAGGACAGACAGTAAAAGGAGGACGGAGAACATGCCTGACTCGGCCTAGCACACAGTGGGCTTTCATGCAGGAAAGGATGAAGCACACGGGCTTCATTTTTCTTACCCCTCAAGGCCTGTTGGGGAAGGCCTTGCTACCATGAACCTGGAAGGCAGACCCACAGAGAAGGAGCACAGGGCCTCTGCTGAGGCCCAGCAGTGGGCAGGAAGGCCACATCCGGGTCTGAGCTTCGTTTCCTGCTTTCAGTCATGACACTTGGCCTGAGTGTAGCCCCATGGTGTCCCTTGGGACTCTCACACATGAGGTCTGATGCATGTGCACCGGAGGAGTGGGGCCAGGTCTCGCTCAGACAGAGCGAGAGGAGATTTGAAACCCCACTGGCAGCCCTAGGGGAAGGCTGAACTGTCCTCCTGGTCATTCCCCAGGAGTCAGGGGTGGCAAAGCAAAGGGCTCCACTTCTCTGACAGGATGCTGCACTAGATAGAGGCTGTGGAGAGCAGAGCTGAGGTCACAGCCCCAGTCCAGGAAGGTGGCTCCTTAAGGATCTGTCCCTGGGTGGAATTCAGTTAACCTGGAGGGAAAAATTGGTTCTCTCTCGACCGAGAGCTGAGTGGCAGGTCGCATATGTCTTTTATTAATAAAAAAATGAGAAAATTGAATCATTATTACTATGCAATTGTAGTTCATTTGCTAGGCCAACTCCTTCAAAGCCTGGGTGCCAGGCTAGGGCACCGGAGGGAGGAGAGGGACCTCGGTATGAACTGCTTGGAAAGCACCTGTGTAGGAGGCACCTCAGGCAGCTGCAAAAGGAGCCATGCTTTTGAGAACCTCAGAGCTTCCAGACTGCACCGTAGCCCTGGCGCCAGCTCCAGAGGCCAGGTGACCTTAAAGTAAGGCCCCACCCTCCTGGAAGTACCCTTTCTCTCTCTCTCTCTTTCTCTCTCTCTCCTTTTCTTCCTTTCTTTTTCCCTTTTCAGGAAGTCAGAGCTCATATTCCCGTGATGTTGACTTACATAGTTGTTCTAGGAATCAAATGACAGGCCCCATGAACTGTTTTTTTTCCTTCTTCCGCAACCACTTACCCAGGTATGTTATGTGACAGGCGCTGTGCTAGGCAAAGAGAATGCAAAAAATAGAATAGAATAAAATAAAATAAAATAAAATAAAATAAAATAAATAACCTTGCCTTCCAGATTCTCACAAACAACAACGGCACCCAGAGAAGACTGGAATGATAACAAAATGTACACGGGGATAAAATACCAGCTGTGCTCCAGACACCCGGATGAGAGCTTATGCCTACCCTCTTGGTATAAGTGCCAGGAGAGGGTCTCACCCTTTTAAAGGCTGAGTGGACACAACCCACATTCCCCTGTGTAGCAGCTATGGGTCTTTGCATGTGACCTTATTAGTAGACTTTGATACTGTGACCTGAGTTGAGGGACTGCTGCATATGTGTTTTGGCTGTGGCTGCCCGGGAAGAGTGTAAAGGGAGAGGGAGGTCAGGGGACTTGGCCAGACTGCTTTTCTCCAGGTGGCAGTAGCATCCCTCCCACCTGCCCGCTTTAGCCTCATAAATTGCTCTGAGCCCACTGTGGATAGAGACCATCCTCAGACCATTCCCGGAGGTGGGCAAAGGCCCCGGTGTGTGGTTAAAATGAGATCTCTTAGGACTGAAGGAAGAAAGCTCAGGATTGGGAGACTGACCAGTCAGCATTAAGAAGGGGGGGGGGGTCACACATGGACCCAGGAGGAAGCCAGACCAAATGTCCTATTGCTTCAGCCTTTTAAGGCAAGGACAGAGCTGTGGTTTAAACAAGACACCTCTGCATATCCTTCTGCTCGTGACGGTTTCTGTTCTTTGGGGTCCTCCCTTGGTATTTCATGAGGTTGTTCTTAAGATGCCAACCTGTCCCAGCCTTAGAAAGCCTGGACCAGGGCTGGTGAGATGGCTCAGCGGGTAAGAGCACCCGACTGCTCTTCCAAAGGTAATGAGTTCAAATCCCAGCAACCACATGGTGGCCTACAACCACCCGTAATGAGATCTGGCGCCTTCTTCTGGAGTGTCTGAAGACAGCTACAGTGTACTTACATATAATAAATAAAATAAATCTTAAAAAAAAAAAGAAAGAAAGAAAGCCTGGACCACATCTTCATAGTCTTCATAGCAGTGACCTTACACTCCTGGGAGTGAAGGACAGGTCACAGAGTTAGAAGGAGAACCCTCTTTCATCTCCAGGTTCCCTGGAGCTCCCTTCCCCAAGGTCTGGCCACATTATCAGCATCTGTCCAAGATCAAGACTGTCCTTCCACTGTTCTTTGGTCTGAAACTTGGGAGACTTCTGCTTCTGTGTTTCTTTTTCATGGAGAAGTCATTTTGCAAATACCAGCCTCATGAAGTAGATCCGAGTCTAATCCGAGGAACCTCCTTCCTCCAGCATTGAGGGAGAAGCCTGGACCGAGTGAGCTGCCATTCATGGCCACGCTCCTTGTGACTTCCTGTTCTAGAGACACTGAATCCCGTTTATCAGTTTGGCTGCCTCTGTGGTCAGAGGGACCAGCCCCAGCCAGAGCCATCTACACGATGGAATCTGTTCCCAGGGCAGAACTAGGGAGAAATGTTTACTCCTCACTTCCAGGCCCCTAATGAATTCTGATTCAAGCCACACGGGCCTAGGGATCAATAGTTTTAATCATTTCAGAAACTAGCCTCACTCTGGGTAAAATTACAACGTGCAAGACACTCAATGGAGCTTAAAGGCCACAACCTCATTATCATCTCATTAGATCCACATTTCAGTTAAGATGGAAAGAAATGTTCTCACACACCACCCCCTCCCCTCCCTCAGCCCTCTAGAATAACTCTGGAGGACATCGGTGGTTTACAACAGCTGTCAAACACCAGATCCACTGGCCCATTCCCAGCATGCACTCTGCCCGAAGAGGAAGCCGGCTGAAGCCACTGGAGACCTCAGTGCAAATCAGCGCAAATGTCTCCCAAATCAAGTTTGCAATCCTGGGAAGTTTAGTGAAAACAACCCTCCTGTCAAGGCTTGGCTTCTCACAGCTGCAGGGGTTAAGTCACCAACACAATATAAACCCAGGCCGGCAGAACCCTGTTCTGCCCCAGGCCCCCGACGCCCTCTGGGATACAAAGGGTTTGAAAATGTCTTAAACTTTTCTAGTTTGTTTATTTTCCAGTGTTTCATGACATTGTCCATGCGAGGAGCAGACCCCAGCTCTTGCTAACAATTAAAGTTTTCTAATTTAGGAGACAACGTGATTTAAAAAGAAGGGGGGGGAGGGTGTTGCTCACACAGGAGGCGAAGTGAACATTCACACCAAGGGCACACATGAAGGGACAGTGCGAACGGAGATGTTCTGCTTGCCTGGTGAATGCGCGAGGGAAAGCGCTTGGGGCGGGGAGGTTGGCAAATGTCTGCCAGACCTCACTATACTGCCACTGTCAGGACCAGTTTCATGACTGGGGCTTGTATTGATCGGTGTGACTGGGAGGTTTCCTGGAGCCCCCTCCCCCAACATGCAGTCACCATTGAAGTTGTATGTTGTATTCTTGGATGCCAAGCTGCCCATAGCCTCTCTAGAGAAGGTTCCAATGCTGGCATGTCCAGTGGCAACACTGCCACATGTAGAGTCTCCCTGACAGCGACAGCTAGATCTCTGGGATAATCTAAGAGCCTCAGTGTGTCCTGGTACAACTTTCCATCTGTACTGTTAACCTGGATGCCCAACAGGACTGGCCCCTGACTCTCACAGGGGAAGTGGGAACAGGGATAATGTTCTATCTCCCCACATACCTTTTCTTCCTCCATTCTAAAAGATATGTGTGTCCCACACGTCTCCAAATCTAGCCAACATGTCTGAAGCCCGCTGTCTCATAGTTGAGGCTCACGGTGGGCTTCCTCTCTACACCCTTGTTCTGGTACTCCTCAATCATGGCTGCCAGAAAGAATCATCACAGAGATTGTCCGAGCTATATCCTGAACCAAAACATAAGGATCTCTAGGCATCTGTGTTGTCTCAGCCTCCCTGAGTAATTCCTGCTCAGGCCGAGCACTCCTTCCACAGAAGTGGAACAGGAAGGAGGGGAAGACATCGGGTGTGAGGAGATGTGGGTGGCAGAGAGGGATGGATGTAGGATAGACCCTGTGCCACACCTGGGCGCACACCAAGAATAGCCAGGCTGCGCGGTGACTCGAGCTTCTCCAGTCAGTATCTCTCAGCTGAATCATGTTGGGAGAGTCCAACGAAACAAGTGTGGAAAGGCTGGTGACTTTCCAGCTCAGACTTGGTGGCACTGAGGTGCCTGAGGGGAAGCGGCTAGTCAATGACGGAGTTAGAATCCTATAATCGGCAGGACTTTTGGGGCCGCCTCTGATCTAGCTCTGTGTAAGTTTCCAAAGGACCAGAGGCAGCTGGCCATCTGTTCCAAACACAGGTGTGACCAGGAACTGACCTGTGTTAGCTAGGTGCACAGAGCGTTTATTGTGCAGCCATTTCCCACTCATCATTCTTCCCACTCACACATCCTAGAGCTGTGAGGGAACCCAGGTATTTAAATGAAGCCCCGTGCTTCTTGAGCTTCCTCCTCCTCCTCCTCCTCCTCCCCTTCTTCCTCCTCTTCTTCCTCCTCCTCCTCTTCTTCTGGCTGAGAAAAACTGGATCTAAGTGAAACCCACGGAGGTCTAAGCAAATATGAAGAGAACCATTCTTGCCACAGCAGCTACAAGGCCCCAGGCTCAGCCGTCTCACTCCTCATAAGCGTCGGTCACCAGATTCTCCTGTTTCCAGGAGATCTCTCATTTGTTGAGTGAAGACTTGGAATCCAGAGCACAGTGGTTGTTCCTTACAGTCGCAGGTTCCATGTTACAGACATGACTGACTGGCTAGGTGTGGATAAATACAGAGCTGGCTCACACTGGCTTCACAGTAGCAAACCCTTACATTTGAGGGCTGAGGCAAAGGCCCTGTTGAAACAGGAGACCCGGCTCTCTCAGCCTTGCTTCCTGAAGAAAGTTCCTGCTATGATGCTTTCTCAGCGCATGGCAGTTGGAGGGAGCCTTAGTCAGGTCTTTAGCCTCTGTGTCTACTTCTCAGCTGGCATGGACTCCTCTGGTATCTTTGATGTTCACCTGATTTTTTTTTTTTTAAATATTTTTAGTACCATACTCAAAACCGCTACCAATGTTTTCAAAGTGTGACTAGGAACCAGACAGTAACAGAAACATCAGCGACTGAAGACTCTACACCCAGCTTCTCATTGTTCTCATTCTATGCCAGATATATCTCAGAGCTTCCAGAGCAAAAGACCACCGTTCCTTGCAGGGGAATTTTGGAATGGAATTTTTCCACTCATACCCAAGGACATGTGTTGGCCCAAGGTGAGTACCCTCACTTCTAAGATATATGAAAAGATTAAAAGCCACATCACCTCAGGCAAAAGCCTGTGGGCTTTACAGCCAGGCATTCAGGGCTCCCTTGGGGCAGAGAGCTCTCAGGTAGGCAGGCCGTCCTCTGACCTGCAGTACACCTGTGTGGATTCTGTCTCTTCCAGGAGCTGCCCTTGGATGAAGCCAGACACCCTTCCCAGGGCTACAGAGCTGCTTTGCTAAGTGGGTCCTCTTTGAAAGGCCTCTCAAGCTTTAATGCATTCCTTGGGAACAGCTGGCACCTTGGCTGGCAGCAGTTTCTCTGTGAGTAACACCCAGGTAAACAGCTCACAGGACTTCCTTTCAGTCTGAGTTCTGCAATTGTCACTCACAAAAAAATGGAAGCAATGAGTCCTGCCTTTCGGTGCTTTTCTGAGGGTGACATGAAAGTACCATTCAAAAAGGACGGACACACTGTCAACCTAGGAAGTGACCGATATGCACGCAATCTCAAGTAAATGATATCACAAGATTCTGTGATCTTCACAGCTCTGGGAATACCTGAGGCATTCATTATTCCACTGCGACATGACAGGGGACTGTGTGTGTACAGGCCTGGGTACCAGGCCACTCTGCACTGTCATAGAAAGGAGACTGTTTCCTGGCGATAGATTCCAGGGGGGCTTCATGAGGGTCATTTGCCATAGCTTTAAAAGAAACTGAGCAGGTAGAGAGCATGGGAGAGGCTCTTCTGGTCTAGGGATGCTAAAGCAGTAAGCTTTGGAGTTGGGAAAACAGGAGGCATGCCTGGGCCAGTCCTCCAGGCTGGCTGAAGACAGGATTTCATGAGAAGGGGAGGGGAGGAGCTAAGGGTGGGAGGAGAGTTCAGAACCTGGAGGGTGAGGCCTTGAATATTTAGCGAGGCTCTGGGATTCTGCTAAGAAGTAGAGGAGAGGTCTCAAGAGGTCAGCCGCGAGGGAAAAGAACTGGGTCAGGGCACCAGGAAGAGGTCATATCAATAGCAAGCTAGCAAGGGCCACACCCTTGTTAGGGGATTAGTGGACCAGAAGGGCATAATCCCAGGACAGGAATGCTGACCTCTTTTGCACATGGCTCTTACTAAAACCTCCACTGTGCGAAACCTCCTCGGAGGGAGCTGGTGATGGGATAATAGGTAACGAGTGAGGTCACTGCCCAGCCAGTGTTTGGGGAAGTGAAAGAGGAAACTGACCTCAAAATAAAGATGCCTGACTCACTGTCTCTGGGTGACCTTGTGCTTGAACATTCTCTGACTCTACTGCCAGACACCTCCTCTGGCCACACCTTAGCTCACAGGAATGAACACACCGAGAGGGAGCCCCACGTTCGAAACTCCTACAGGCTTCAGAGTCAGGGCCGACTAAGACCCACTTCCTGACTCCTTCCTGGAGGATTTCAGCAAGTCACTTAACATTTTTCTAGGCCTTGATTTTCAAACCTATAAAATGGTATAATCATAACCATCACCACCCATTTGTGGGACTTTTATGAGGTCAAAAGAACCTAATAAACTTGAATATGCTTGAAGCTCTTTGGAAGTGGGTGCTACGCTAATGGCAGCCGTAATTGTTGTTATTGTTGTGTAATTGGGCATCACCCATGCCCCCCCACCGCTGTCTACCTCTGCTGAGAGGTCAGATGCGGTTGTTCATAGTGTCTGAGGAATCCACAAACACCTCCTCATGGTTTAAACGTGGACCAGACCCCAGAGGGACCTACAGATACTGCCTACCTGAAAAATGGGCCTTGTGTCAAGTCTTAGGAAAAGCCAGGAGGGCCTGGCTGACAGCACCTTGCAGAGGAGGCAACAGGGTGATTCAGTCCTGCTCAGCAGGGAAGGTGTTGGGATGTCAGCAGGGAAAAGCATGTGACTAAGGGTGGGGCTCTCTGGGTGCAGAGGAGCTATGATCACTCACCCCTTCAATTCCTCCAAATCCTGGGCTGCATCCATCCAGATCCTGTCTCCTCCCCATCCTCGCCTCCCTTCCCATCCTCCTGCCTAGAAATCTACCACTGCAGCCAAGTGACTCACCAACCATGTCACTTGTGAACGTCACCAAGACATTCCCATTCTGCTCGCCTGGGAAATCGGTCTAAATAGTGCAGACCTGCCTGCCGAGGCTCACAGGAGTGTAGACAGCAAGAGGGAGTCTCACGTTCAAAAACACCTACAGGCTTCAAACGCCAGGGCAGACTAACACCCACTCCCTGACTCCATGCTGGAGGACTGAGGGCTGAGGCTGGGGATGGTCCCACAGGTGCAGGAGGCTCAGTCATGAGACGCTGTTGCACCAATATACAAGACTGGTTGAGGGCCTGACTGTCTTGAGACCATGTCATGCCGGGGAGTGAGTAGTGGTGGCCAGAAGGTGCTCTACGGTAGCCATGAGAAAAGGGGAATCTAGGAAACTGGTCTCCAAAGCTGGAAAGCTGGACAGAAAGTATCTCTGGGACATAGCTTTCAAATTGCCCCCACACACACACTTTAGGAGATTAGGACAATGTGTGATACTTGTACTCTTCATTAGTGTCCCTGAACTTTCTGGAAGGATGGAGGTTGACAGCAACAGTGGCACTACAGGACCACCAGTGATGTATGCATGGGAGGAGTTAATACCAGAGCTGACCTAAAGGGGTGGTCCCAGTCCACCTAAGGGGTCTGGATGGAGAAAGAGGAAGCCAGAGGCGACTACCCAACATGGACTGCCCTGACCACAGAGCAGTAGGCAATCAGCAGAAACAGTGCCAGGCTAGGGGATGTCCTGAAAGCAAGTGTAGGTGTATATGCCATGCTCAAAGCATGGTGGGAGAGAAAGAGGCGCTGTCCAGAGGAGTCTGGGACCCACTTTTAGCGGGACACTATGACAGCGTAGATGTAGCGGTAAACCTCAGGAACCCTGACATCAAGTCAGCTTGTCCACAGACCCAGAGGGATCTCACTCTGCTTCTGCCACCTCACCTCAAGTGTACCCCAACCTTAAATGGTTTCCAAGTCATCAGTGTAGTGTGTAGGGTGGTGTGTGTGTGTATGTGTGTGTGTGGTGTGTAATGTGTGTATGTGTGTGGTATGTGTGTGGTATGTCTTTTAGATGTGATATAGTGTGTGTGATGTGTGTGTGTGTATGTATGGTGTGTATTTGGTATTTGTGTGGGATGGTATGTGTGTATATGTGTGTGTGTGGTGTGGTGTTGTGTATGGTGTGTGTTTGGTATGTGTGGTGTGGTATATGTGTGTGTGTTTATGTGTGGTGTATTTGTGTGTTGTGGTATGTTGAGTGGTGTGTGTGTGTATGTGGTGTGGGTGGGTGGTGGTGTGTAATATGGTGTGGTATGGTATGTGTATGTATGGTGTGTTTGTATGTTGTGGTATGTGTGTGCTATGTGTGCATGGCTCGTATGTGTATGTGTGTGTGTGTGTGTGTGTGTGTGTGGTGTGTAAGGGTGGTGTGTGATATGGTGTGGTATGTGTGTGGTGTGCATGATATCTATGTGTACATGTATGTGTGTGGTAGAGTGAGGATGGGAATAGAGTCTTCTCTTCCTCTTGACCCCTCACAATCCCCAATCCCAGGTACAAGCCTAGCAGGCTGACTCCATCCACCTCTGCCTGGCAGGGAATTTCCATCAACACATTGACCCTCCTTGGTGCCCTGGCCATGAGCGTAAACCCGGGAGTTAGACTTCTGAGTCCAAAACTAAGTTGATTGCCCGCCAGCCATGTGCCTTTGAGCAGATCATCTAGTGTTTCTGGTTTCTACTCCCCACCTGTATTTTTGGGTCATGGTGGCACCCATGTCACAGCTGCTTTGTAGAAATAAATATATTTACATTAGAAGATCTCATCCCTTTGGAAAGCCCTGCCCCTGTGAAGACTGGGCTCTAGGGCTGTGCGGAAGAGGCCTTTTGGCCACCCTGAGCTTCCATTGTCTTCCTGCACAGCTGTCTGATACCATGGTTCCTTCCTGGGAACCCTCAGTCCTTTCTACCTGCCTGAGCTCTAGATCCTCTCTCCAAAAACTGAGTGCCTCTCATCTTCCAAAGCTCTGCCACAACACATATGCTGTGGACAAAATACAGGATCCAGAGTTAGGAAGACCTGGGTGATACCTCATCTTGACACCCATAGGTGAGCTGAGTGGTTCTGGGAAAGTTGCTTAGCCTCTCTTCCTATCCTAAATGATGCTGGAGGAGGTAATTACTCTCCCTGTCAGGACAAAGATGGGACAAAGTGTAACCGTGAATGTCTGTGCAGGGCAGTGGTGGCACATAGTAGGTGCTCAATGGTTGCTTCTCTTCTCTTCCCCCCACCTTGTTCTGATGGCGCTTCTTTTTCTCTGTGCTCCAGCCCTCAACCACAGTTGGTTCTCCAGGCACGGTTAGCTTTCTCTGGGTTCATCCGTGGCTATTTGTCACATTGGATCTTCTTTCATCCTTTGGAGGTTCGCTGTCTGTCCTAAGCTGCACCAGGCCCTATGAAGGGCTCTCTGGCAGAATTCTTACCTTGAGAAAAATCATTGAAAATTGAGCGATCAAATACAGGTCTATATATGATCTTTGGGTCCTGTGGTGAGTGGCACTGTGGGGGTATACAGAAGGCGCTTTTGAACACAGCATGTGTTTCAGCAACTGAAGAGCTTCAATTTAACTCAGTAGCCGATGGGTTAACTCATCCTATGTCCCAGGCATGGCACCCTCATCCTCAAGTAGTGCAGGGGCCAGTGTGGAAGAAAGACAGTAGGTGTGAGGATTACACCACCTAAACAACGTCCCAGGGCCGCAGGTCAGTGAAGTGTGAGGGCTAAGGAGGGCTAAGGAGGAGGCAGCACCAGGGACAAGAAGGAACCAAGGGAGAGGCTCAACCTGTGCAGCCATCAGGGAGGAGGGCAAGCATGGGGCTCAGGGCACCACAAGCCATTCTGAGCAGTTGATACACAGGCAAGAAACTCAGAGCGTGCAGCAAATCCTTCTCTTTCTCTTCCCAGCACCGCTCTCCATTTAGATCCAGCTCTGGTGTTCCCCTGCCCCAGAAACTTCAGCCTCTGTGACGAGAAGGCCTGGCTTAATGGAGCCATGTAGCCTCGCACTTCCTGGGGGGACGGAGACGAGAACAGGGACACTGGGGAACAAATAGGGAATCGTGGGTGGAAATGAGGCTGGGCTGCAAGGTGAAATCTCTATGATCCAGACGCTGGCTATCCAGGGTGCTGTCTGGTTAGCAGTGGCTATGGTCACCTACACAGCGGGCAACATCCTAGTCTGAAGCCGGCTCCCTCTCACCTCTGCTTCCTTGCTTTGAGTTTTCTCAGGTCCCTGCTCTGCCAAACCAGTCAGAACCCTGCTGGTTTGGTCAAGGTGATTGGTCAAGGTGAAGGTTCCCTTGCCCTGCTGGAGCTCACTCCCTGGAAGGCATGAGAGCCCCCGGCACAGCCCACGGGGAGACAGACAGATGTCGTCCCTGTGCTCACCCATGCACAGGTGAGCACACCTATGCACACAACCTCTGCCACTGGGGCTCACGGTTCCACGATCCTAGAGACAGACACGACTCACCCAGCGTCTGCTCTGAGACCCACACAGGGATGCCAGAAGGGTCAGCTTACCTCAGGTCCCTTTGGAAGGTTCTGGGCCTCTAGCCTGGAGGGCATCAAGCCCCAGTGTCTTTCACTGAGAGGGCACCAAAGGGTTAAGAGAGAGCATTTCCAGGGAGTTTGCCTCTTAATCAACACAGTTAATTCTTTTCCTTTTACAAACATAAATTCTTGGCAGTCAGTAACCAAAAAAGAAAGGGGTAAGAAAAAAAACCTTAACCCAACATTAGTCAAATCTTTCCTCCCTCCTTTTTCTTTTTTTTTCAAGTTAAGACCCAGGGGAATTGAAAGCAATGAGAGAAATCCCAGCCCAGATGGAATGTTTTTGCTAATATACGTCTGCAAGTTATTTAAGAGAGAGAGAGAGAGAGAGAGAGGGGTGGGGGTGAACACGAGAGCAAGCAAACATAGCCGAGTGGTGCATGCGTGTGTGTGTGTGTGTGTGTGTGTGTGTGTGTGTGAGCGAGAGCACGCGTGCACATGTCTGTGTGTGTCCGTGTGTGTGTGTGTGTGTGTCTGTGTGTGTGTGTGTCTGTGTGTGTGTGTCTGTGTGTGTGTGTGTGTGTGTGTGTGTGTGTGTGCACATATGTGACCAGAACACACAGCACAGAAGAGCACCCCCACCCTCTCTGCCAGAGTCCCAGCTGTCCTCCAGCCTAGACTGGAAGGAAGACAAAGCCATTCCTCAGGACCTAGTTGTCCTTCGGCCCAGGTCTTTGTTGTTGAGGTTCAGTCTCCAGACAGCCACAGTGACTCGCCTCTTGCCTCTTGTTCTGTCCACATCTGACTCCTGAAGCGCTCCTCTCTGCCCCTACAGGATGCTCTCCCAAGTGACAGACCTGACCTTCACTGGTGGACTCTAACCTCAGCAGGAACCTCTTCAGCCCCCACCTGCCCCAAGCCCCCCTTATCTGCTCCCTGCGGAATTGACTTTAATTCTTTTCATCCTTCCTCCTAAGTCTCTCCCCTGGTCCCGTAATCAGCTGTGTGGGCTCCAAATTCTGATTTCCAGGGAGAGATTAAGCAGCTTTCTCTATCCAAAGGCACTTGGAGACTGGGGCCACCCCAGAGCTGGCTCAAACCCTCTCTGGCTAGGGGTGGAGGAGGGCAGCTTTCATTCTACTGAGCCCTGGCCTACCCTGAGTCTAGGCCTTCCACGTGGAACCTCCCATGCTCTACCCTGCCCTGGCTCTCCAGAGTCCAACCTCTTCTCCTCCACACAGAGACCTCCAATGTCTCTAGCTGAGCTCAGGGTGGGAAGCCCACAGCTTCTGGTGAACAGTACATAGGGCCTTCTGTCTGCAGAGCTCTTGGTTGGAGGCTCCCCAGCTCTACCATGGTTCTCCTCAGCTTCCTTTCCCCTTCCCCTCATGCTTGCCTTCACAGGTCCTCTAACTGATGAGAGGCAGGGATTTATCAGTCAGCTCATCTCAGAGGCTGCTCTGTCTGTACATCTGCTGCCTTAGTTCTAAGGCTCAGCCCAGCTGATTGCCAGGGTTGGAGGCTGAGGAGGACTCAGAAACTGCTTCTAAGAAACAGAAGTGAGTTTGGGGCAGGGGATCATTTGAGCCTGAATATGAAGCTTGGCTATGATAGCTTAGCACTGACTTCCAACCTGGGAGAAAGAGTTGCTCAGAAAGAAACCACCAAAGCAGAGAGAGGGCCTCCCAAGAAAAATGTCCTGGAATGGCCCACTGAAGTGGGTGTGGCCTTGGCCCTCCACACATGGACACTGGCCTCCCAAAGCCTGCAGATTCCAGAAAGATAATTCAGTCTGTCTTGGACTAAGGAATTCAGGGAGTCCACGAGTTTTCCGACATTGTAAGCAAAATTCTTGCAGGGGAGAGCCTCCCTGGTCGGCTGCTGTACTCACAAGAGTCATTTGGGAGACTAAACAATGCTGAGCTGAAAGTTAACGTGAGGGGCACACTTAGCACCCCTATAATCCCTGAACTCAGGAGGCAGAGGCAGGCAGACCTCTGTGAGTTCAAGGCCAGCTTGGTCTACAGAGCAAGTTTCAGGACAGACAAGGCTACACAGAGAAATCCTGTTGTGGGTCTGCATTTCGCCTTGCTGGTTCGGTGTCAGGACACCGTTTGGGGAGGCAAAACGCTGAGGAGCAAGGCTGTGTCCTTCCTTGCTGCCACTGGGGTACCAGGCTTGTGGGGTACCCTGACTTGCCACTCAGGAGAGGCAAAATGTAGCCTAGTATAGGGACTCCAGCCCATGTTTCTCCAGTTGAGAACTGGTGAAGGTTGGGACTGAGGCTGTGATACTCTAACTCCTGGGCACACAGATACTGTTGGGAACCTCGAATGAGCCTGGGGTGGGGGTGGAGGAAGGAAAATCCAGCTTAGCTCAGGGGTGAGGACCAGGAGTTCAGGTCTTCTGCAGAGACTTAGGTGAAGCTCGGAATGACCAAGGCTCCCCCCTCCCCAAGTGGCAGTTCTTGAAGAAGAGGACAGTCCTTGCTTATTCGTGGTGGAAAGAGGATGCATACAACTTTAGGCATTTGGGGCCCATCTAGATAACTCATTAGCATGGAGAACTCTTGAGTTTCTATGCTACATGACCAGTTGTTATGGTCCTCTTATTGGCGTATTGTGGTCACATGCTACAGAACAGGAACCAGGTCAACCACCTACCATTCTCAAGTGTGAAAATTACCAAGGTTCCCTAATCTGCTGGACCTTATCAGTTTTTCTGTCTAGTGACAGGGTTCCACTTGCCCCACATCCTGTCTCAAAAAACTTCCGAAAAAGGGAAGCGGAGGATACTTGTGGCTGGCCAGAGTGGAATGCATAGTTTCAGGCAGAAACCAGGAGGCTGAATCAGGCTCAGGCACTACGACATGACTGAGAAGGGTCTGGTTTTGTGTTGTCCACAAGAGGTGACCTGGCTTTTGGAGACTGCATCCTAAAGCAGGTGCAGTCCTGGCACTCACATGATGAGGTCATTGGGCCCAGGGAGCTCGTTGGTGCTATCTGCTGGGCATGAGCACTCACCACAGTTTCCAGAGAGAGACATAGCAAAGGTGATGTAAGGGGCACAATGGGCCAGGACGTGCATTTTCCCCAATGTGCACATGGTTCATTAGTGGCAGGGTACCCTACGTGGGTATCTCAAGGGAGTTACTAGACTTCTCAATGCTGGGGGTTGATTGGGAGGGGAGCAAGGCAGCTGGGTACCCAAGACATCACCATTCTGGGAACCTCTCAAACTAGAAGACCCTGGAGGGACTTAGGTGCCTTTGGTGCTGTCATCTTAGGCTTAAGAGACAGACACCCTTTATGTCATCTCTCTGGAGGTCATTTTGTTTGGGGGTGGGAGTGGGGGTGGGGGAATGTAGTATGAACATCTCAAAATCCTGGGAGCTTCCCTGGCTCTCTTCCATTGTTTTTCCAAGACCACCCACTCAGAACGTAGAGTGGGTTCCTTCTTCCCCAAAGTCAATGCCCCAGAGAATAGGTAATGAGACAGGAAAGGTCCTCTTTGCCTCTGGGCTTGGGGGTTTGCCTGCCTTAGTGGATATCTCTATTCCCGTGGGACAGAAAGCAGCCAGACCCATTGAGATAAAGAGGAGCATCCCGGCTCTGAGGAGAAGCACTTACCTCCGGATGCTCCGAGGTCTACTCTCAGAGACGGAGAGGCCTAGGATGCTTTCTTGTACCAGGCATCTCTGGGTGGTTTGTACACATGCATGTATGTACTCAATTATACGAATGAAGATTGGTGGATCCACCCAATGGTATATGAGGTGGACAGCCATGCTCCCAGCCAGCAGCCAAGTTCCACCATTTTCCCCAGTTGGTACCTTAGGTGTCCCTTCCTCCAGTAACTTCTTCCCAACTCCCCAGCATCAAGCTGTCATCCTCACCAACTCCTCTCTGCAGCCTGGCTGTTGCTATATCCTCACTCTTCCTCCGCAGCAGCAGCAGCAGCAGTGACTCTGAAATCTGTTCCTTTCTTGGTCTCCGCCTCCTCCATCAGCATCCCCCCCACCCCCCCGTGTCCCTACCACTTTCTGTGTCCCCTGTCTCTTGATCTCTGCATCTCTTTGCCCCTTCCTTTGCTTTGCCCTATCTCACGGTTCCACTTGCGGACTAATTTTGTGTAGAGCCCTACAAGTCTCTCCCAGTGGTGCATTTATGTCTCTGTCTCTGTGCTCTCCACAAGTAACTAAACCGCGATCTCTCTCTGGAGAGGGAGAACAACGCCTAACCCATTTCCAACCTGGCTGTGTATACACAGGCCTGGGCTCTGGGCCCAAGCTATAGACATCACAGTGTTGAGAAGGTCCCCAAGGCCTGCTGCTGTGCTGAAACCCTTGGACCTTGGGAAGAACAGCTAGGAGAAGCGGCGAAGCAGCTCCGACTGTTACTAAAACAAGTGTTGGGCCTGGCTCATTTGCATGTTGGGTCTCTTTTACATAAATCTGCATGCCAAGCTGGAGGCCCTGGAGCCAGGTAATGTAAAAAGGATACAGAATAAATTAATCAGTATGCCCTACTGCAGGTGTCAGCCAGCCCTAGCTTCCCACTGGCAGAACAACCTAGCCAGCTAGCGGCCCTTTAGGGTGGAGGTGGAGCAGGGCAAGTGTTAGCTTGCTTCTTAGCAGGATGTGAATGTGCTCCAAGCTGTGGATGGCCCACAGGGCAGCCTACTACCAAACTCAACCCAGAGCAGTCCAGCAAGAACGGATGGGCTGAGAGAAAGGTGTCTAGAGAAAAGGCTAAGGAGCCTGACAGCTCCCTGGGGTATAGGAAGCCCCAGGAGCTTTCTAAGAGCTCCCAGCTCTCCACGGTAGAATTCAAATCAAAGGCTGTCTGTTGGCTCCCAGCAGCTGTCGCTCTATGCTCCTCAGCTGCCTGGGAGTGGCTGGATAGCACTGATCCATCTGAGGATCTCTAGGATCCAGGGAGAAGAGGGTAGAGAATCTGTCCATCTTCATCCATCCCTCAATGAACACTTCCTCTCCTCCAGCCAGACATTAGACCCATCTTCCCTTCCTGAAAATTCAAGTAGTGGGTTTCTCTACTTTAGGGAAAAGTGTCACTTTTGGGGATTGCGAAATGATTCTTGGAGCCTCAAGACTACAGAGAGACTTTCTACATAACAGGGAGACTGGGGCAGGTCCCTAGCACTACAGCTGAGACCCTGTCCCACTTCCCTGTCAGGCAAAGGTGAGGCTCTGCTAACCCAGAGATACCGCAAACTCCCACCCTCTCCAGAGGGAATACCCAACCATAAACCTGCAATGAGCTATGGCTCCCGCCCTTCTCCTCTGGGCAGGAGGCTGAGCACCATGATTATGCTGCTGCTGAACCAGCCATGAGGTGAGCACCTCAGGGACAGTACAGCCTGGCATAAAGCAGAAACTCTAGGGGGCTGAAGGGATGGCTCAGGGGTTAAGAGCACTGACTGCTCTTCTGACGGCCCTGAGTTCAAATCCCAGCAACCACATGGTAGCTCACAACCATCCGTAATAAGATCTGATGCCCTCTTCTGGTGTGTCTGAAGACAGCTATAGTGTACTTGCATATAATAATAAATAAAGCTTTGGGCCAGAGTGAGCGGGGGGCAGGGGGGGTGCGGAGAGAGCAGAGGTCCTGAGTTCAATTCCCAGTAACCACATGATGGCTCACAACCATCTGTACAGCTACAGTGTACTCATATACATTAAATAAATAAATCTTTTAAAAACAAACAAACAAACAAACAAAACCAGAAACTCTAGAACCCATCACGCCTCTGTCTGGGTCCTAGGCTAGCCAACACTGTGTGACCCAGGGCAAGATAACTGAGCTCTCTGAGCATAGTTTGCTCACTTGGAAAAGAGTTCTTCCTCATGGTGTTCTTCAGAGAGATGGAGCATGTGAGCACCCTCTAGCATATCTGGGACAGATGGACATCTCTAGTCTTTACCAGTACTCTCATAGACCCAGGGTTCACTGCTGGGTGGGCCTGAGTCTGAGGAAGGGGGTGAGAGGTACTCTCTTACCTCCTTCCCCTTTTCCTCTGCTCTCTCTCATCAATTCCTTTCACGTGCTCCAGGGAACATTTTAAAACACAAATACTGGCCAGGCACTAGGACACAGAAGCAGATAGATTTCTGTGAGTTCAAGGCCAGTCTGTTCTACAGGGCAAGTTTTAGGACAACCAGGGTTCCATAGAGGTGTTATCTCCAAAAAACAACAAGCAAGCAAGCAAACAAACAAAAGCCCCTCAAATATCGTCAGGTCCCTCCCTGTTCACACCTTACTGGCTCCCAAGCACACTAGAGGAAGCAGGGGCTTCTTGACTTGGCCTGAGCTTCCAGGAATCTGGTACCTGCGATCTCCATGGTTTCTCATTTTTGTCTTCACCCAGCTCCGGTCACGAAGCACGGCCCATGGCTGAGAACTCCACTTACCTCCAGGTACCTGACTCCAGCCACTCCCTTCCCTCAGTAGTGCAGAAATGGCATCCATGGCATTTGTCTTTTTACTTATATACATATATATGTAACACATAAATCTTATCTATGAGTATTCTGCATGTTTAGTTTATCTGCATGGCAGAAGAGACCTCAGATCCTATTACAGATGGTTGTGAGTCACCATGTGGTTGCTGGGAATCTAACTCAGGACCTCTGGAAGAGTAGCCAGTGCTCTTAATTGCCTAGCTATCTCTCAGGCCTGGGCATTTGCCTTTTTATAAAGCCTGGGAGAGATCATTTTGAGGGGTTTTGTCTCTCAGGAGACTTCTTGAGAAGTAAAAAAAAAGAACCCCAGAGAGCTTAGGGTAACCTTCCCTCAGCAGAGAAGAGAACTCAGGCTCCTGGGAAGGAGGTGGTTTCCTCCAGGCTCTGATCCACATGAAAGGAGCTGCCAGCAAATCACCTTTGCCACTGACATTCTTGGGGGGGGTGTCTCACATTCTTAGCATTAGTCACCTCTCTGAGGGAATGTGAAAGGATCTGGGGAATATGAAGGAAGGACTTTCAAACCACGGAAAATACCCATCCACCACCACACAAGTATCTGGGGACAAGGGCTATATGATAATACTCTCCCCCCAAAGCTTAGTGGCTCACTCTCTATAAAACACTGGACTTTCTCTTCTTTTAAGAGGGAAGGACTTGAGCAGGAAGAGGGGCATCAAAGCAGGGGCATCTGGAGAGCTGCTTTTTGAGGAACCGTCACATGAAATCTAGTAGAGGTCAACCGCTGGCTTACAGAGAGCACACGTTGTAGAATCTGAATTTAAAAGCCTCTTCCTAGACAAACAAATGGGCAACTTAGCCTCTTGGCACACCAGTCTTCAACAAAATAGCTCTCTCCTTCAGGCAAACTCGGACCTTGGAAGATGATGGATGTGAAGCACCTCCCAACCAGGCCACGTGGTGTGTGGATTTGGGGCTTTGCTTGTGTTGTTTTGAGACTAAGTCTCATGGAGCCCACACCGGCCTTGCACTTACTGTGTAGCTGAGAATTGTTTTGAAGTTCTGCTCCTCCTGTATGCACAAAGCAGGCCTGGGTTTATGCAGTGTTGGGGGTTTTCAGAGTATTAGGCGAGCATGTTACCAAGTGATCTGTATCCCAGCCTCAGAAAACTGTTTTTGTTTTGTTTTTTCAGGTACTGGGGAGTAAACCCAAGCCCCTCCCACTGGGCAGGCAAGAGCTCTAATGACAACCTATATCCCAGCCTCGCCTTACATTTTGAGGCAGGGTCTTACTATATTGCCCAGGTTGGTCTTCAAGTTGCTCATGATAAAGTTGCCTCATCCTGTTGCTCGGGATGACGTTTAACTTTGTGATCCTCCTGCCTCAGCCCCCTGACTAGCAAGGATCACAGGGCTGAGCCTCCAAGCCAAGTTCCACATGTTCTTAATGAGGTGGGCAGAATCCAGGAGCTCCTGGTGGAGGATCACACCCACCTTTGCCCCTGCTCAGTTCTGTGCCTACCCCGCTATGGACTGAAAGGTGGCAGGCAGGTTTACAAATATTTGCTCCTTACGGACTGACCGACCGACTTTCATGAGTTCTATCAAGCCGGCTGATAAGATAACCTGCCCTGCTGAGGAACACTGGCTTTAGGTCTTCTGTGTGGCAGGTCACCTTGTGTGCCACGCTCAGAAGTCAGTACAGAGGTTCTCAGTTACCGGTGGGAGGGGCCCAGCCTAGGAGGCCTCTGGAATTAGCTCTCTTTGTTCTGACTGTGGTGTCTGGAAGTGACCTGAGTTTCTACTTTAGCCCCTTTCATGCCAGGTGGGGACAAGCTCTGCCCTCACCCCACAGAGCACTGAAGCAAAAGGTTTTGAAAAGACCTGAAGTGACATTCTCCTTTAATTATGCACAAAATCTCCAGATCCATTTCAGCCTTTGAAACGTGAAACCCAGGAAGGCAGGTTCCCTGGCAGAGCAGTCACTGCAATGAAGTCCCCACCTCCGTTTCTCCTGCGTAATTTAATGAGTCGAGGAGGCTTATCAGCCAGGCTGCACTGGCTCCAGACATGCTGCACCCTTCAGTCAGCAGAGGTCACATTCGAAAGGCTGGCTGGTCAGCCAGCCACCAGCAAGGTGAGCAGGGTCCAGGTGGGAAGCTAAGATCCCCGTCTCCTTGCTTAGACACCGCTCTTGCCTTGTTCAGGCTAGACCAACTCAAAGTCACCATTCCCTGGTTCAGGTTAGACCAACCAAAGTCTCCTGCACACCCCCTGAGCTGGGCTTGCTCTCCTGACTTTGAGTCTGGGGCTCCAGTGAGAGGTAGGGCTCACTGTCTCCCACTTCTGATGGCCTTAGATACTCAAATTACGCTGCTGCAGCTGCTGCTACTACTACCAGTAATAGTAGTTACTCCTCCTCCTCTTTCTCTTCTTCCTCCTCCTCCTGCAGCAGCATCCCCTATATCTTAGGCTTGCCTTGAATGCACCATGTACCAACAGAGAATGACTTTGAACCTCTGACTTTCCTGTACCTTGCAGAAGAAAGTCCACTGCCTGGGCTAATTGGCTCCTCACTGACCCCCTAAAGACTTTCCCCAGCCAAGGACCAATCCTAGTACATTTCTTGCACGAATCTAGGAATCTGACTCACACACACACACACACACACACACACACACACACACACACACACCACAGTCTCATGTAGTCAGCCCCATTTGAGGTCTGTGAGAATGCTCTTTGAGATGTTGTTTGCCTTTGTCCGTTATCTGCCATGCCTTGTATCTGGAAGATACTTGGTAGAAACAGTGAACCATAATAAAAATAGATCCCAGTAGTCCTCTGATTCTAGAACAAAAAAGAAAATGCAGGGGTCAGGTAACCCAATCCCCTTTCAACAACAACAATAATAACAACAACACAGCAGCCCAGGCTGACTTCAAAGTTTGCTGATTTCATCTTACCTTCCTGAATGCTGAAGTTATAGGCATTATAAGTACACCAACCCCAAGTTTTTAATCATGGGAGTGTTGGTGGTGCAGAACAGGGGCTCGTATAACACAGGCTGGCTTCAAGCTCACTTCATAGCCACGGATGATCTTCACTTTTTTCTTCCTTCCTCTATCTCCTTAGTGCTAGGACTATTCATACGTACCAGCACACACACGGATCCTCTTACCCAGGGCATCTCATGCCAGGCAAGGGCTTTCCCAATCCTGGCCCCTTTCCAAACCTTTAGCCATCAGATTCCATCCACGATTTTACTGGTGGCTAGACTGAGGCTCAGGGAGTGTGGTGGTCTAATCAGTTGTGACAGCTAGGACAACCTAGTAGGGATGGAACTTGGAATGTAAAGAGTAGGGGACAGAACACCCCCCCCCGACTTTGGGAGGGTGCTCCATGATGAGGGTGATGGAGACACAGTCCTCCGGAACACAGCTGCGCTCCAGATTCCCCTCTGTGGTCATGGCTCTCAACGTCTAGGCCAGGTCCCGCTTCTTGTCGAAGGGAGGGGGGTAAATTTTACATTAGCTCAGTCAGGAGTAGGGGCCCCTAAGTCCAGTCTGAGCTCAAACAGTGTGGGAGAGACAACCAAGCTGTGCCCCAGTCTCATCAGCTGTAGAATGGAGAGAGCAGCAGGCCTCTCTGAGGGGGTGATAACAGATCCTGTGTAACTGCCTAGCAGTTACTACCCTAGCTCAGCGATTCGCAACCTTCCTGACGCTTTGACCCTGCAAAACAGTTCCTCATGTTGCGCTGACCCCCTACCCACAAAATTATTTTTGTTGCTACTTTGTAACTGGAAGTTTGTTACTGCTATGGATCGTAATGTAAATATCTGATATGTAACCCTGGGGGGGTTGTGACCCACTGGATGAGAACCCTGCTCAGGAACTACAAAGTCAAGGTCAAGGACTGTGCTTCAGTGCCTGCTGGATCTGGAGGGTCTCAGTCAGCAGAGGTTACAGACAGGACTCCGCTGTGTTGTTTATCGTTGCGTATCCCTGGTTAATTTTCTTTACGCTGCCTGGTGTATGTTCTTGTTCTGCCTCCGTCACCTTTCCTGACTTTGTGGCCATGGCCAGTTTTGTCTAGTTCCCCCGATTGCTCCCTCACACTGCAGACTTAGCGGGCTGGTCTTGCAGCTCTCCCACCTGCGGGGGGAGTACCCAGCCTGGCCAGCACCCAGCTCCCCTGCCCATCCCTGTCCCGTGGATGTTCAAAGTGCTATTCCTGCTTCTGTGTTTTGAAATTCTGGCCAGCCTCCCCTAACTTACTGGGCTCTGCCTAATAAGTCAGGAGTGGCAAAACAAAGCAAATGAAAAATCCTTTCCCTAAGAAAGCTGTCCACTTATTTTTGTTTTGTCTGATTTGAAACTGCCTGATGCAATTCCCTTCTGCTCTGACAAATAGGACCCTCAGCAAAGAAGGAAACAGAGCCAAGGCAAGAAGAGAAGGTGCCAGAGGCTTTCGGAGGGCTATGAAATTCCCACCCAAGAAGGCAGCTGGATAGTTCTCTTCTGTGTTGGGGCCTTCCATTTCAGGAAGACAAGACTCATCCATTTGAGTGATTCTGGCAGGGCTGGGGCCTAGTGCTTTCTTCCCTTCTGCCTCTGCTTCCTGAGACAGCACAGAGAAGGCAGTGGCTGCCTCCACCCCACTGTAGCCCAGAGGCCCGGTACAGACACAGGCCCTTGGAAATCCTACTCACCTTGTATTTTTTTTTCCACAACTGAGAATCTGCGTTCACGTTGATTTAGTGAAAATTAGTGGGATTTGGGAAATTGTAAAATAAATAATTCAACTCTGCAGATTAACGTGAAGGCGGGTGAGGTGTTTGGTAGCCTTCTGTGATCTCAGCATCCAAGAGGACAAGGCAGGAGTCCTGCCGCCAGGTTGAGACTTAGCTTGGCCTATGTAGCAAGTTTCGTGTCAGCCACCACCACAAAATATGATCCTGTCCCAAGGAAGTGGAATAAGAACTACCATGAGTCCACAGGCCCACGCTTGAATGGATAAGATGATGTCAAAAAATAAATTGTGAAGAAAAGGAGTTACAACCTGGGTGCCACGGCTCATACCTGCAAGCCCATACTTAGGAGGTGTTCAAGGTCATTCTCAGCTACCCAGTGGGCTGAAGCCCGGACTACATGAGACTCTGTATTGAACAAGCAAATGCACAAACAGAATATAAACTAATAATTAAAATTGAGCATATGGATGTATGCCCGCCCTATACCAGGAAGTAGCTCTCAGCCACTGCCCCGGTGCTATGCTGCCTACCAAGATGATGAGGGACTAAGCCTCTGAAACTGTAAACCAGCCCCGAATGAAATGTTTTCTTTTATAAGAGTTACCTTGGTCATAGTGTTTCTTCACATCAATAGGCCAGTGATGAAGACAATGTCTGTAATGGTAGTCAAGCAAGGGTCTACTTAAGTAAGTTAAACAGGAGTGTTAGCTCTGCACAGTGATCTTAAATTGTATCTATTATTGTTATTGTTGTTGTTATTATTAGGAAGAGGGTGGAAGTCAGAAGAGAACGTCACCAGTCAGGTTTGCTCCTTCACCTTCCTGTAGCTTCCGCAGACGGAGCTTAGATTGTATTCTGGCAGGGCAAGCACCCTTCTCTGCTGAATCCATCTCACTGGCCCCAGGTAAGCATTTTAACGTTGGCCTCCTGTTTGCCTGAGTTTAGAACTTCCCACCAGCTCTCTGAAGTCCAGCAGATAATAAGAATGTCTCTGACCATGACCACAGGGCTTTTGTAGGAGCAAAGGCAGGTCTCGGTGACAGGAAAAGGTACTCTGTGGTCCACAGCTTCAGGACTAGGTTGGGAAGCTAGGGAGTCCTAAGGCTGGGACCACCACCACAGGCAGAGCCCAGAATATCTCAGGGGGGTTGATGTTTGACCAATAGTGCCTATGGTTCTCTGGTTCCAGTGGGCTCCCACTTTTGTCCTGGGCCTTCTACCTCATCTTTACCTGGTGTGGTGTCTGCTTGCAGCCTTTTCCACAACTATACTAGAAATCTAAGAATGGTCCCCTCTCAGGCCATCCAAATCACCTCAGGTCCTGTAGTTGAATGTTGCCCAGGACCTGGGTGGGGTACCCCAGCATCAGAACTTGTCACCTGGCGACTCCGGCAGAGAGAATGGCTGGGTGCAGCTGCAAGAAGAGGTAGATGAACGGCACGTGCACGCAGGGAGCCGAGTTTGAATGGGTCTTAGATAAAGCTACATTCTGTGTTCTGCAGTGGAGACACAGGAACTGATTTACACCACTAGCCCTGTGGGATAAACCCAGGCCACCAGCTGTGAGTTTCAGTGACCCCCAACCTCAGCTGGGCTCTTTTGATTCTCAGGCACCTGTGACCTCTGAGGAGCGAGCGCAGGGAAGATACCCAAGATGAAAAAAAACCCTTTCAAACTCCCAGCAGCCCTGGCCCCAGACAGCTTGGCAGGGCTCTACCTCTGAGCAGCCTTGACCCACACCTCGCACCCCCAGTGGCTTCTTTTTCTTGCTTCTGGGAGGCTAAAGGCACCTGGATCAACTGCCCTGCTCTGGCTTGGGAATCCTGATACCTCACCACAATGGGCACTGAGGCTTTTGTGTGACATCCTCTCTTCCACATCCTGGGTCCTTGTCACAGAGGCTGCACAGAAAACAATGGGCTCTGGCAGCCTGAGCGCTATCAGTATTTGTCTTCCTGCCTCGTCATGGGTGGCAGGTTCTGACGCACAGGTAATACTGGGTGAGTCTTTACCTGTTTTACCCAGCCAATAGCGTACCAGAAAGCCTAGCCCTGGTCACTCTTATTGATCCCAACAGAAAGCTCTCTTGGGAGTTCATCTATCTTTACCTCATCTTTCTGTGCAAACTCACCTCAGAAAACCTGCCAAGCTTTTTTTTTTAAAAAAAAAAACCGACTTCTGATAACCTACAAGGGCACACCGATGGCGCAGTGATCCAACTTCAGGTTGTACAGGAGTACAGCTCCACGCATGAGACCTCCCCCCCATTGCATCCTTAGCACAGCAAAATAAAGTAAATGAAGATTTTAGATGATTAAAAAAATTGTAGAGAATCCTTAAGAAGGGACAAAGAGGTAAGTTTTCAAGTTATCCTTGAACAAGGAACTGAAATCAATAAGATGAAATTATACCACCAGCAAAATATAAATGTCTTGCTGTCAGACCCAAACCCTTGATGGCACAGCTGGGTGGTTCCCGTCTTTGGAGGACAGAACTCAAAGACTGCAAGCTCAGTATGTGCCAAGGAGTGTAACTCACACTCACACTCACACTCAGCCCAGGGGGCATGAGGCTAAGACAGTGTTCTCAGCACGGCTGGTGCAGTGCAGAGGGAGGAAGCAGAGGCGGGCCTGAATGTAGAATTCGGACAAACGCAGGCCACGAGGGAACTGAGGATGTTTAAAAATCGAATTTAAAAACAAAGAAACCACTGAAAGGAAACATGAATGCTATTTTTAGTGCCAAGGGGGCTGTCCTGTACAGGAGATAGAGCAGCCCAACTGTAGAGGACAAGTCAGGCCCATGAAATTAGAGAAGAGGGTGCTAGCGGCTCCAGCAATGAACTTCCCATCACAGGAGGCATGTAAGCTATTTCCAGTTGGGGGTGGCGCAGAAAGAACA
The DNA here is from genome assembly GCA_902729485.2 of Mus minutoides. Lineage (NCBI taxonomy): Eukaryota > Metazoa > Chordata > Mammalia > Rodentia > Muridae > Mus > Mus minutoides. The sequence continues at coordinate 271,829 of LR750327.1, forward strand.
CTCGAATTCGGCTCTGATTCAGGGGTCTCTATTACAACTGGTTCTTCCCCACATGCGAGTGTCCGACACTCTTTGGGAAAGCAATAAGGCTACGGTATTTCTCAACTGGTTTTAGATCGAAGCTTTAAGATTCAGATAAAGAGCTGGACAGTAGTGTTGATACATGCCTTTAATTCCAGCACTTGGGAGGCAGAGGCAGGCAGATGTCTGAGTTTGAGGCCAGCCTGGTCTGCAGAGTGAGTTATAGGACAGCCAGGACTACACAGAGAAACCCTGTCTGGTGTGGTGGGGGCGGGAGGGGTGCTTCAGGTAAAGGCCTGGAGAGATAGCCAGCTAGGTAAAGCGCTCGCTCGTCATGCAAGCATGCAGTTCTGAGTTTGATCCCCACTATTCATATGTTAATAATAAGAATCTTAATTAAAAATGAAAAGCTAGGTACAGAAGTGAAGAGGGAGACAGCGGATCCCTGGCGCACAAGGACCAGGAAGCCTAGCAGTATCAGTAAATTCTGGTGTCCAAGATAGGTCCTGTCTCAAAAAGTAAGGTGAGAAGCAATTAAGAAAAACTTTGGATGGAAACATTTGGCCTCCACACAGATGGACACACATGTACACCCACACTCAAACATGCACACAAACAAAATTAAAACAAATTTCAGATAACGAACACAGATCCCAGGGGAAACAACCTGGGCCCAGACCCTGGCTTTGTTACTTTCTTAGTTGTGTGACCCTGAACAAGTCACTTAACCCCTCTGGTCTCCGTTTTGGTAGTCTACATGGCAGTGATAATTATAGAGATGTTACGAGGATTAAACAAATTAGCCTTTGGGAAGCAGTTGGAACACTGTGGGAACACCACGTTGTAAATGTGCTTGTTACATCCAATAGGCATATGTAATGACTGAAGACAGATGGCTCAAGGTCTTCCCTTTTAGCCTGCTCAGCAGCAGCAGCAGCAGCAGCAGCAGCAGCAGCAGCAGCAGCAGCAGCAGCAGCATTAGCAGCAGCAGCAGCTCTAGCTGGAAAGTCAAGGGCCCAGAGGCAACAAACAGTGGAAACTCAGAAATCACAGACAGGCTCTGCTCACTCCAGATACACAGAGTGACCCTCCCCAAGGTCAAGGTTGGGAGGCTTTGAGTTTAGTGACTCCTCCTCCCTCCTCTGGAGTTCTGGGCACCCTGAGCGTACTGGAGGCAAGCTATGTTTGTTCCAGTGAGACATGGGGCCTTTTCTTCTCCTTAGTTGTTAACTGTTGTCCTGGCTTCTCCACGTATTAACCCAAATTAGTAAAAAGGACTCGTAAAAGCATTTACAGGGCTCAGGCGGCAGCACTGCTCATTCTGGCTGCAGGGCTTGGCAGCGACAGCTGCTGGTGCCGAGGGCTGAAGGCGGTGCCCACTGCACCCTGAGCTCAGCCAGGCCCCAGCCAGCCAGCTCACCCAAAGGACCATCCCTGCTATGGCACACTGTGATGTGTCAGGCAGAAACCCACACTGACTATATGTTTTGTGAAAGGAAAAGTCCCTTAGTCGGACTTGAAGTGCAGAGCAAATTGTCCTGTAGAGCTGTTTGTTTGAGACAGGATCTTTCCATGTAGGAGGCTGGTCTTGAACTCCCAATCTTCCTCTGTCTGCCAGCTTTTCATGTTACAGGATGTCTACCCCATTTTGCAAAGAGGAGAAAGGAGGCATTAAAGGATTGGAGCTGGCTCACCTAGAAGGTGTAGGGCATGCTGGTCAGGACTGACCAGAAGCCTACACCCCCTCCCCACCCAGTCCCACAGATTTGGGTATAAAAGAATGGGTGAGGCCTTCCCCTGGGGGCGGGGAAGAGTATGATCACTGCTATCGCCTCTCTAAATTATTATTGTTGTTATTATAATAACTAGTGGTTGAGTTGAGTGGGTGGTGGATGTCAGATAATTACCAAGACCCCCAAATTAAAGTGTGGAGTCTTGACTTTTCCACGGCTGCTCCGAGATGAAAGTGAAAGCTAGCCTCAGGGAGCTGGGGAAGAGCTCTAATTCGGAGACCAGCGAGCTAGGCTGGAAAGGCTATGGAGAAGACCAGACCCAAGACTTAGAAAGCTAGCGCCAGACTTAGGATCCTGGTCTACATACAGAGTGTCTGCCCTGCCCTGCCCTGCCCTGGGAGACCAGGCTGCAGAGGGTCTGCCCTCGGAACACTGGGAAGATAGCCAAATCTCCCTAGTGCCCTGTCCTGTATTGGTACTCCCTGGATGACTGAGCCCTAAGTTCCTTGGGCATAGCGTGGGGACAGTAGTCACTCCTGTCTTGAGGGGCTGTGGCAAGTAAGGTAAGGGTTAGAGAAAGGTTCTGAGAAGTCAAGGAAAGTGAGTCTCCTGCACCCCTCAACTTTTCTCACGACCTCCAGCTTCCTTTGACATCAGGGTGACACTAGGAGGCAAAGCCCTGCTCTCTACTGAGTTCAGTAGAAATGCCAGCCTTAGTTTCTCTCTGCTTAAGACAGAACAAGAAATCTCTGCCTTTGGCCCCTCCCTGGCTCCGAGGATTGTGAGATGGACGGAGATATGGTCCTGGGGGGTAATGACAGTGGGCTCTGTTATTATTGTCATTACAGCTCTGTCCAGCAGGCAGCAGGAGATGACTCACTGTCTGCGTTCTGAGGCCTGCCAGGACCTGCCTGCCAGAATCCCTTCATGTCAAGGGCCTAGTCATTCCCAGGTCTCTGGCAGCTTGGTGGCACTCCACTGAAGGGTGGAAGGAGGTGTCAGATTTGGGGGATCCAGCTTTGAGTTAGGAGCAGCAGCAATAGCAGGATCCAGGTGAGAGGAAACAGGAGCAGGCTCCTGGGAGGTGTGACCCTAGCTCCTCGGGAGATGGTGACTCCTTCTGAGGAGTAAGGAAAGGATCAAGAGCCTGGGCCTGGTGGGTACCTCTGTGTGGGGAGCCCGTGTGAGGCCCAGCCCTGCTGTGCTGTCAGAGGAGCCTCTTGAGCAGTCTTCAACCTTTCTAATGCTGCAATCCTCATGTTGTGGTGACCCCCAACCATGAAATTATTCCATTGCTACCTCATAACTGTACTTTTGGCATTATGAACTTCCATGCAAATATTTGGTATGCAAGATATCTGATAGGTGACCCAACGAGGGTCGTGATCCACAGGTCGAGTATCGATGTCCTAGATGCTGGGTAGGATGGTTCTTACATTGTACGCCTCAGCTCCTAAAATGCTGTGCTGCAGGAGGCAGCCCCCAGCCCTGACAACTGAACACTAAACTCCCTTACAGACACAGCAGAGGATGGGACTCCTTCTAGCTGTGCTTGGGGAGGAAGGACAATTGCAGTGCAGACACCCAGACCTTTGGGTGGGAGCTCTTTCTTCTGAGGAACCATTCAGTCCAGAGCCAGTGCTGGGTTCTGACCAGACACGCCTCTCCTTTCTTGGTCTCTGCTGTGGTCCTTTGGTTGTTAGAGAAGGTGTCTTGGGTTTGCTTTTGACTGGAGATGGGAGGGACCAACTAGGACTCACATCTGTGCATGAGAAAATGAGGCCTGGAGAGACTGAGCCTTGATTAGGCTCTGGGGCAGTGTGCTGGTCCTGATGCAGACTCCAGGGTCTTCCTGGATACCAGCGTCCATTTTGATTCACTAGGAAATAACGATGGTGTCTACTATCATTTGCTGATAAAGTGGAGAGACAGAGGATGCTCTGGCCACTCCTTCCAGGCTGAGGTATATCTCCATCCATGTGTTTGAGTTCAGGGCTTTATCTATGGATCTAGTACTTTTTGCTGAGATTTTCATTAGTTCCTAGGAATCCAGAGACAGGATATGGCAGGATCCTTGACAGTACCCAAGATCAATGGTTTGCTGGAGTTATAGCCCAGCAATCAGGGATACAGAAGAGGAAAAAAAATGCCCTGAGGAAATGGAGAAGACTTCTGGATGCAGTGATATCTAAATGGGTTCTGAAGGGTAGATACGAGTTTGCTAGAGAGGGCTGTGAATGAAAGAGATGAAGTAAATGTAGGGGGAAAGTGCATGAAAGAGCTGGTAGAAAGAGTTTTGTGTATTTGGGGATAACAAATAGTTTGACAGGTCAGAGAGACAGCTCAGCAGTTTAAGAATGCTTGCTTCACTTTCAGAGGACAGAGGCTTGGTTCCCAACATGTTGGGTGGCTCAGAACGTCCGTCCCACTTCCAGCTCCAGGGAATCCAATACCCTCTTCTGAACTCTGTGGGCACTGGAATACATGCAGCACAGGTACACAGGCAGACACGTGCATACACATTAATAGAAATAAATATAAAACAGATCAACTCAAATAGTTTGAGATGGAATAGAAGAATAAAGGGGGGAGGGGCAGAGTTGAGACTAATCCAAGGAAGGCTATTCAAGGAAGATGCCAGTCAGGCATGGATCTGAGGTTCTCCCAGCTTTTGCATTGTGTGGATATTACACACACACACACACACACACACACACACACACACACACATACACACACACACACACACACACACACACACACACTCCTCATTGCTCCCCCTTCCAACTTTGAGTTGGGCTTCCTGAGATGTTGGTACTTCCAGCTGTGGCCACCAGTGTAAGCTCTGTCTGCTCGTCACACTCCTTGGCCATGCCTCTCACTGTGTGGCTGTTATGGAGTCTTCTAAGGCTGATATGCAGAGTCATGTTGTGTTAGGTGGCAGGTTCAGGGAAGCTTGGGCACAGGACTACAGCAATCCATTTCCTCTCCTCTCCTGGTCTGTCCCAGCTCCTGCCCTACCAGTTCCCTTAGCTTATACTCCAGGATGTCTTCAAACTCCCTCTTCAGGACAGCAACTCTCCTGGTTAGTGGCTTTGCCACCCCTGCTCTGGGATCCTGGAATATGGTAGCATGCTTCCTTTTGTCTAACAAGGAAACCTGGATTCTCTGACAGAGGACAGAAGTGTATTCTGGGAGTTACAGGCTTAAACCGGGTCTGTGTAACCTTTGACTAACCACTTCTCCTATCTACATTATTCTCACCTATAAAATGGGGACATCGGGCCTCTCTGTGCAGGGATCACACATGCCAATCAAGGCAGGGTTAGATTGGTGAGAGACTCAAGCAGGACACATTTCACTGTTTCCTCTGAGTCAGGACACCTTAGCTTCCAGCTTAAAAAAACAAAACAAAGCAATAACAAAAACAAAAACACAAAAGCAAAGCAAAGCAGTGTGTCCTCTGAAGCTCCACACTGTGTGGCAATGACTCAGGAGAAAGGGGAAGGTGGCCCCCACCTCTATGGGCCAGGGGAGTCTCTACCAGTGGGAGGAGGAGACCAACCAGCACTCCTATTCCCAAAAGAAGGAAAGGCTACAATGTGGGCTGTCCTTGAAAGCCTCAGACAGGTGACTGTTACTGACCTGGGCCAGGCTGATCAGGTGAAGTCTTTCTGCCTCACCCGAAGGCAGGCAGCAGGCGGGCGGGCGGGCGGGCGGACCCGTGACTGTGGAGCTGGTTGGTGGAGTTGGCTCATGGAAGAGTATTTTGTATCTGGAATGACTAATGAATGAGCTGTCTCCACTGTGGGAGAATTATGCCACTTAAGCAAAACCCATTCGAGCCGTGTGTTTCTGAGATAGCGAATAGGAAATGCCTGTCAGGCTGATGCTTCAAAGCCAAATATACCCTCCACGCAGCTCTTGCTGTCTGTTTGCTAAGTTTACTTTATGCAAAATATAACTCAGATGAAAATATGTAGATGGCACTGAGCTGGCTCCCTCTCCCAGAGAAACAGGAAGATGGGGAGAGGAGCGGTCCCCCAGACAGCCTGTGGATCTCAGGGAGGAGCAGCTAGGCCCCTGCTCCTTTATTTTAAATTGCTCTGGCTATGACTTCAAGTACTATATTGACCAGGTAGGGAGAAAGTGGGCACCCTTGTGTAGTCCTTGATTTTAGTGGGATTATTTGAGTTTCTCTCCATTAAGTTTGATGTTGGCTACTGGTATGCTGTATATTGCTTTTATTATGTTCAGGTGTGGGCCTTGAATTCCTGTTCTTTCTGAGACTTTTATCATGAAGGGGTGTTCGATTTTGTCAAATGCTTTCTCAGCATCTAAGGAGGTGATCATGTAGTTTTTGTCTTTGAGTTTGTTTATATGGTGGATTACATTAATGGATTTCCGTATATTAAACCATACCTGCATCCCTGGGACAAGCTCTAGGGGAGATGCGGGGAGCTGGGTTCCACTCCTGCTCGTTTTCTCCCTGTGGTTTCGGATCTATGCCCTAGGTATGGGGAACTGGACTAGGTCACATCTTGCACCCCACAGCACACAGGACACAGCAGAGGCAAGGGTGTCTATTGGAAGAGCACCCCTCCTCAGCACGCTGGCCCCATCTCTTTCATACATTTGAATTGTTGAGAGAGCTGGGCATGAGGATAAGATCTTGATAGAGACAACATGGATTTCTTAGTCCATGTTGCAGAGGATGTTTTAGGGCACGGAACAAGGAATAAATGCAGGCCCCTGGCAGAGAGTCTAGATAGTTATCCTGAGCTCTGGTGGCAGCTCACCCCCTCTTTTCCCATCTCCCCCCTCACACAGGGGTACTGACCTTCATAGGGGAAGACATTTAGGTTTATTCCTCGAGGAAAGAGCTGGGCTAAGGTGCCTGGGGTTTCCACGAAGATACGGAGATTAGAACTGAGCTAAGCCGTCCAGGGAGGGTGTGTGTGTGTAAAGGTATGGTTGAGGCGGCTCAGCTGTCTGAGAGCTCCCTGGGTTACTGCACTTGCTGGTTACTGAAATAGGCACCCCGCTGAGCTGTCATGATGTTAGACGTCCCAACAGATAAAACACACTGAGTACACTGAACCTTTCTGAGCCTTGGCCCTAGTCTAAAAATGGGGACAGTGTTTGCCAATCTTAGCAGAGCAGAGGTGACATGCAGCATGCCTGCCACAGTAGGACATACACTTTATCTCCCTCCTAATGCAAGCAGCTGTGTCTTTATTTTCAGGGCTTATGGAAGAGTCCTTGCAGGGTGGGCATCCCATGAGCTGAGGCTAGATTTGGGCCCTTTAACCATTTCGTCGACTCTTTAGGCCACCGACAGTCCTCCATTTAACCCCGTGTGTTCCTCATGGTGTATAAAGAACATAAGGAAAGGTTGGAGAGTCAGCTCAGCCAGTAGAGTACCTACTATGCAAACACAAGGACCCAAGAACCTGCAGGACCCATGAGAGAGAGAGAGAGAGAGAGAGAGAGAGAGAGAGAGAGAGAGAGAGAGAAGATTGGGAAGCCTGACGTCCACTGTAGCTGTAAGAGTTTGGGATACTGGAGTGGGGTGGGAAGTTGGGAGGGAGGCCACTGTAGTACAAAGAATCACAGAAAATGGCAAAAACAAACAAAACCAAAACAGGCACAAGGCGAACGGTGGCCAGCCTGGGTGCGAAGTGTAGCTGGCACTCAGACCCTATGCTTGTCTTGCATGTGGAACTCCAGTGGCTGAGGCAGTCTGAGTAGATGCTGCAGGGAAGGCAAGACAGCGTCCCTTGAGAGGGGGATAGGCTAGGCAGGGCTCAGGCTTGTAGACAGGCTGAGACTTAGGAGATCACACAACACAAAGGTCAGAACAAGTAAGCAGAAAACTATAGGATTTAGGGAGGTCACTGAAAGGCTGGCTCCTCAGGGTAAACCGAGCAAGACTGACTCACATTGGGGCGATCTGGGAAGGTGGTCGCAGTCCCAGGGATGAGGCTTCTTCTAGTCACTAGTGCCACAGCTCTGAGAAGCCTCAGAAAGCCAGACAGAGGAACTGAAACATGTCAGCCACCTGAGAAACCATGGACCAGAAGATCATTGGTGGGAGGGTGGCAGTGTGCCTGCAGGCACAGTGGAGTGGGACGAACGGGACGACTCCTGTCTCCAACCCCAACATGTCATCAGCAGTGACACCTCTCAGTTCTCCTATCTGAAAAGTGGGTATTTAATCACACACCTTCACAAGGCTGCAGACAGAACAAGGCCATTGTGACAATTCTGGGGTACACGCATCCACACAGGTGAATCTATTCTAACTACGATAATTCACCCCTGGGTGTGTTTCAGAAGCCTGTGGAAGAAGCCTGTTTCTTGTAAGAAAGGGGGGGGGGAATCACAAAGGCTGTGACAACACAGAAACTCCATTCGAGTTCTTCCTCCACCGCAGCCTATATGTGAGTCCTTCAGCCCTGTTTCCTCACCTGGCCAGGAGACCTGTTGATAGTAGCCTTTCGGGGTGGCTCTGACGATTCAGTCAGAGGGTTGAGCATTGTCCCATCCAGGAAATGCTTAGGCAATTGCTACTGCCATGGCCTAGGTGGAACCATGGGGTACCAGAGAATAAATAGAGCCCAGGGCTCACCTCCTGCTCTCCTGATTAAAGAGCGCTAGCAATGGGAATATTTCTCCTCCTTGCAGAAACAGAGGTAACAACAACCAAGCTGGGGATATATAAAAGGTTCCCCAAAAGCTCACCCACATGCTCTCTGACAGACCCCCTCCTGCATGCAGGAGTTGACTCAGAAACCAGGTGAGTCACATCTGGAGGTGAAGAAGAGCAGTGACCTCCAGCTGGGAGGAGCTAAGGGAGGGAGGGAGGAGAGGGGAGGAGGTACTCGCATTGGCTATGTAAACAAACAAGTGATTGGTGTCTTAGTCAGAGTTACTACTGCTGTGATAAAAACATCATGACCAAAAGCTTGGGGGAGGAAAGGGTTTATCAGACTTATGCTTCCCTATATTAGTCTGTCATTAAAGGAAGTCAGGATTGGAACTCACGCAGGGCAGGAATAGAGGCAGGAGCTGATGCAGAGGCCACAGAGGAATGCTGCTCACTGGCTTGCTCCCCAGGGCTTGCTCAGTCTGTTTTCTTGTAGAACCCAGGACCACCGGCCCAGTGATGGCGCCACCCACAATGGGTTGGCCCTCCCATATCACTCAGTAACTAAGAAAATACCCTAAGGGCTTGCCTAGAGCCCAGTCTTAGGGAGGTATCAAGTTGAGTCTCCCCTCTCTCTGAAGACTCTAGCTCGTGTGAAGTTGACCTAAAACTAGCCAGCACAACTCTATATGCACTTCCTATGTAAGAGGCTCAGTGGATGGCACGGGAAGCAAAGAGCTGTGGCTTTTACATCTTCAACACAGGCTGGTGGGGCAGCAAAGGGAGCCGTGGGAAGATCATCCCACAGCCAGGTGCTGCTGGGAGGAAGCAGGGAGGAAGTGGGGTGGAAGCCTGTGCAAGGAGAATGAAGACAGCGTGCTGGCCACCAGGATAAACCTGTATCCCGGGGTGAGATCCTTCTGACTGATCTAGCAGGTTAACTTTCAGGGTCTCTAATTTCCTCCTTCTGTAAAATGGAATTAATGGTATGTGCCATGTGGGGTTGTCAGTGACTGTTGGGTGATACATGGGAGTTTTTCCTTTCTTTTTTCTTTTTTCTTTCTTTCTTTCTTTGTTTCTTTGTTTCTTTGTTTCTTTTTTTTTTTTTTCCAAGACAAGGTTTCTCTGTATAGGCCTGGCTGTCCTGGAACTCTGTAGACCAGGCTGGCCTCAAACTAAGAAATCCACCTGCCTCTGCCTCCCAAGTGCTGGGCGCCACCACTGCTTGGCTGGAGTTTGTCCTTTCAACAAATGTCCTATACATGATAGCTGTCACTAATAAGGGTATTCACCGCTGCGAGTTGGAAGGAATGATGGGATTTGGGAAAGATCTGACTTGATGTGTACTGCTAGCATGACTGAGTGAATCTTCTGGGAGTCTTAGCTAGAAGCTACACTGTGAGGTGGGGGGGGAGCCAGCTCCTACTGGAGGGGCACACCACATCACCTGAGCAAGATGCATCTCAGAGTAGGGCAGCCTTTGAGGCCGTTATCTAGGTTAAATGTTTTCACCTTATTTTCTCCAATTGCTTTCCAGGCAGAAGTTGTATGGGCTCCTAGAATTCCACAATCTTAGCCAGAGATGGGCTTGCCCTGGTCCTCGGCTGTCATGACAGGTTTCCAGTAGGAGCACAGACAAAAAGAAAACATCATCATCAAGTTCTCTTGAAAGAAGAAGAAGAAGAAGAAGAAGAGGAGGAGGAGGAGGAGGAGGAGGAGGAGGAGGAGGAGCTGAAAGTCTCAAGAAGCCTGAGAGGACGCAGGAAATGCCACGTGCCACAGCCAGCCTGAGAATCGACCCCCAAAGCTGTGCCCACTATATCTTAATGAGGCAAACTCTAAAGAGGCTTTTTCTGTAATCTGACAGTGGAGAGGAGATGACGCTAAGAAGCCCTCACTCTACCCCGTGAGTTGCCATGACGACCCAACTTGTTAAAACAAGCAGGAACTACCTCACTCAGCATTTCCTTGTAGTACAAAATAAAATTAGTGCAGGCTTATAGGCAGAAAGCTACAAGGAAGGAAACCTGTTACCATAGCAGGTTCTTTCTAGAGGCTGAAATCTGAGCCTGGGCGTGTGGGCCTTGTGCGCCCCACCTCTTCTGCCTGATGGAGTCCCGCCCACACTCTCTCCTCAGCTGGTCTTCATTTGCTCCTGAAATGATGAGCAGTAAAAGAAAACGCGTCCCAGGTCGGTGTGAGAGGACCAGGGGTCTAGGTTTCAACGTAGTAGAGCCCCCAAAGGAAGCAGAGGTAACTAAACTGCACACGGGGAAAACCGCTGAGGCCAAAGATCCACGTGGCACGCTGCAGCTGCCCTTTATGCTTGTGGGCAGGAACTGGTGTTCCTAAAGCAGAGCTCTGTTAAGTAACAGCAAGTGCCGAAGTTATGGTTCTCAACCCACGACCTTCTAGGAGTCTACTGACTTACGGGATTGCAATTCAGATATCCTGCATATCAGATATCTATATTATGATTCACCACAGTAATAACATTACAGTTATGAAGTAGCAGCAGAAGGATTTTATGGTTGGGGAGGGGGGTCATCACAAGCTGAGGAAACACATTAAAGGGTCACAGCCTGAGGAAGGCTGAGAGCCATTGCACTGTCATCTAGTAGAACCTCCACTCGCAGAGCCCAGGCCTATGCTTCCAATAGTGGCTGGCACACAGTGAACATCAAACAGTGGCCATAACACAATGGTCGTCACATTATGGCCATCACAAAATGTCCTTCACACTGCGGCCATTTCATTGTGACAGCCACACTATGGCCATTGCCCATTTGTCTTCAAATTGACACCATTACACAGTGATCATCATCAGTAGACATCACACAGTGATCATCATCGCACAGTGACCATCACATACTCGGCCATCACTCAGTGTCTGTCACAAAGTTACCAACACACGGTGACCATTGTCCAGTGGTCATCCGAAAGTGACCATCACTGGGTGGCCATCACACATTGATAAACACAGTGGCCATAACCCAGTGATTATCACACTGTAGCAATCACCAAGTGACCATCATACAGGGACCATATACAGTGTCTTTTCTATTTTTTTTTTCTTTTGGTTTTTGGTTTTTCAAGGCAGGGTTTCTCTGTATAGCCCTGGCTATCCTGGAAATCACTTTGTAGACCAGGTTGGCCTCAAACTCAAAAATCCACCTGCCTCTGCCTCCTGAGTGCTGGGATTAAAGGCATGTGCCACCACGCCCGGCTCTACCACACTGTAGCAATCACCAAGTGACCATCATACAGGGACCATATACAGTGTCCGTTCTACTTCTTTTTTCAGGAGCTCTGCTTTCTGGACAGAAGGGGCCACCTTCCTTTAGCTAAGGGGGAAGACAATGGAAGGGGCCCACCTTGAGCTTCAACCCTGGCAACACACTCATTTATTGAAACAACATTGAAAGTCCAGGAGCTGTTCCAAAGGACACTCAGTGCCCCACCTAATCATCCATTCATTCACACATCTACATTTATTTGGGGTCTGTTCTGTGCAAAGAACCTCCCTTTGTTTGAAATTCTGTCTGAAAGGAAATGGCTATTTCCCTCTTTCCAAGCTGCGCTCCCTAGAAACCATGTAGGAAAGTGGAGAGGCACCTGGGCAAGTCTTGGAGATGGGCATACAGTTTTAGTTAGGTTTCTTTTTTTTTTTTTTTTTTTTGAGACAGGGTTGCTCTGTGTAGCCCTGGCTATCCTGGAACTCACTCTGTAGACCAGGCTGGCCTCGAACTCAGAAATCCACCTGCCTCTGCCTCCCAAGTGCTGGGATTAAAGGTGTGCGCCACCACGGTGGGCTCTTTAGTTAGGTTTCTATTGCCTTAGCTACTGGGGACCCCCTGAGTGAGCTACTTGGAGCTGGGAATAGATGCAAAAGCAAGAGGAATTTATTGTTCCAGCACGCTGGGGTCGTCCCAGACCTGAAGGAGAGGCAGCTCATTCAGCAAGTTTTTATACAGTTTTCAGGGGTAGAAAAGAGCAACAGCCACTAGGTACAATGTGATTGGCAGAACAATGTGTCTTTTAAATTGATTGATCCTTAAGGAATGAGGTAGCAAGGGGTTCCCTTATTTTTGGGTGGCTAATGGTTGGTCCCCTCTGTGGTCTGAGGAATGTAATTAGCCTTGTCTGGTGGGTTTTCCAAAGTTTCTGAGCTGACCTCTTCAATAGAACACCATGATCAAAAGCAACTTGGGGAGAAAAGGGTTTATTTTGCTTGTATTTCCATATCATAGTCTGTCATCGAAGGAAGTCAGGGCAGAAGCTAAAGCAGGAATCTGGAGGTAGGGACTGAAGCAGAGGCCATCGGGGAACACTGCTTGCCTCCTGGCTTGCTCAGCCTGCTTTCTGATAGCACTCAGGACCAACAGCCCAGAATGGAGCCAGGGCCTCCCATGTCAATCACCAACAGGCCAATATGGTGGGGCATTTTCTCAGTTGAAGTTTTCTTTTTCAAAACAAATGTATCTTGGTTGTCAAATTGATAAAAAAAAAAAACAAAAACAAAAAAACAAAAACTAATCAGCACAGCAGGCATACATGATGGTGACATGACGGTGACATGACGGTGACATGACGGTGACATGACGGTGACATGATGATGACATGACGGTGGGAAACAGTCACAGACCAGTGGAGCGACCGGGTTCCAGAGTGGCAGCTTCATCCTTTTCTAGATGTGGACACTTAGGCAGGTTGCAAAACAATTGAGACTCAGTTTCCTTCTTTGAAAAAATGCTAGTAGCAGCAGGACAAGCATGGGGAGTTGTGAAAATAAACGAAACAAAATCTCCTCCAGGAGGTCGCCTAGAGAAGTGTGTCCCAACCTCACTGGACCAGTGAACCCTTTATATAGAACCTCCTTTTCTTCAGAACCCTTCTTAAGATTGATTTTACTATGTAGAAATGAAATATATAGGTAGCATAACATATGCTTAATAATCAATATACTATCACACCTGGAAGAGAGAGAACTCAAGGGCACTAAGAGAATGAAATGACACTTACTGTAGCCTGTGGGTGAGTGTGACTCTACCGGAAAAGCCCTCTAGGCAACCAGGCAAGGTGGCCACCCCTTCCTTCAAGCGATATATTTGAATGAAAGAATAAAGTGATATTTATTATATGAGTCTTTGTATTTGACGTTCTGACAAAAGACTAAATAAACATCGTATATTTGGAAAGATAGTTAAATTACTACCATCTATTCACAGGGGGGAATAGAGGTGTAATACTATCTATGTGCACCCCTGGAGGAATTGAGGTGTGTTGCTTGGGTAACCCCAAAACTGTGATCGATTTGCTTTGGAAGTATTGTTTTCTGAAAGGAAGAACAACCCCTGGTAAAGACAAGATTTATAAGATAGTTCCAGTCATAAAAAGTCAGTGTACTCTAAACTATGAATAGTATGTTGTATTTACGTACAAAACAGAATTAGGTACTAGGCACAGACCAATATAAATAAGTTTTCCACTTATTCAAACAACTGGTGTGGTATCAAGATGCCACATGAACTACAAGACAAGATTGGACCTACTTATTTTATATTATTTTAAGATTTATTTATTTATTTATTTATTTTCCCTTGTTCCGGTCAACCCCGTTCGCTCCGCTCGACCCCGCTCACTCCAGTCAGCCCTGCTCGCTCCAGTCGGCCCTGTTCGCTCCGATAGGCTCCGCTAGCTCCGGCGTCCCCGCTTGCTCTGGCCGTCCCCGTTTGGCTCCTCTCGCTCCAGACAGCCTCGCTTGCTCCGGTTGGTCCCTCCGGTCCAAGGATTCATTTCTTATTATTCTTCATAAGTACGCTGTAGCTGACTTCAGACGCACCAGAGGAGGGCGTCAGATCTTGTTACAGGTGGTTGTAAGCCACCATGTGGTTGCTGGGATTTAAACTCATCACCTTTGGAAGAGCAGTCGGGTGCTCTAACCCGCTGAGCCATCTCACCAGCCCTATTTATTTATTTTTATGTATATGTGTACATAAGCTCTCTTCAGGCACACCAGAAGAGGGCATCGGATCCCATTACAGATGGTTGTGAGCCACCATGTGGTTGTTGGGAATTGAACTCAGGACCTTTGGAAAAGCAGTCAGTGCTCTTAACCACTGAGCCACCTCTCCAGCCCCCTTGTTTTGGTTTTTTTGAGACAAGGTCTCACCATGAAGACTTGACTGGCCTGGAACTCACTATGTAGACTAGGCTGACCCCAAACTCATAGAGATCCTCCTGCCTCTGCCTCCAGACTGCTGGAATTAAAAGTATGTGTCACATAGCCAGCAAAAAGCTGCCCCATTTATGGCACCACTCTGTACCTCCCTCCAAGTGGCACCTTAACCAGCCACAAACATAAATATGTCACACGCAGCTAAACTGCCTTTAGGGGGCAGTACAGCTTCCCCTGTAATCAGCAAGACAGCATGTTTGAGTGGTTTCCCATGGGTAGAATGCTAAGAGATGTAGGTAGGGTGATACTCACACAACCTCCAAGAACACAGCCTGGTCAGCATTAGGGACTCTATCAGCATGTCACTCCAAGTTCCCACTCTTTGTTGTACCTTGCTACATCTCCATTTGTTTGGTGCCACCATGGGCAAAAGCCATATCCGAAGGTGAGGTGTCTGGAAGAAGGGAAGGGCAAGGCATAACAAAACAGTGTGTCCACGAGCATCCTGAGCAGCAAAGCTGGGACCCATCCCTCCACACATACAAAAAGTGTCACCTGAACCTCGGGCAGGTCTTATGCAAATCCCCTGGACAGTTACTGACCTCTTTAAGAGGAGGACCAACAGCATTCTTTACACATAAATCTTTGATTTGCTCGCCTTGATTCAATTGTAAATTCACACTACCAACTATCTCACAAGGTTGGGACATCTAGCTTCTCAACTGAATGTATCTTAAGGAAGAGTTTGTCTTCTGTGGAATTAAAGGACACTTCTGGCAGGACCAGTCAAGGCACTGGGTTGAGAAGTCAACTGGTGTGCATCTAGCCCAGTAATCAACTAAATCTTGCTTCAATCTAAGATCTTATTTCCCACAAAAAGGAGCAATCATTTCTAATGACTCCAGAAAAGCACACATGCTTGTCAGGAAACGAAGGCTAATACCCATACCACAAGGGAACTCTAGCCTCTACTATCGATTCCTTTACTGAAGTGGGTCCATTTGAGAATCAAGGTTACAGCTTCTGCTGCTGCAAGGCCTTGGTTGCTGCTGTCCTGACCACACAGGAGCAGCCACCATCCAGGCAAGGCAGTCCTGGGTGTGCGAACCCAGCCATAGCTTGCAAAGGAGATCTGATAAGACTGTATTTCTCTTTCAGTCTGTTGCTTGTTTATTCTCCCCAGCAGAGGTAAAAGGGTGGGCTAAAGGATTCAGGCTGGTCTTAACTGCTCTGTGTGTTTTAGGGGCTGGGGATGATGGGTAAGAAATCCAACCATATCTCTCACACAGATTTGCCTTCTCTGCTTTGTTTGGTAGAGGCAGTTTAATTCTTTAGGTAAAATTAGGTGACTTTGCCCTCAACGGTAAACTGGGGAGGTTGTATCTTAGACAAATCAGGAAAGACACGGGGAAGAAGTCTGAGGCTTGCGGATTAACTCCCTCGAGAGAAATGTGAGAGCTGATCTTGTAGATCTTGTAGGAGATTTGCGGTTCACACACAGCCCCACAGAGCACATTTTGTATCCGTTTTGTTAAGAGACAAAGCAGTCCACCAACAGCTGGTACCTGCAAGCCTGTCTCCAAGCAAGTGGCTCCATCCATGTATCAGGCTAGTCTGGACACAAAGCAGACTTGACATTTGTCACCTGCTTGTGTCTAAAGGGGGTGAGAAGGGGCCAAAGAGAAAGAAAAGGGAGATACAGAAACAAAACAGGAAAGTCAAGACAAGTTCTCTGGGTCACTTCTCACCTGTTCTCTGAGGAGTCAACATCAAGTCCCTGGAGTCAGGAAGAACTGCACCATGGGAGTGTCTGGGACTGTTGTAGCTTTTAAAGAGGAACTGACCTTTCCAAATGTACTGGAATGTGCCTTTCAGGGGTATATGAACTTGCTTTCTTTAGCAAAGACGGCAGCAGCCACAATATCCCTGATACCTCTACCATCTGGCCTTGTGCTCTGCACAACCTTCCCAACTTGGGGCACACTTCAGGAGAGGCCCAGAGGGGCAGACCTCTCTGCAGTGAATCAAACTCACAAAGCCAGTGTGCTCATGGGTGGCTTTAGGTCCTATGTGCACATGAGAATCACCTGCCAAGGATTTAAACACCCACACAGGGTCCCACAGCCAGAGACTTTGGTTTAATTGCTCTGGGCCAGGCCTCAGGCACAGGTGTGCTTTAAAGTACCCCAGGAGATCCTAATCCAAGCTAGAGCTGAGAATCACTTGATAACAATAGGAGAGGGTCTCAGCCTTACTTTCACCTCTCAGCTACCTTTCATTTAAACGTACTTCTAACCGTCCAGTTGTCTGGCTTTCTGGCTGGTGTGAGATTGAAAGCTGTATATTCAGAGGGAGAGAAAGGCTGCTAAGGGCATGAGCAAAGCACAGCAGGACACAACACATCCGATCTGATCACAAGGTAAAAGCAGAAAATCCATCAAAGGGAAACGGAGCATGCAGCCCACACCACACACCCCCCACAAGCACACACAGGCACACATACACATGCACACACGTGCACACACACACACACACACACACGCATGCACACATGCACACACACATGCACACACACAGGCACACACACAGGCACACACACACACACACCAGTATATCTTATTTACAGTAAGGCCTAAAGAAATCATTCAAAGGGAGTCAGGAGAGTGAGAGCTATAGTGTTTCAGGCATATGTCGACAGGTGCTACCAAGATGTCTTCACTGGATTACCACAGCCCTCCTAGACACATATTAGCCCATTTTACAGGTGAAGAAACTAAGGAGGATCCTTAACTTGATCAACTTTGAACCAGCAGTGAACTTTAAAGCCAGAATCTGTTGTTATATCGATTTTTTAAAAAAGATTTATTTTATTTATTATATGTAAGTACACTGTAGCTGTCTTCAGACACTCCAGAAGAGGGCGCCAGATCTCGTTACGGATGGTTGTGAGCCACCATGTGGATGCTGGGATTTGAACCTATCACCTTCGGAAGAGCAGTCGGGTGCTCTTACCCGCTGAGCCATCTCACCAGCCCGTTATATCAATTTTCAAACAGGGTTTCAAACTGTCCCCAAAACCCTAATCACTCTCCTTCAGCTTCTTTTTTTTTTTTTTTTTGGTTTTTCGAGACAGGGTTTCTCTGTATAGCCCTGGCTGTCCTGGAACTCACTTTGTAGACCAGGCTGGCCTCAAACTCAGAAATCTGCCTGCCTCTGCCTCCCGAGTGCTGGGATTAAAGGCATGCGCCACCACGCCCGGCTTTCTCCTTCAGCTTCTTTTTTTTTTTAAAGATTTATTTTATTTATTATATGTAAGTACACTGTAGCTGTCTTCAGACACTCCAGAAGAGGGAGCCAGATCGGATGGTTGTGAGCTACCATGTGGTTGCTGGGATTTGAACTTATCACCTTCGGAAGAGTAGTCGGGTGCTCTTACCCGCTGAGCCATTTCACCAGCCCATCCTTCAGCTTCTTAAACGCTGGGTTTATAGGCATGTCCCATCATGGAAGGCACAGAACTGAGATTAAAATGTCAACTGTGGGTCCATTTGATTCGAAAGCCTGTCTGTTTGACCCAGTGCTCACATGTGTTTGAATGTGCCATATCGGTTTTATACTCTTCATGATGACCCAGGGTCTAGCACTGAATCATGCTGGAAGTCCATCTGTTCAAGATGTTCCCTTGAAGAACAGCCACACGAGTGCACGTGAGCAAGCACATACAAATACGCTCTCCATCACAGTGATGAGAGAACTGGCCATCCACTTGGGAAATAAATAAATAATACAAGTTATTTCCCAACTCACACCATCCATCAAAATGGATACCAGATGGCTAAAGGCGGAAATGAAACCATCAAGGTACTAGAAGAAAATATAAGTGAATATTTTATAATCTTAGGATGGGGAAGGACTTTCTAAACATGTCAACAAAAGCAGAAACCATAGAGGGAAAGATTGATAGATTTGACTACATAAAAAATTAAAAACTTATGTACATCAAAACCCAGCATAAATTGAAAAAATACTCAACCTCACTAACATTCAAAGAAAGGCAAATTAAAACAGCAATGAGGGGCTCTTTTTTTTTTTCTTTGCTGATCAGATCGGCAGTGATTAAAAAGAATGATAATGCTGAGCGCTGGGGAGGGAAATCCGAGTTCCCACATGGGTGGAGGCAGGAGGAATCTCTCCATGTTTCTGGAAGACATTTTGACTCAATGTATAAAAAGAGCTCAAGAAGGCACACACTTCTGACCTAGTAATAGAAACATATTCCGTGGACAACTCTGATTCACTACACATGCACGCATACTCAAAATGGTACACTGACGCCAGACGGTCCAAAAAGAAAACCAAGTTGGGAGAGTGGGATACTGAGAATCTGGAAGCTAAATGTTTGACAAAACTGAACTGGTCAGATAAATTGTGATGTACCACCCAGTAGAGCATAGCAATCAAACATGATGCTGGCGAGAAGGACAGACCAATGTTATAGGACAGAGAGCCCCCAACCTAAACACAGGTGAGACTCAATTTCAGTAAATATCAAACCAATGAGGCAAAGGTGGGTCTGTAAATAAATGGAGCTTGGCTAACTGGGAAAACAAACAAACAAACAAACAAACACAACCTGGATCAATATTTCAAACAGTACAAAGGCTAACCTGCAACTAAATCAAAGATATAAATACAGAAAATAACCAGAACAGTCATAGAATTTCTTTATAATCTCAGAATAATGAAGACATTTCTAAGTGATTCAACATTTACATGATGAAATAGAAACTAGATACATGTACAAATAGATTAAAATAGATTAAATACATTTTAATTATATAATGAAATAATAATTTAAAAATGCATAAAAATACAAAATCTATAATTAAAATATATCTAGAAATATTAAAATTCTTGCTTGGAAAAAAAAAACACCAAAAAACAAAGTAATCCTGTGATCTAGCTCTTGGGATGCAGAGGTGAGACAGCTGCGAGTCTGAGGCAACTTAGTGAAACCCTGATTCAATAAAATAAAATAAAATAAAACTCACCAGCTGGGGATATATGAGATCCCATCAGAAAGGGAGGGAGGAAAGAAGGGAGGAAGGAGGGAGGGAGAGAAGAAGGGAAGAGAAGAGGAGAAGAGGGAAGAAGAAGGGAGGGAGGGAGGCAGGGAGGAAGGAGGGAGGGAGAGAAGGAGGGAAGAGAAGCAGAGAAGAGGGAAGAAGGGAGGGAGGGAGGCAGGGAGGAAGGAGGGAAGGAGAGAAGGGGGAGGGAGAAAGAGAAGAAGGAAGGAGGGAGGGAGGGAGAGAGAGAGAAGAAGGAGGGAGGGAGGAAGGGAGAGAGAGAAAAGAAGGAGGGAGGGAGGAAGGGAGAGAAGGAGGGAGGGAGAGAGAAGAAGGAAGGAGGGAGGGGGGAGAGAGAGAGAGAGAGAGAGGAAGGAGAGAGGGAGAGAGAGAGGGACACAGACGTGCCTCTGCTCCTTTGTAAGTGACTGCTGCACACAGGTATTTGTCTCCTCATCCATCTAGCCCAGCTCTGGCCTCTGACAGCCAGTCCTGGAGGCAGGACACAGACAGGACACATTTGCATTTGACTCTATTGTTCAAAGGGAGCAGTGGAGCCTTGGAGAGCAGCTGCCTAAGAGAGGAACAGTCACAGAACCGGGTGAGATGGACCTGAGGCAATGATTTTCAAGGTGTGCTATTTTCTTTCTCTTTTCTTTTTGAGTTTTACTTTTTGAACTATGTGAAAGTAGTTTGTATTTTTAGAGTGAAATCAATTTGATATATAACTGCAACTTCTTTTGTGTTATCACAAGAAGCTTTCAAGATTCTGTCTAGTGCGGAAAGTAGGTCACAGGAACAGAAGTATATGTCAAATGATCCCAATTTCGTCTTTTGGAAATGTTGCATTTAGGGCTGAGGATGTAGCTGAGTTGGGACAATGTCCATGGCTCCGCCCCCATCACCCCGTGAAACCAGGCGTGGAGACACGCCCACTTGGGACACTCAAGGCAGGGGGGGATCAAAAGCTCAGGTCATCCTTGGCTATACAAGTCCCAGGCCAGCATGGGTAACAATAGAGCCTGTCTCAAGACACCAAAAAATTTAGAATACCATATTTTTGTGGTTCTACCCACATATATTAGAAGTAGCAAACTAGCTGGGTGGTGGTGATGTACAACTTTAATCCCAGCACTCAGAAGATAGAGACAGGTGGATCTCCATGAGCTCATGGCCAGCCTGGTCTACAGAGTGAGTTCCAGGACAGCCAGGGCTACACAGAGAAACTTTGTTTCCAAAAAGGAAAAAAAAAAGAGTATCTATAAGAAGATTCAGGAAGTATGGTACCAAGTATTAGCTCTCTTTGTGTGAGAGACTATCAGTGGCCCCATGTGGATCTCTCTCTCTCTCTCCCTCCTCAACAATAAACAATATGTTCTTTAAATAATTAAAAGACAAAAACAAAGCAAAACAAAACAAAACACAGATCCTCAAGAAACATTCTGACGTTTTGATAATTTCCCCATGCTAGGTGGCTGCATGTGTATGGGGTACTGGCTAGCTGGATCAGCGCTCTGCACCCACTATTCTAAGGCCTCAGTAAGCATGACCATGGGCCTCAGCAGAGGTATTTAGCCTCTCCTTTGTTCCCTTGAGCACTGGAGTGCTAGGGTATCAGTTGCCATGTTGAATGCATCATAAGTACCTATATATAAAAGCCAGATGCTGAGGCAAGGTCANTGTGTATGGGGTACTGGCTAGCTGGATCAGCGCTCTGCACCCACTATTCTAAGGCCTCAGTAAGCATGACCATGGGCCTCAGCAGAGGTATTTAGCCTCTCCTTTGTTCCCTTGAGCACTGGAGTGCTAGGGTATCAGTTGCCATGTTGAATGCATCATAAGTACCTATATATAAAAGCCAGATGCTGAGGCAAGGTCAGCTTCCTAGGAACAAATGGTTTAGCCATTTGCCTTGAAGCAGGAAGGTTACAGACCTCTTGGACCAGTAGTTGGTTCAAGGACATCATGTATAACCAGGGCAACAAAGGTTGTCTATAAGGACCTGTTCCTTGCCCAGGAACACCCCCCCCTTAAACCCCCACCCCCTGCAACTTCTGCTACAGCCTGCTTGGGTCATCCTAGTCTTGTTAAAAGACTTGTTAAAGAAAGCTTGGAGGGAGGGGGTGTTTAACCTGTGAGATGGCTCAGAGGGTAAAGACAGTTGCCACCAAGCCTGGTGAACTCATTCTTGGGACCCACAAGGTGGAAAGAGAGAGTCAGTACTCAAATCCTGTCCTCTGGGGCTGGGGCTCAGCGGTTAAGAGCACTGACTGCTCCTCCAGAGGTCCCAACTTCAATTCCCAGCAACCGAATGGTGCCTCACAACCATCTGTAATGGGATCCGACGCCCTCTTCTGGCACGCAGATGTACAGTCTGTTAGAGGACTCATAAATAAATAAATAAATAAATAAACAAATAAATAAAAATTTAAAACAAACAAACAGCCTGGCGTGGTGGTGCACGCCTTTAATCCCAGCACTCAGGAGACAGGCAAGAGGATTTCTGAGTTTGAGGCCAGCCTGGTCTACAAAGTGAGTTCCAAGATAGCCAGGGCTACACAGAGAAACCCTGTCTCGAAAAAACAAAAACCGAAACAAAACAAAACAAAACCCCAAAAAAACAAACAAATAAACCTGTCCTCTGATCACCAGTCATGAGATTTTTGCATACACTCATCCTTCTCCCACACAAATCAATAAATAAAAAAATGGAAAATGAAGTTCAAGGCAAGACTTCCTCGTGCAAAAAGGCCAGGACAGGGGTGAGCCCTGAGGTCCATGAAACTCCCAGGTTCTTCATTGTTTGTGAGAATTTATGGTGATACCCTTCACCCTGGCCTCTTACCCTCCATCTCTGCCCTGTCCAGCTCATTCTCCAAGCCTGTCTTAGTCAGGGTTTCTATTCCTGCACAAACATCATGACCAAGAAGCACTTGGGGGAGGAAAGGGTTTATTTGGCTTACACTTCCATACAGCTGTTCATCACCAAGGAAGCCAGGACTGGAACTCAAGCAGGTCAGAAATCAGGAGCTGATGCAGAAGCCATGGAGGGATGTTATTTACTGGCTTGCTTCCCCTGGCTTGCTCAGCCTGCTCTCTTATAGAACCCAAGACTGCCAGCCCAGAGATGGTCCCACCCTCAAGGGGCCCTTGATCACTAATTGAGAAAATACCCCACAGCTAGATCTCATGGAGGCATTTCCCCAACTGAAGCTCCTTTCTCTGTGGTAACTCCAGCTGTGTCAAGTTGACACAAACCTAGCCAGTACAAAGCCCCCCCCCCCCCATTCCTGGAAATATAGCTAATTATTTTATTCCTGGATCAAACATATAGTCCAAAACAGTATTTCTATAACTCTACCACTTAAAGGCCACAACACAGCAGATAACAGGAAGAAATGTCTTCAGTTCTCCCAGAGGACTTTTAGCCTGAAGCCCCGGACAACAGGCCCATGCTCTCTTGGAAGACTCCTGTGTTCTCTTAAAGATTCATGAGATTTTTGCATTCTGTTAGACAGTATATCTGAATTTCTTTTCTTATTTGAAATTGTTTAAAATTATTCACCTCCAGGAAAACTGATGCTTCTGCAGGGAAAGTGTTTACGGTGGAGCTTCCAGTGTCCTCTTGGGAGACCGCCAGTGGGGTAAATGCAAACTCTGCTGAGCAAGTTTTTATGCTTTATCCCTCACAAGCTTCCTGTGCTTTTCCCCATCGCTCATCACTGGGCCACCTAGACTCCTGTCCTTTCTTCTTCCTCCCAGTCCTGAGGGGACATTGCCTGATTGTTGACAACCAACCCACTACCCACTACCCCAAAGCCCTTGGAGGAGACTGAAGACCCCACTGATGTACTATGTCTGTGCTCTAGATCAAATCCTGACTCCATTCTTCACACCAGACATCTTTACCTAACTTCCTCATCACATTTACAAACTTCTCAGAGGGTTGTTATAGAAGTGACGTAAGGTTCAAGCTGCCCAGTGTGTAAACCAGGCTCCTATATACTTCTCCAGTTCCTACTGCACATTATGTATAGTATGCATGCTTTACACGTATTCACTACACCACGCAGGCTTTGCATGTGTTCACTACACCAGGCAGGCTTTACACGAATTCAATACACCTCCCATGCTTTGCATGTGTTCACTACACCACGCATGCTTTGCATGTGTTCACTACACCATGTATGCTTTACATGTGTTCACTATACCACACAGGCTTTGCATGTGTTCACTACACCACACAGGCTTTGCATGTGTTCACTACACCATGTATGCTTTACATGTTTTCACTACACCATGTATGCTTTGCATGTGTTCTCTATACCATGTATGCTTTGCATGTGTTCACTACGCCACGTATGCTTTGCATGTGTTCACTACACCATGTATGCTTTGCATGTGTTCACTACACCATGTATGCTTTGCATGTGTTCACTACACCACGCATGCTTTGCATGTGTTCACTATACCACACAGGCTTTGCATGTGTTCACTACACCATGCATGCTTTGCATGTGTTCACTACACCACACAGGCTTTGCATGTGTTCACTACACCATGCATGCTTTGCATGTGTTCACTACACCACACAGGCTTTGCATGTGTTCACTACACCATGCATGCTTTGCATGTGTTCACTACACCACACATGCTTTGCATGTGTTCACTATACCACACATGCTTTGCATGAATTCCCTTGGCCACTCTTCCATTACTGCCAATTTTTCTCCAAATAGATCAGTGGCTTCTCACATATCAGAACTTTCTTATATTTCTACCTATAATCTCTTGATTTAGCTATTACGAAATAAACAGATATGTCTGGATTTTTTAAATTTGTTTTTGTCTGTTTTGAGATGGGGCCTCTCTGTTATGTAGCCCTGGTTGTCCTAGAATGTGCTATATAGATCAGGCTGGCCTGGAACTCACCTGCTTCTGCCTCCTGAGAGCTGGGATTAGAAGTATGCGTTACCGTGTCAGGCCAATACTTTAAATAATAGTTCCTCTTACTAACCGTTTCATTCCTTTTATNAAATTTGTTTTTGTCTGTTTTGAGATGGGGCCTCTCTGTTATGTAGCCCTGGTTGTCCTAGAATGTGCTATATAGATCAGGCTGGCCTGGAACTCACCTGCTTCTGCCTCCTGAGAGCTGGGATTAGAAGTATGCGTTACCGTGTCAGGCCAATACTTTAAATAATAGTTCCTCTTACTAACCGTTTCATTCCTTTTATAAAAATTAATTAATTTAGGGGGCTGGAGAAATGAGCTACCGGTTAAGAGCCCTTCCTGCTCAGTTCAGTTCTAGCACCTGGTGGGGATTGGTTTTTATGCTTTGACTTCCTCGGGAATCTGTGTGTCCAAATGCTGAAGGTCCTTGTTTCCAACTGGTTTTTGATCGATCAATAAAGAGCCAACAGCCAATAGCTGGGTGGAGAGAGAGAGAAGCAGAACTTTTATATTGTGAGGGCTAGGAACTGGGAGAAAGGAAGACAGAGGATCGATCCCCTTGCCTGGGGTGAGAAGGATGGGATGTAGGAGCTGCAGGAGAGAAAGCCTGGCCACTTCTGCTTTGGGGCCTATGGTAGCAGGGGGAGGTTTAGGAATGCCCAGCCTTTGAGCTAGTCATGGCATATCATAAATTAACTGACGTGTGTCTTTCATTCCAGAATCCAGATTGCTCCTGGGTGGGTGTGTGACCCGCTGGGAGCCAAAGCAGTGTGGTTTAGCTAAACTTGCAGCTACAAGCCTACCTGGGATACTTACCACTGCTGTAACTCTGGCTCCAAGTGATCTGAAGGCCCCTTTTGGGTACTGAAGTCCCCCTTCCCTACAAACGTACAAATAAAGTAAAAATTGAAAAAAAATTAATTTAGCTTGTGTGCATGCCTATGCAGGTGCACTTGCCTTTGCATGTGTGTAGAAACCAGAGGTCAACTTCAGGAGTCTTCCTCTATCACTCTCTACCTTATTTATTTATTTATTTATTATTCATCCATTTATTTATTTATTTATTTATTTATTTATTTTTGGGGACGGGTGCTCCAGGTTGGCCAGCACTGGAGTGTGTGCTACTCCTTGCACAGGGGTGTTGAGGATCTGAACCCAGATCCTTGTGCATTCTCTTTGAATACCCAGAGTGTTCTCTGCCATGCCTTTGCCTCAAAGTTCTGCAGAAGCTAGCTGGGAGCCACCCACCGAGACCATAAACAGCTTGGGAGTGCAGCCCCGCCTCCCTACCTCCCCAAGCACCTTACTCAGCCTTGTGCTTAGAACACACCTAGTAACTGCTTGTGGCATAAACAAAAGCTTCACTTATGTGATGTGGGCGGGGAGGGGTGGAAGGTGCGGGGAGAAGCCCTCTCCAAATGAGCCGTTATGCAGAAAGGGTCATTGTTACAGGAGGCAGAGCTGGAGGCAAGCCCTTCTATCCACAAGGACCAGCGCCCCCAATTACACCAGCTGGCCTCAACTTCTGTGTGAGCCCGATTAAAAAGCACCCTCTCTCTAGTGTCTGGAAACCCCTGCAAGGAAAG
Organism: Mus minutoides; assembly: GCA_902729485.2. Lineage (NCBI taxonomy): Eukaryota > Metazoa > Chordata > Mammalia > Rodentia > Muridae > Mus > Mus minutoides. Next base: position 298,012 of record LR750327.1, read on the forward strand.
TTTGCTGCCCAAAGTTGGCTTTTGACTAGAGTCTTAATAAGAGGCTTCAGCAGGCTGCGTGGAGAGACAATGTCACTTTAGAGGAGCAGCTGGAAGCGGCAGTTAGAAGAATTATTTTAATGAATACATTTCCTTTCAATTGTATGGGAATATCAAGATCCCATTAGAATGGGGAAGCAATTAGAACTAATAAAGATGAATGCGCAGTGCTCAGTGCATGTGGAATAGCAAGCAGCCAACAAAGGGACTCCCTGAGCAGGCTCTAATCCAAGTGAGGCCGAAGCCAGCAGAGGGGGAGAGGCTCTGCTCAGCCACTCAAAGCCACCGTATCCCCGCACATTCTGATCACGGCCTGGCCCACAAATGGTGTGAGTTGTGGCCTCCGAGGTGGGGGGTGGCCCCCTACCCCCTCCTGGGTCAGCCTCTTGGGGGTTGAGACGGACTGTTGGCAGCCCCTTGGCAACAGCCATTCAAACCGGGTCTCTGGCTCCCAGCCAGGTTCTCGCTTGTCCCTCCAACGGAGGCCTCATTGTGTCCAGGTGGCAAACGCCTTCTCGTGAACGTTCCTTAGAGGTTTGGAGAGGGACTGGGACAGTGAGGAGGGAAGAAAGGGTGAATGAGAAGGGGCCCTCTGCCCGGCATCCCTCCTCTCCCCGCCTCCACGCCCACAGCCTGTGCCTCCTCTGAGTTTGGGGTTATGTTACAGTCAGTGGTGAGTCACAGACAGCCAAACACAGAAGTACTGTTGCTTACACAATTGCTCTTCAAACAGCAACAAACAATTTTCATTACCCAAGTCAGATCAAATCATTCGCCTGGCCATCCGGCCTCTTCACAGCCATGCAAACAGGCCCAGAGCCTCATGCTTTGCCCATTCCACTCTGCCAGCACTGGGCTACGATCTGCGTTGGGCTCTGAGAACTGACAAGGCTCCTTCTCTCCTTCATTTGAGCCGGATCTGCTGCACAGCTGTCACTAAAGGAACAAGAAGACACAGTCACCTCTGCAGTGAGGCCCCACTCGGTTGTAGGTCAGCCTGCTACTAACATCTGTGTGAAGCAAAGGCTGCCGGACTCCTGTGCCTGAGTTTAGGAGGTGTCCGACAAGATAAGTCTGGCTCGCTACCAAAGTATTCACTGGCCCCTAATGCAGTGTCTGTACTTGACATTTCTTTGTTTAATTTCTTTTGGCCAGACATTTTTTTGAACCAGGAATGTGTAAACTCATTCCGAAATGTCTGTATGAGAGGCCAGTTGCACGCTCATTACTAGATTTTTTTCTATTCCTTCTCTTAAAAAAAAAGTCTTCACAATCTCTTTAGGATCTTGAAATAAGCTCATGGGATAGATAACCAGGATTCATTGAGCCCCGTGATGAGGAAAACACAGACCCCAGGTTCAGTGTCCTACACAAGGTCACAGAAACACCAGTGGGGTAAGAACCTGGCTCAGTGCAGACTGACACCTTTCCCACACCTCCACAAAGTACAGGCGTTCCAGGAGACGTCACCTTGAGATTCTTTGCTTCCACTGTAACTCCTTATCCCCACCCACCCCCACCCACCCCCACCGCACTGGACTAAGCACCAAGGGCTAGAAAGGGTAACTAGAGGATTTGTATCTACAGTCACCTAAGGTCTTGCTTTGCTCCCTTTCCATAGCTCAGATAAAGATTGTCTGAAAAGTTTCCAGGACATGGTAGATACGGTAAGAACTGGGAAAGATTGCCTCGTCTGTCTCCTTCAGTAAGACACTGGCAAGGATAAAACCATGTCTGTGCACCTGCCACGCCCCTGGCCCCCCACACCTGAACGCCTACTCCTTCAACTTTTGAGAGTTATAAATGTATAATTTGGGAGTGTAATTTTTATGCTATGAGGTGTATGGATATATAGTTTGGCAAGTGGTAACTAATGTAGTCCTATACTGGAGAAACAGAGAATGTTCATCTACACAGTTTCTGCCAATCCTTTCCTGTCAGACCCACCACAGCTCTCCAGGGTCCTAATCATATCACATAGGTCAGTTCACCTGCCTTACATACACAGGACCCTGTCACAGGTGTCACCCTGAACAGGTGAGATCCTATGGCTGGTACCTTTTGTGTCTCTTGGTTGGTGTAACGGCTGCCGGGGTCACCCGTATGTTTCCAGTACTTTGTTCTTTTTCAAAAACTATGTATTGAAAAGTGAAATCATGAAATTTTCTGGTTAAGTGGATGGAGCTGGAAAAAATTATACTGAATGAGGTCACCAAGGCCCGGCTGGGAAGACAAACCAAACACTGTACATTCTCTCCCATCGGCGGATCCCAGTTTCGAGTCATCTGTTGTGGAGTTTAACTTGGAACACAAGCGGAAGCCAGGAAACTGGAGGGAGACACTGGGGTGCCTTAGGGGGAAGGGGCGATTATAAATAAAACAAAAGTAGACAAGTGGACCAGTGGGGGTGCAGGAAGGCTTAGGCAGGGAGGGAATCGAAGGGTAAGGAGGGGATAACCCAAAGGAAAGGGCCACAGCCAACTAAAAATGATAATTGGAGAGACTGGTAGAATACATGCAATATGAAAAAAGATGGGGAGGGGGGACACTAGAGGTTAAGATTTGGCCTGGGACAGGGCTTGGTGGGGGAGGGGAGAGGACAGGCGCTAACTAAAACTAAGGGTGGATGGAAAAACTTTGTGGAAACCCATTAGTAAGTTAATTTCAAATTTCATTTTTAAAAAGGTGTTCAAACATAAATACCATGAATGGACGGAATGTCACTCTCAGAATTCATGGGCTGTTAAATAAAAATTACAGTACATGGGGCACGGAATACTCCCTAGGAGCGAATGTCAGGCAGGCCCCAGAGGTCTCATAGTACTGCCTTGCTCTTGGTTAGCTATCATAACTCCATGGTGAGATCCTATTGCCGAAGACACAACACACTTAGCTGCAGGGCAGAAAACCAATCCTAAACCTCCTTGCTGAGCAACACTGCTGGAAGACACTGTGCAGGCTGCTGGGTCAAGGTAGCAATGGTTCTAGCCAGCACCAGATCCATGCTCTGTTTGTTTAGTTAATTAATTAATTAATTAGTTAATTAATTAATTTTGGGAGACAAGGTCTCTTTATGTGGCATTAGCTGTCCTAGAACTCACTATGTAGACCAGACTGGCCTCAAATTCAGAGACCCAACTGCCTTTGCCTCTGGGATTAAAGGTATGCATCACCACACCCAGCCTAACTTATTATTATTATTATTATTATTATTATTATTATTATTATTATTATTATACTTGAGTCCTGTTCTGCAGTAGAGAATTCATACCTGCTACTGTAGTTCTGGTCAGAAACCCATAGCTAGAGGGACAGTAGGCTGTAGAGTAAAACTTGCTATTATTATTTTGCTAAATTGTCTTGCTGTTAAATTGACTGCTGAATACTTATGTTTACATTCACAGACCTGAGCTGCTCTCAGCCATGGTCAGAGAATCTTCTTTTGGCAGTGGGCAGCAGTCAATAGAGAGTAGTAGCATTACTGGTTAAAGATCTGGAAATAAATGACTGAGTTCTTAGCCCTAAAGGAGATGTCTGTATCATTGCCTGACCCTGAAGGCTCAGGGTATCACAGAAGAAGAGGTGGGAAGAGGAGCTCTGTGAAGAGCACACGTCTGAACATGACTTCTACTTCCTGTACAGGACTTCCTGTACATCTTTCAATCCAACGACCGCCATCTTCAGGAGTTCAGATCGCCACAGCTGATCTTGTTGACTGTTGACCTTCTCTCATTGAAGAAGTGGTGGGAAGGGGCAGGGGGACTCTCAGCTCCGTACCTAGCAACTCCTCCAACAAGTCTGCCCTGATTGAATGTGGCCTCAGGGGAAGCCTAGAAGTTCATAGGCTGGGAAGAGGTGGGGAGAGCTCCACTCTGGTGCCATGGGGGGAACCCTCATCCTAGTGACATGTGCATGCTCCATGCTCCAGTGCAGCACTGCTCTGTCAGTGAGCCTAATAGAGTCATGGGTTTCTCAGTGCGAACTTTGGTAGAATTGCACCTCGGTTCACCGCCATGGGTTTCTCAGTGCGAACTTTGGTAGAATTGCACCTCGGTTCACCGCCGAGATCTTGGGGAGAAAGAGCCGACTGTGTTTACTTCTCCTGACAGGTAAGGAATTTCAGCAACACTGAAACACTCAGCAACTGACAGCATTTGTGGTTTGTGTCCCCAAGGCCAAGCCAAGCAAAATTCCAGTATGGATGGAGGAGATACTCAAGAGCCCCCCACCCCCCAAGTTACTATTGACAGCTGTTAACTGCTGCAGAAGGGGGAGTCATCTCTCTTTTGAGATACAGGCAGTGATAGGTTGCCCATGTTCTAGTGAATAACCCTATTCCCATGAACACATAGCAACACTAATTGGACTAAATGGCTATTTAAAGGAAGAAGGAGGGGAGAGGGAAGGGGGGAGGAAAGGGGAAGAGGAGGAAGAAGAAATTAAATAGGGAAAGTAGATCCAGAGAGAGGCAGAAAGAGTAAATGGGAGGTGGGTCTTCCCATATTTCACTGTATATAAATGTGAAATTCCCAAACAATAAATAAAATTTAAAAAGGGAATTTTGTTTCTTAAACCATTTGAGAGATACAGCAAGGACTCACAGTGACACTACATTCGTTTGGAAAGTGGATAGGAAACTTTGGGAAGCTTTGAATTAAGTAGATTTAAACTAGCTGATATTTTAATAAAAAGAATGGTTCAGTTAAAATAAGTATTTTTTAAGCCATCTAAATTATTTCTAATTTGTCTCTTAAAGTGCTTTCCATTCATCTTATCTCCTGTGTACTTCTTTCTGCAGATATCTCTCCTGATTCTTTCCTTGACCAATCTTGCTGTAATAGGTGGATTATTTTATCTTCACTACTGGTCCCCACCTCTTACACCCTTCGAGATGGGGTTTCTCTGTGTCACCCTGGCTGTCCTGGAACTCACTTTGTAGACCAGGCTGGCCTCAAACTCACAGAGATCTGCCTGCCTCTGCCTCTTGAATACTGGAATCAAAGGTTTGCACCACCATGCCTGGCTTTAGCAGCTATCCCTATACAAAGGACACTAGCAGGCAATTCAGGCGGTGATCATGGAGACTGAAAAGCTTCAGAGATCTGGTTTTGCATTTCCAGTCTAACACATGACAGATGAGTGGTTTGAGGCAGGTAGTTTAACCTCTCTGTGACTGTCTTCCCATTTGTAAAATGAGGATAATAATACTTTTGCTAATAAGGATCTGGGAGGGCTAAATTATATTGTACATAAAACGTTTGGCACAATGCTAACTAACAATTGCCTCAAGCTAGACTATAATAAACATCCTCCTGCCTCCTTTACACACCTCAGTGTTCCTAAGTCATATGATATTAATGACTAAATATTTTTCAAAGATATTTTTCGAAGCAGGGTCGCACTAAGTAGCCCAGGCTAGATTTAAATCCTTAGTCCTCCTGCCTCATATGCTGGGATTATACACAAACTACCACAGAGGGCTTCATTTCTGAAAAATTTTAGAAGAAATATTTCATACTTAAGCCTAGAAAAGACTGGCTGCTGTCTACTTTAAATGAGTAACTGTTATTTGCTAAGGGGCAGGGGGAGCCTTCCATCATTCATTAGATGTGAACTGTGAGCCCTCAGAGACTTCAGAACTAACGTCACCCCTCCTTTAGGATGTTTCCTTAGGGAGACTAAAGAGGACAAAACCGAAAATAATCATAATATAAAGCAAAATATACATCAATGCATCTACCAATTCAGTAAAGAGTAGAGTGTGGTCTCTAAACTTGTGGTATGCAAGTTCAAATCTCAGCTGTGCAACGTTTGGCGAGTTATTTAACTCCTCTGTGTGTTACCTCACTTTTAAAATGGGGACATTGACCCAGCAGGGCGCTATATCAGTGATTAATAGCTAAAGTGCTAGTCAGTGTGTGCCAAGCACAACGGTAAGTGTTCATGTGCATTACGTAATCTCCACGATGCTGCTCCTACTGTTATACCCATTTTTATCAATAATGTAACTAAAGGGCAAAAAGTTTTAGTTAACTTGTCCATGATTATGTAGTTGGAAAATAGCAAACACCACAGGAAAAAGTCAACCATTTGTAAAAAATATACGTGAGAATCAAATACAGGAGAAAATGCTTTTACAACAAAGCCTAGCACATGGATGTTAAATAAACGTAATTGCTGTGGTGATTCAGAAATAACAGTGAATATCGAGCACTTGAATGTTAAATAAGCATAGTAGCTGTGATGAATCAGAAATAACAGGATATACATTCTATGCATGACCTCCGAGGGAACACTTTCGAAAGGTGACCTTTAAGCTTAGCCCGGAAGAGTGAAGGCGAGTTCAAAAGATGGAGATATTGGTAGGAGAGGGAACTTCAGAGTCGGGAGGAGGAGGGATATGAAGCGCGAGGCCGAAGGGGTTAAAAGGGGGTATGAGAGTAATTCTGATTGGAGGAAAAATGTTTCCTTCCCTCCAGCCAGTCACCACCGGCTCCTGCGTGCATGGTATGTGCTCCCTCAGTGCTTCTCTTATCACCGCACAAGGTGCTGTCCTCACCTTGCAATTAACCACTGAATGGCATTTCACACTGACTCCAAGAACCTGTTCCACACCGTAATAAGCATCCTCTCCACATGCCCCCGAGGCCGCAGACAAAGACTGCAGTCTTTTCCTCACCGTCCAGATACATTTTATTTTCCCTAGCCTCCTGCCGGGGCCCTTCTCTAACTCACCATCCCAGCCTTGTCTCTGTGCAGGCATAAGCACTTCCTAAAAGAATAAGCCCGAACTCGGTTCTGTGCTATTTCTTGCACAGAGGAGCTTCCCCACCCTGAATGACTGCTTGCAGCGTTTACCCCGAGGCGCACGCACACACACTCCCCCCGGCGCCTGCACCTGCAGGAGCCATTGCACACCGCTAGCCTAGGAGGAAGCGGAAGGGCTGCGAGGAGCTGCACTGCCGCTGCCATCTTAGCCGAGCAAGCCGGAAGTGGCGAGCCCAGACTGCGGCTGCGCGATCGGGGGCGGGTGTGGGGCTCGCCGCGACCTCACGATGCTCCCGCCGCCGTCTTCCCTGGCCTGTTCGCGCAGTCTCAGGGGTGGCATGCCGGGCACCGCCTGCCCGCAGGCATGGGGCAGAAGCCTGAGAGTGGGACAGCCCTGTCGCCTCCTGCCGAGGGCGAGCCGGAAGGCGAGCCCAGGTCCTGGCGGCTTCCCAGTGCCCTCTGATAGGACTGCCGCCGGCTCAGTGCAGTTTTTGCTGGTGAAGGGCAGGAAGAAGGGCCTAATCGCACGCTCCAAGACTGTAAAATATGTTATCGGGGATTTGAAGGTCTGCACCGGAAGATCAGCTCAAGGGCCGCAGAACATCGCTGTACTTTTTTTGCTTTCCAGCTGAAACAGCTCCATCGCAAGCATCACACTTACATCCTGACCAACAGGTTAAAACCTTGAGGGGTTGGAGGAGGATCTGGGAAGAGATAGCCCCAGATTAGGTCTTAGTGATGATCATGGGTCTTATCTACATGAAAGGCAATAGCACAATTCTGGGAGATGCTGAGTTGCTTGTAGGGTGCTTCCATCAAAATATCTTCTTTGGTTACCCAAAAAGGCTTATTATGGAAGGTTCTGTTCAGCAGCGATGCCTTAGTGACAGATAGGTGACTCACACCAAACCATTGGAATGTGAATTCTCTTGTTCTTCCCAAAGCAACCTGGAAAATCATCAAGATGGAAGAAGTGGGGTTCGTGTCCAGGTTTCAGAAGAATGAACCTCTTATTGGCCGGAGACGTAGGAGCCAGAGCCGAGGCTACATAGGGCCCATGTTATGGCCACCCTCCACGGCTGGGCGTGGGGTGGGGAGATGGCCCACGAAGGCCTAGTGGGCTTGGAATCCTTTGTCTTTGAGTTGTAAATAGTGTCATTTCCGAGAAAATGTTGAAGCTTTAGTTTTTAGATTTTACATACTGTTAGGTTTGGTTACTTTTAATTTTATTTATATATATATATATATATATATATATATATATATATATATATATATGAAAGTGCTATTTATAAGTGAGGCCTTTCTTTTTCCTATAAAATTTTGTTGTAGTTTTGCTGATTTTGTAAAATGAGACGTAAAACTTTGTATTTTATTCTGTGATTCTGAATGCCTTGTGCAGCATTGTAATTCTGCCTGTAATTCATTGATTGGCATGAAGGGACCCAGCAGATTGATCAGGTACGTGTGTGTGTGTGTGTGTGTGTGTGTTTGTAAACTTATTTGATGCCGAGTGTGTGTGCGCATGTGTGTGTGTTTATGTATGTATGTGTGTGTGTTTGTAAGCTTATTGGATGCTGAGCCTCTGACATTTTTTGTTTTATTACCAAAAAAAAAACCCAGTATGTACTTCTATATACTTTTATTATAGTGATCTAGAAAAAGTTAAAATGTAGTAAATGAGCATCATATCCTGGTACACTTAATAAACTTGTTGCACCTTAAATTTTGTGTTGCACAGTTAAAGCCCTTATTTGGGAATAGAATATGTCCTATGTTTGGTGGGAATAGTAAATAAACCGGAAATTACGGTACAGTGAACAAAATGTCACAAAAGGGATATGTGATCTAGCTGAGGTGGTTGAATGAGGCTCGCTTAAGGTTACCTGTAATCCCCTCGGACTTTGGGGGAGCTGAGGGGAAGGAATAAAAAGAGATGGGGGAGTTGGGAGTGGTACTAAAGAACACCGATCATTTTCAGTCACATAATCTTCTTTGGGAACTCTTACTCTATAGGTAGTGTGTTAGGTAGTGCACAGTGATTGTGGCCATGCTCAGTTTGGCTCTCACTACCTTCCTTCTCATGACCCCTATAAGGGTCTCTCTTCTATCAACGCCTTCAGAAGCAAGACAGTGCCTGAAATAAATAGATAGTGGAAACACATCTTCCCACTAAGAAGCTCTCCTTCAAGATCCATCCCTGGGGCTGGTGAGATGGCTCAGCGGGTAAGAGCACCCGACTGCTCTTCTGAAGGTGATGAGTTCAAATCCCAGCAACCACATGGTGGCTCACAACCATCTGTAACGAGATCTGGCTCCCCTCTTCTGGAGTGTCTGAGGACAGCTACAGTGTACTTACATATAATAAAATAAAATAAATCTTAGAAAAAAAAGATCCATCCCTGGCACCAGGAAGCCCAGGGCTTGTGTTCCGTGGTTCAGTCTGCTGCTTTCCTACTTAGTGGAGATATGTAGACACCCACATAGTCTCAGTACCCATGGAGACTAGCTCATGGCCTCTGCAGTGTAGACCACCTCCCTTCACTCTGGGAAATTACCAGCAGGGGACCTAAAAGGAGTGGAGTAGAAAATTGCACTAGAGATGGGCATTAGGGAGCTGTGTCCTTAGAGCAGCCATAATAGAAAGGATGTTTTCTATTTATCAATGACCTTTTCTGCTACTTTTATGCTCAAATAGTATTTCTTGAGTATGGTAAGGTTGTCGAGGAACAAATTTTAGGACAGGAGCTCAGGGATTCAATGACTCAGATCCACGAAATCAGAACAAAACCTTTCAGTTAATAGGCAGTTTAGTAATGATTAAAAATGGCTCTTGGGTAGTTTATAATTCATGTGAAGATGACCTTATGGGTAGCAAGTTAATTAAAATGGGAATAATACTTTTGCCTTTAAGAGCAATGCCTTCTCTCAGGCAGCTATCAGGAGTGTGAGCATCGAGGATCCGATTACCGGATCTTTGTCTCAGTCACTCAGTTAAAGAATCAAGACAGAGCCCAGGTCTTTTCCACCCATACCAGGGTACTCCATTCTAGCACCACGTCCCCATTCCTGACTGAGTATACTGTGTGTGATTTCAGTTATCACATCTCCAAGTACAAGTGAGTCTCGAGGAATGACCTTGAGTTGCCTCTCTGTCTTTAAAGGAAGGAGAGAACACTCTGAATTGTACTGGTGACAAAAAAAAAAAAAAAAGTCTTTGTTCAGGGTCACACATGTAAAGACACGGCGGAGACAAGATATTCATTAAACATTTATTACAAGCCAAAGGCATTTTCCACTACTTTTTACAAGCACACTGAGAAGTATTACAAAGTATCTACATTTTAGACATACTAATGACAGTAATGCCACTTACTTAATGCCCCAAATGAGCCAGCTCTTCATGTTTTCATGTTTGTAACTATCTTAGAGGGAAGATAGGATCTTCCATTTTACTAAGCCAACAAGTGCAACGTCTCACTCTTGCAGCCAGACAGAATAGGATTAGAGCTGAACTCTTCCTGAGTTTACACTCTGTGTTATTGTAGCTGTTCTTAAAGCTCCTTCCAACCTTGGGGTGTCTGTCACAGACTCATCTTTCTTCAAATACAGCAGCGTTTATCAAGATACAAATGAAGACTCTGTAGCTAAGATAATTACAAATAAGACATTGGCCCACAGAAATACAAAAGCAGGCAGCATAAGGATGGGGTATTATGGTGAACTTTGATCCCAGCTGTGGATATTTTCAGGGCTCTGAGAGTGTTGGTTACACATCAAATATGTAGTTTGCTCAGACTTAGCTTTACTCTCGTAGACCATATCTCCTCAGCCTTCAGTCTCCCATTTCTAATAAACCCAAATTAGTCTCTCGTGCCACTGAAAAACAGAGTAATATTTTTGACCCACAAATGTGATTCCCGAGTGTGTTGTAGACCCCCAAGTGGTAGTAGAAAGGCTGGCAGAACTTGTACCCTTCCCTCAGGATGAAAGATGTCCCATGTCACAGGTGGCATCATTAACATTGGAAAAAGCCTGAGAGTGTGGCCTCTGGGTACATGTGTGCAGCAGACACTGACTGTGGTTAAGGGTAAGGCGAAACCCCCCTGTTGTTCATGGCATTCACATGAGTGGGAAGACAGGCCTGCCGAGTATGGCTAGGAAGCATAGCCAATGGAGGAAATGGTAAAGATAGTGACTTTCATGTTGAACAATGGGAAGATATCTCAGCTGTAAGAACTCTTAACAGGGATTTATTTAGTGATGCCGGGGATTGAACCCAGTATCTTAGGCTTGCCAGGTAAGTACACTACCGCTGAACTACATCTCCAGTCCATGGAGACAATATCCCAGGATGCAGCCCCAGCCTGGCCTAGAATGCTATGTAGCTGTGCTAGCTTCAAACTCCTCTTCCCTGTTGGGATTACAGATGTGACGCAACACCCCAGCTCTTCAGGGATTTTGATGCTAGAGTCGGGACTCGTGACCTACTGGCACGTGGATAGCAGGTGTTTGGAAACAGCCTTGGGTTGCAGCCTTCCCAAGATCTAGCAGGCACGCGGTGCTCCAGAGGTGGCGGCTCATTTGTAGCTCATACAAGTCAGGCCCGACCTCATGGGCCCAGCCCCAGTTTCCACTTGAGGTAATTATTTTTCATGCCTTGGTCATGGTGGCAATTGATACTTATGTAAATTATACCTCAAATTGTGCAGCCCAGCAAAGATGGCAACAATTACCTCCCGGCAGAATCCAGCATAATAAGGAAGTTGGGTATCCTGAAAAGTATCCTGATCAAAGCCTTTGAGAAGTCATGGCTATGTGACCTTGAACAAGGATTCCTAGTCTCAGTGCAGGGCCAGGAAACAGTTTAGTGGGTGACTGAAGTAGGGGGGGGTCAGTAAAATCCATACCCCACACCCAGGTCTACCAACTGAAGTCAGACTTTGACCACCTCCCAGCCAATAACTACAGCAGCTAGCGATTGCCCAGCCTCTGTGCCAGGCATGGGGCTGAGGATGATGACCGCATGGCCTCACGCATCTGCACAGCAGTCCTGTGAGGCAGATTCCACATGGTCAACATTGAGGTCCCATAAGAAAACCATAGGAAAAACTATTTCTACCGTTCTCTCGATACTCAAGTTGAATGCCTAGTCTTCTTAGCGAGACCCTGCCTAAAGAAGGAATAGAAAAACAAAATGGGGCTGAGAGGGAAGGAAGGGAATGCTGGGCACTGCCCATCGTATTCTACTCTGAGACATCTCCAGGGGCCATGTGTCCATGTGGTAGGGGAGGAGCATCCAATACCTGAGCCATCCCTGAAACTAAAGTAAAAGGCAGATCTGGCTCCTGGAACACTTACATTGATCCCCAACCCTGCATTGCCTATGGAAAACAAGATGGCCTCAACCGGGATTTTAACCTCTCTGACGTTGGGGTCTTTGACACAGACAGTGCTACCTACTGAAAAACACCTGTAAGCCTAGACTTGGGAAGAGATCTACCAAAGCTCCTCCCACTGTATCTGCTACATAGCGAATACTGCTATTATGACATGTATCACTCACTCAACAGATATGTATTGAGCAACTTCTAGATGGCCAGCGTACACACAGCTGATAAGGTTACAACAGAGAACAAAGTGGATAAACATCCTTGTCCTCAAAGAGCCCATGAGCCAGAGCAAGGAGGATAAGCTGGGTTTACACAGCACGCAGGACAATGACCTATGTTGTAAGCGGGGAGGAGGTAAGGACTGGGGAGAGTGTGGGAGAGAACTCAAAGAGAATTCCTAAGAACTCTAAGAAGTGGCATTTGAGTCACAAATGAAGTAGGAAGTACAGATGCAGACTACAGGTGAGGGTGGGGATCCTTGGCAGAGGGACTGCCAAGGCTGAAGGCCCAGGAGGCAGCAGGCCAGGTGTAACCAGAAACAGCTCCAGCAGGAGTCAGTGGGAGGATTGGGTGGGCGAGGTTTCTTAGCTAAAGGGGTAGCAAGGCTGGCATTTCTTGGTCTGCACTGAATGCTGGTCCAAGCCTGGACCCTAGAGCTCCTGTAGGACCCACCTTAGGAGCACAGCTTCAGCTGAGCCTGGAGCAGGTAGATGATGAATATATTCTCTATAGCTTTGGCGTTTCCAATTCTGGATGCTTAATGGTGGGGAAATTGGAGAGTTTTATAAAAATACAAAAAAGGGGGTTGATAGTCGTGTGTGTGTGTGTGTGTGTGTGTGTTATTTGTAGTGAATTACCTCTATTGGTAGCAGTGGGAAGCAGCCATGATTAGCAGTGTGTAATGGTTCTCCATGTCCAGCGTGCTTAAATCTCACTTACCTGAGTATAAATGACCTGTGCAATTTGTTGTTGTTTCGTTAGATTTACTTAATTTTAAAACTTTTTTTAAAAAAGAATTTTATTTATTTGTTTTATGTGAATATACTGTCTCTGTCTTCAGTAGAGGGCATCAGATCCCATTACAGATGGTTGTGAGCCACCATGTGGTTGCTGAGAATTGAACTTAGGACCTCTGGAAGAGCAGTCAGTGCTCTTAACCTGTGAGCCATCTCTCCAGTCCCTGATTTACTTATTTTTAATTTTATGTGTATGAGTGTTTTGCCTGTATGTATGTCTACCATATGCACAGAGTGTCCCCAGTGGCCAGAAGAGGGCATTGAATCCCCTGGAACTGGAGTCACAGGTCATTGTAAGCTGTGGGCTCTGGGTGCTGGGAATCAAACCCAGGTCCTCTTCAAGAGCAACAAATGAGGCTTTAAAAAAAAAAGCAACAAATGCTCTTTTTTCCTTTTCTTTTTTTCAACACAAGATTTCTCTATGTAGACTAGTGTTGGCCTTGAACTCAGAGAGCCAGCTGCCTCTGCCTCCTGAGTGCTGAAATTAAAGGCACGGGGCCACCACCACCCAGCAATGAATGCTGTTAACAAATGCTGGTTCATCTCTCCAGCCCTTGAATTGAGGTATTAATTGTGAACTCCAATTCACAGTGTCATCATATGGAATATTCTCTCAAGATGTCTTGAGGCTTGCTGTTGCGTGCTGTTGCATTTGTTTGTTTAGGTTTTGAGGCAGGATCTCACATAGCCTGGCCCAGCCTCAAACCTGTATGTAGCTAATGATGATATTGACTCCTGATCTCCCTGTCTCCCCTTCCTACATGCTGATTTTTAGCATGCCTGGTGATTCTATTTCAGACAGACCCCAAATGGAGTAGCTTGCATAGCGGCACAAAGTCACCTGTACCCTCATTTCCGACTTGGGGTCATCAGGAGATGCCACTTGGGTCTCCAGCTTTCATGGACGATGCCTCCCGGGTGGTATGACATCAGTTTTCTAGGATTTGGGTGCCAGATGCAAGAGCTTCAAAGACACGTTAGGTTCTATGCAGTGATGGACACAGTATCCTCAACACCCTCTCTCCATGTCACAATATGTTACCTAGACCCCAAGGTAATGGTGCAGGGTCCTTCCAACCTCCTCAGAAAGGCACTCATCTCTGCTTGCTGTCTCTTACAGCAACTCACCTGACTTCTGCAGAAAACAGCCCTTTTCATGGAAGCAGGGTTAGGTTCTCTCCCACTTCTCAAACTTCAAGGAAGGGAAAGAGAAGAGAAGGCAGTGAGTGTCTTTTCCCAAGATTGTGTGCTTTGCTGAGCTAGAAGTTAGCATCAGGCCAACAGTGAGAATTCAGTCATATTCAGCTTGGGATGATTTCCCCCAAACAAAGCAATTCACCTCAGAGTTGGATTTACTAGTAATTGAACTTACTAGTCCTAGCAGACTGCTAGCAACTTGGAGCAGTTCTCCATCCTAAACGCTAAAGCTGTCAAAAGCCACAGGATATGATTCAGCCAGAACGGACACGCAGCTTAAAGACTGGGAATTTAGATAAAAGGCTGGGATGGGAGAAAGGGATTCCAGGCAAGAGCAGCAACTTCATCTATTACAGTTAGGGTGCAGGGTGTCCTGGAAACAATGAGGACACCCCCTCAGGACTGAGCCTCAAGTCTGTGGCTGGAGAGAGCATCTGAGAGACCGTGGAGGAAGAGAGCACTGGGCATTTGATGGTGCTGGAGAGAACTGATGGGCTAATGGCTGGGCTGAGAGGTAGGGAGGTCAAATAGAGACCTTTGCAACCATCCAAAGGAAAATAGGTGAGAGCATGACCAGGGTGACCATGGCGACAGCAACTCTGTGGAAAGGGCTTGTGGGGGCAAATAACTCGAGATGACCTGACAGTTGGTTAAGTGTAGGAAATGAAATGGGGGCCTGTGAAGTTGCAGCCCAATGCTTTCCAGCCAGGGAGAACGCAAGGGTGCAGCTATTACAATCATTAAGAGCCCACTCTTATGAAGAACTATCTGGGGAGCAAGGAGATAGGTATAGTTGTTTGGCACATTGACTCTCTTCCTCAGTTGGACATTCAGCAAGTACTTAGAAAGAAGACAGAGGAAGGATACTGAGCACTGGAGAATGCTCAGAGGCATCTTATCAGGGGACATAACCCAAATCATGGCTCTGTCTTAGGGAGAGTCTGGAGGATGGAGAGCAGGAAGTGGGCCCATTCTCTTTATTGCTCTTAAAGGAAGAAGGTCTTGGGAAATACCAGCATGCTTATCAAGCAGTATGGTCCTGCCCCTGGCCTACTGGGGACTGGTCCTGGACTTCCTTCCAGACCCACTTCTACAAATGATCCGGGGTTAGGAGAAGGTCTCAGAAAGAGGCAGTGTGGCCAGGGCATTGCAGAACTGGGTAAAGAGAGCCTGTGTTGTTTTAGGAAGGTGTCAACAAGGGGGTGGTCAAGGACTATTTAACCAATGAAAGACAGAACTGGTAGCCAGAGTGTCATTGCAGCTGGCTTGATGTCCAAGGCCTGCCAGGGCTTAAATGGGTCAATTCTGAGAAGTCTCAGTAAGCAGACTTTTCCTTCCCACAATTAGTCACCATTGTCGATTGGAGTGGAACTGTTAGCCAGATCTTGGCTATTACCACAACATGAGATATATATCTGAGGAGAGAAAGTTCTCACTGG
Source organism: Mus minutoides (assembly GCA_902729485.2). Taxonomy (NCBI): domain Eukaryota; kingdom Metazoa; phylum Chordata; class Mammalia; order Rodentia; family Muridae; genus Mus; species Mus minutoides. The sequence goes on from LR750327.1 coordinate 313,864, forward strand.
AGAATGATGCATGCGTTCCCACCCCCTTGGACACGTGTGACACCTTACCCAGACACATATCGGAATCACCTCCAACTCTGAGGGAAACTTGAAGAAAACTGGCCATTTAGCAATGACTGTAGCCACGTACTTTGCTCAGAGATGTTGAAGTGCTTGCACACTTTTAGTCTAGCAACAGTGGTATGAGTAGGGTTTGTTTTCTGAGTTTATGGATTGCTGAACCTCAGCAAAGGCTTTGCCTAAGATCACCTGGCTACAAGATGGAAGGTGGCTCTTAACCCAGGCCTGCATGTTCATGTTCATGCCTCTCTTCATCCTGTGTGTACAGCGGACTCACACATGTCTGTCCCTCCAGATGCAAAATCTCTGCAGAACAGAAGGCCCTGCGGATTTTTAGTTTCTTCATGGGTGTATCTCAAGCCACTAGAACAGGGTCTAGCAAATAGTACACACTCAGAAAATCAATTCTTGTGATTGAATACAGTAAGTAAATGCATGCAGAGAGACACTTGTCTGTACCCATGGACACCTGCATGTGCTCATGTGTAGATCTAACCTGCCTGAAAGGACCTCTCAGACATGTGCCTGCTGAGGGATGGCTGTCCCTGGGGTGTGTGGCGGTGCCCTTTGGGGGTGTGCCAGCTGGGGGGTGGGTGCCTGCTAGGGGATGATCTGGTGCCATTAGCTTCATGTGACTTCTCACTCTACTTCCCAAGTAGGCCGGGCTGGCCCACCAGCCTTTTTCCAAACCTTTGCATAGCATGCTTCCTTATTTCTTTTGCTCAGTCAAAACAAAGAAAGTTTCTAGAAGGTCTTTACTGAGAGAGAAAGCAGCAAGTGATTCCCAGCTCCTGCTTGGCCATGTTTACAGAGTCAGCTCCCCATCCCTGAATCTGGCCGGGCCAGGCTTTGAATCCGGTCCTGTGGGTCCTGGCACAGTTGCCTTATCTGGGAGTGGCTTTCTTGTCTTCCAGATTTTGATTGTGCTGCCAATCTTGGGGCTAACTGCCAGTTCGTACATCCTTGCCATCTACTGAGCCCTCAGATTGGACACCTTGCTGCTCCAACCCCGGGCCACTCAGCTGCACTGTGCCCATTGTTTCTTAGTTAGAGCAAGCCTTCACTGTCATCCGGCCCCAAACCATGCCTGGAACAGCTCCTGCCCCACTTACATCACTCCACCCTTTAGGTCTCCAGTCTATTTGTAAAGCCATACTGAAGGATATGCCTGAGCCCAGGAAATAACTCAGTCCTTCCCAGCTCTGGTTATTCAAAGGCTTACCACCTTCCTCCTCCAGACCACACAAACCACCGCCACCACCATTAACTCTGATGACTGCATATCAGACTCTGGACTAGTCTGTCTATATCCCCATGGACTCTGTCTTCAAATGTCAATCCCTAAGACCACCCACGACATGCTGAATCGTGATTTCTGTGGGTGAGCTTCAGAAACCAGCACTTTCAACAAACGTTCCAGAGTCCAAGAAGTACCACCCCAAATTGAAATTTCCACACCTTCATACACATATGAGAGTTAAAACATTTACTGAGCATTTACTATGTGCCAGGAAGTATTTTCTCATACTCAACTTGTTTAACTCTTAAAACAGCATCCCATCTGTGAGGGAATGATGGGAAAGTCCGGAATGGAACCTAAGGTTTTGGAACTTCTGAACCTGCCACACTCTCTCTAGGACAAAAATGTATACTGGTTCCACTCCCTACCACACACAGCACCACCCCACCCCACCCCCATCTAACCTCTCACCAGTGAGAAGACCAAGACAGTGTTTGGGGAGGGGCTTGGCATCTCCTATGCCCATAGTCTGTCCTAGACACATTCGAGCTAAGAGCCAGTAGCCACAACCAGCAAGACCAGGAACTTGGCAAATAACAGTACTGGGGCTCTGGCAACCTTCAGGCCTGTGTGGTCTAGCCCTGGCTGCCACGGTGAGGATGTCACATCAGACCTCACTATCAAAAGCACTGGACCCTGCCCGTAGCCTCCACAGCCCAGCACGTGCAGCCCTGGGACCTAAGACCCCTGACAGGACCCTCCTGGAATGCCACAGCCAGAGAACAGATGTGCTCAAAGCCTGCTCCAAAAACTAGTCTCCTTAGGAATCTGCCGCGGGGGGTGGGAGGGACGGAAAAACAACCCAAATACCATAACACAGAAAAGTGATCCAAATAGAAAGCAGCGACTGTGTATCTGGAAGGAATAAACTCAGGAGGAGAGGCGCAGAGTTGTGCAGCGTGGCCATAAGGCTGCCAACCTTGGCGGCCTGAGGCAGGGGCTGGGTGGCGCCACCAACCGGCCACAGGGCTGCCCCAGCCAGGGCTGGGTTTCGGGAAGAGCAGACCCTGGCTGGCTCTCTGGCATCCTCCTTCCTGGGAATCCACACACAGGGCATTCGGCAGCACCTGAAAGGCTTCGGAAGAAGTGGAGGTTCAGCAAGGGCTTTGGCGCCTCAGCCTCTGAGCAGCCTGCCTGGAGGGCTCTCCACGCAGTTCATTGAAAGGTCTGCTGGGACCTGATGCTTGCTTGTGTTTACCAGCGCGTGGGTGATAGATAGCATGCGTTTTCAGATCAGAGCCAGGGAAACATCAAGAAGATGGGACAGATTGATTCTTCAGGCTGTTCCCTTGATCCCTGATCTCCTGGCTGAAAAGGTGACACGTTGTGCTTTTCCTGGGTACTTCAGGGTCACAGGGCTGGTGTCAGCTGTGGGAAAGCTGCAGTTTGAACTCCCCCTTCCCTGCAGAGCCACAACTCACATGTAGAACAGGGTGTCTGCTCACACTGGTGAGCCTTCCTCAGGTGCTTAGCATTGTAGCCATTTTACAGATGAGCAAAGTAAGGAGAAGGGAGCTAAGGAATCCTGAGAGCTGCCGGATAGAGGACTTGAGCCATGTTGCTATGGGATATAGTCGTATGGACATTTTATCCCAGTGGACAGGGGTGGGCAGCATTATGGTGGGTGAGCCCAGTATGGGGGTGATGTCTAGACATCCTAGCAGGGAAGACTGTACAAAGACACTGACTGCAGGTAGCAGGGACTCTAATTGGGCCCCAGGCGGAGCAAGAGGTTCAGAGTGAGCTGGCCTAGTCCTGAAAGAACTGAAGCCCTCAGGGTCTGTGATAGCCTAGAGGCTGGAATGGCTAATCAAGAGCCTGGGGGTGTACAGGCTTGTAACCCACCCTGGGGTCATAAAGGGTAGCGGGCAGAAGCTCAGAAGAGCACAGAGATAAACTTAGAACACAGAGATAAACTTGGGAGGAAGCTGGGCTGAGCGGCCTAGGCTAGCTACTAGATTGGCCCAAGGATAAACCTGCAGTTATGTCTGAGTCCTCCTCATCCATGGCCCAAATGCTCCCTGATGCTCAGAGGGCTTCTAAGGGCTCGGGGCAAGAGAGTTAACTCAGGCTAAGAGCATTTGATGCTCTTCCAAAGGACCAGGGGTTTAGTCCCCAGCACCCACATGGCAACTCACAACTGTCTGTAACTCCAGTTCCAGGGGATGTGACACCCTCACACAGACATACACACTGGCAAAACACCAATGCACATTGAATAGATAAATAAATAAAAGTTTGACTCGAGTTTAGAAAGAGAGCTGAGGAATGGGGTTCTGGGGTCTATTACTAGCTCAGGGTAAACACTTACACTTGCTCTGTTTCAAGAACCAAACTTAGGAAGAGGGCAGAGGGCCACTACCATGTCAGCCCTGTTCAGCCCTGTCCTGGCACTGCCTCTGTAAAGCTTGGGTCAGTGGGAGTGAACAGCTCCCTGGAGTGTGCTGAGCCCTCATAACCCCTTCCTTTAAAGACCAGCAGGAGTGGGTGTTGCCCTTTCTGGATTGTGGGCTTCTTCAGGGGCTCACAGAAGGGCTGGTAAGTGAGAAATGAAGGCCTAAAAGAACAAAACTCACGGGGACGGCTTCCTAAAGTGTCACCTGGCCATCTGGGTCTTAAGGAGGACATGTCTTTATTGTATTTTTTTTATTTAAATAAATTAAAGCTTTACTTTAAAATTTATTTATTTATTTATTTATTTATTTATTTAATGTCCATTGGTGTTTTGACTGCATGTCTGTCTGTGTGAAGGGTGTCAGATCCCCTGGAACAGGAGTTACAGACAGTTGTGAGCTGCCATGTGGATGCTCTTAACCACTGAGCCATTTCTCCATCCCTTGATGCTTTTCTTGGCTCCTAATGCTTGGGGCTAGCCCTGACAGTCTCCAACAGTACTGAAAGAACTCTCTCAACAGCCTTCGGTCATTCACTCATTTGGACGACATGACATGCTGGGCTGGAAAGCAAAAGCTACGAACTGTGAAGTGACCAGACCTGGGCGAAGATATAAGCACATTGCTATCCTGAGACCATTAAGAGAATTCTGCCGATGCCATTGAGAAGGCACCAGCTCAATCCATGAAGGAACAAGGAAACACACAGTTGACACATTTGACTGTGCTCACATGCTACACAGCCAGTGTGCCTAGCTGGCTAGGCCAGCAGTATCTGTAAGCCTCGTGGCAATCTGCTTGCCAGCTCCAGTCCACCTAACTTGTCCCAGAGAATCTTTGTCCTCTGGCTCCTTTCCTACCCACAAATTCCTTTGTCCAGCCTTTTCAGAAGTTTCTTCAGGAAAAGCTCCCCACGAGCTCTCGCTGTCCCCCTCCCTGCTGCCAGCTCTATAAAGCAAGCTGACTCCTGTGGGAGTTTTACATTTTGGGGAAGTGTGATTCATGGGGAAAGAACTCTTTCTAACCTCTGCTGTGACCCCCAAAACCTGTGGCTAATCCCGAGTGATCTAAATCTCACAAAGCTCATAAGTAGAGGAGCCACCCGGCATTGAGCTGTGAAGAAAGGCCTCTGGCCAGCCAGCCCCTGCCTTTCCACTGGCACTAATGGCCCTCCCCTGAAACCCTGTACTCTGTTGGCAGCTCCTTCTAGGACCCACAGCCCAGAGCCCCTGGCTGGAAGGGATGCTTGCCAGGCCTCGGGTGGCCAACTAGTCCATAGCTAGTCCCAGAATCCCTGCCTCTCTGGTCCTGGCAAGAAACACCTCTGTTGAACAAGCAAGAGAAAAGCCGAAGAACAGGCATCTAAAAGACAGCATTCTTGATGGGAGGAACAGTGGGACAGAAACACACTCGTGAGTTAAGATGGGCAGGCTGAAGAAGTTATGACCACCGTAGACATAGCTACCACGGGCGTGACTCAGACTGTGGCATCTGGAAGTTTCCCTGTAAAATATATAAGTCAAATCCATTTCTCCTCCCCATGCAAACAGTGTTTTGAGGAACTAATGTTATGAGCAACAGGTATGATACTATTGTTCCCTACCCAGCACGCCTCTCCGTAGTAACCAAGGAGGCGATGTCTGTACACTGCCTTGCACGGTGCCTGACATTACATTTTATAACTACAGTCACACTAGGATAAGAAGCTGCAGGGAGAGAACTGTACTCAGTCCAGAACCTTGTCTGAGAGGTCTGCCTGTTGCACCCCGGGGCCTGGGAGACCAAGGACTAGGGTTTCACGCCAGGAAGTTGGCTGGCTGTGCTGGACATTTGTGCTGCTGCTGCTGCTGCTGCTGCTGCTGCTGCTGCTGCTGCTGCTGCTGCTCACGCTGAAAATAGAGCCTCTGTGCAGCTGGTCTCTGGGCGAAGGGAAGGGCAGAGGCAAAATTTAACTGATGGTGGCTTCAGAACACACAGATGGGTATATCCCTCCCCAACCCCCACGCATCCCCATACCCGCCTCTGCCACCGCTTCCCATGACAATTTGGAAATCAGAGGCTCTTAAAACAAGTTTTCAGAGCCCCCCTCCCACCTCCACCCCACCGATGAGTAGGCAGCCCTGAGCCATTTCTCCCCAAGGCAGGAACATAACGAAATAGGTTAGGGGCCATCGGCTTCTCTGACTTTAGCCAGCCTGCACTGGGCCACGCATTCTATCAGGGCACCAACAAGGCCCCTTGGTTTAGACTCAAGACAGAAGAGGGAGTTCCTGTTGTTGTGCGCTCAAGAGTGTAGGTGACTGGTATCTTGCTTCCTGGTAAACCTTTCCTGAGATTCCCCTCCCTTCTCCCACCCCCACTCCCATGACTGGGCTACACAGAAGAGAGATGAGGCAGGGGACTTTGTTTTCTGTCCTGAAGGTTGAGTTTGGCTTTTGGAGAGGAGTGAGTTGTGTCCTGCCAAAGGCTACTTAATGGTGCAGGTGTGGAGCCAGCAAAGCGCCGCACTCTTGAGCCAACTCCCTCAGCACCAAGGCCTCCACCTCGCATCCAGCACATGTGAAAATGACCTATTTCTGTCTTTTATCAAATGTTCTCTTTCTCCAGGAAAAGAATCAAGAGAAGCTGCCTTCAATGTGTACAGGGGCTTCGGGCCTTCTTCTGTCTGCACATTTTGGCTGATTTTATTTGGTGCTGAAGATGGTACCTGTGGCTTCACACACACTGGACAAGCATTCTATTGCCGAGCTACATCCTTGCACACTTCATTTCAGGACTGGGGTTAAGTGACAAGGTTTAACCACTGATTGTGTCATCGTTTATCCTTCTGAAATTAAGTGGTCTCATTTGTCAACTAGAGATATTATCACTCAAAGGGTTGCTGTGCTTTCCAAACTGTGGAGTGCCACATGACAAAAATTATTATCATCAGTATATTGTTCAAGTCTATAAAAGTAGCCATTATACCTGGAAGTATGCTGCCAAACTTGCGTGTGTGTGTGTGTGAGTGTGTGTGTGTGTGTGTGTGTGATTCAGAGAAGTACCACCAGGATCTCCAGCCTGGGGTCTAGCTCCTAGATCTGATGTGAAGCAAAAAGGTTAATAACACGTACTCTTTTGACCATCAGAGGCCAAGAGAGAGGGCCAGTGGGATGCTATTACAACCCTCACTCAGGAAAGAGCTAGTTTCCCTTCCTAAGGAATGATGCACCTCACTCCTGAGGGATTAGAAAATGTCCCTCTGAGGCAGGCTTTGAATTCTCAGTCCCCAGCTTCCTGTCCTTTTCCTCTGCTGTCTTCTTGGACACAAAGTATCACATAGTCTTACCATGATGTTCTGCCCAAGCACATGAGGCCAAGTGACCATGGGCTGAACTGTCTAAAGTTTAGAGTCTAAAACCATAAGCCAAGCAATTCCTTCCTTTCTTGTTTCTGTCAGACACTTGGTCACAGTGGTAAAAATGTAACGCACCCCCACAAAGACACACAAAATCCTGAGAGGTGGGAATGGCCAAGTAGACAGCCTGAATCAACATGGCCCTCCCAAAAGAGGCCAGCTCCAAAAGTTGAGTCTAGAGTCTTCCTCGGCCCCAAGAGGTCAGAGGGCCATGAAGACCAAAGCCCAAGGAGTAGCTATTGTTTGTTGAGCTTGTGCAAGGCTCTTTACAACTGTTGTCTTTCACTTGTTGCTTATCACAGTCCTGTGAGATGGGTTGTTAAGCTCTTTGTTGGCTGAGACACCATCTGATGTGATTTTCTCAAGAGCCCTAATTTAGTAAGTAGTAAAGTTGGACAGGACTCGAACCAGGGTGTAAGTCCAAAGCTTATAAGCACTCTACCTTATTGTCTGCTTTATTTGGAGGCTGGCCCATTTGGCAGATTAGGCTGGGTAGCTTCGAGGTGGAGTCCCCAACCAAGAGGAGAGAGAACCACAGAGGAAAGGCATGTTTACTCTGGGCAGCTGTAGCTCTGGACATCTGCCAGTCCTACATATATGAGGAAGCTCATAGAGCTGCCCTGCCTCCGGGGCCCGCTGAAGAAGTATCAGGGTACTATGCACTAGCACACCAGTGGGGCCCCCAGGAGGACTGTCATCTGCAGCCTTGGCGTCCCACCTCCCTTTCTGCTGCATGCGGAGTGACAGGGGGCTGATTATGAAGATCACAGACGCCTGGCCCTGGGCAGAGCTTAAGGGCAAGGAGGATGCTTGGGTCATCACCCCAGGGCAGCCTCTGTGAGCTCTTCAGCAGCTCCATCAGGCCCACCACCTCTTCCCTCCTCATCACTTAAGAAAGCACAGCACACAGGGAAAGCCGGATACTCTCAGAGAACACAATGTGGGCCAAACTTTGTTTGTGTTAGAATGGGCCCCAGAGGAATGTCTTCTTATATTGCAGAAGTTGGTATAGAAAATTTGGCAAATGGAAAAATAATTCTGGCAAGACGAGGGGAGGACACAGTTACTTGTCACCAAGCCCGACGTCAATCCCTGGGATCTGCAGGATGGACTGGGAGATCTGTCGCCGGAGAGCTATCCTCTAACATCTACATGTTCCTTAGATAATTAATTAGTCAATCAACTGATTTTAAACAAGAAAGGATTGGCTGTAGTTTCATGACATCCTGGTGACATTCTCAGGTCCCTCCCTTGTCTCCCCTACTTCCTTTCCTTCTCTCTCTCCCTTCTTTATTTTTAGAAACTGTTCTAATAATTGTAATAATTCTACTTCCAAAAGGGAGGTCCAGAGTTCCCACTCCTCTCTCTCTCTCTCTCTCTCTCTCTCTCTCTCTCTCTCTCTCGTCAGGGCCTCACTGTGGTCTAGTGTGGCCTGAAGCTCACTACGTGGCCTAGGATGACTTTGAATTTCTGATGTTTAGGCCTCCACCTCCTTCATTCTGAGTTTACAAAGTATGCGCCACCCCAGCGGGCTTCAGTGATGCTGGGGAGTGAGTCCAGGGTTTTGCACACCACTAACTAAGCACCATCCACCAGCTTCGAATCCTGCAGGTCACTCCAAGTGATGGCAGGGGTAAGGGCGGTGCCATTTAAGAGCATCGGCATTTGCCAGTGCCATTGACAGTAGAGCATCGAACCCCATTTACCAAGCTTATAATAGAACCCCCTTTTTGTTTTGGTTTGAGACGGGGATTTCATTTTGTGCTCCAGTTTGGCCTGTCAATCCTCCTACCTCCACCTCCTAACTGCTGGGATTACAGGCCTTCAACACCACCTATTTTGACAAGAATAAAATTACAGGGACTCAGAGCGGGTCTAGAAAATCCAGACAGCTCTTGGTTGCAGCAGCTTAGGAGTGAAGCCTATGGGAGGAGTGGGCAAAATTAATGTATGGCTTAGGCACCTGCTACCCACCCAGGAACCAGGAGCCCCCCAGAAGCATATCCGTTTGCCTACACATTCCTATAGGACTTGGGCTGCCAACAGAGCTCATCCCATCCAGGGCACTGTCAGGAGCCCCTTCTGTGAGAGGATGTTAGGTTAGAAGCTGTGGAGGCTTGGCCATCTGTCTGCTGTCCTTTTGAGAACCTTCCTGCATCTCAGAGAAAACTGGAGGAGAGGCAGCCTCAGGTCCCGGCCACTGCTTGAAGAGTGGTCTCCACCCCCCGGGAGCCTGGCATGCCCAACGGCCTGCTCAGCAATCTTATCAACAGATGAGGTGCGATGAGGTTTGCTCACTCCTTAACGAAAGCCTACTGACCGGGTTTGAGACCTGCTGCAAACAAGAAGGCTCCAGATTTGTCCCCAGAAGTTTATATTTCATTTACTCAAAAGTTTAAAGCCAGCACCACCGCGTCTGGGACCAATAGCTCTCATTCTGGGGTCAGACTCACCTGAGGTCCGTTCTTCCTTGACTCTTTTCCCGCTTATTAGCGTCAGCCCCTCCTACCTCTCTAAGCTTGGCTTTGTCTCTAAGCTTAGCCCTCACAGAGCTAGTGAGGTGTACTCTGCAGAGCTGTGGAACAGAAAAGAACAGAGATGTAGGGCTGAAGAGATGGCTCAGCAGGTAAGAGGCACTGATTGATCTTCTGAAGGTCCTGAGTTCAAATCCCAATCGCCCATAATGAGATCTGACACCCTCTTCTGGTGCGTCTGAAGTCAGATACAGTGTACTTATTTACAATAATAAATAAGTCTTTGGCCTAAAAATTCAATTCCCAAAAACCACATGAAGGCTCACAACCATCTGTACAGCTACAGTGTACTCATATACATAAAGTAAATAAATAAATCAAGAAAGGAGATGTATTAAGAGCCATACTTTGGGCAGCTTTCACAAATTCTGGCTATCAGTGAAGTGGTACAAAAAACGGAAATACGAAGGGCCTTGCACATACATCAGAGCACTGAGGGGTGAGGGTGAACAGCGTGCCGAGGGCAGTGAGTTTCCTGTTCAGCTGTGCAGTAGAGTTAGAGTTTGGAGCTGCCCAGGCCTATTGTGACCAGAAGGATCCTAGTCATGGGCACATTAAAAACCTACCCAGATGACACACTGGCTCAGGAGCTGCTGTGTGAGGATGTGTTTTGAATGTCATTCGAGAGGAAAGGGAAGGACACGAACCTGTGTTATAACAGGCTTATGTTGCTCCTTTTCAACCCTCAGCTCCCCTGGTACTCATAGTGGCCAAAGCCACTTTCATCTGAGGTGAAAGGAAAGGAAACAGGTTTGCCAGGGGATTCACAAAGTATTACTGAAAGGGATCCATTCCCCCGGCCCAGGCTCATGGGGCTGCATGGAGCCCCAGAACACACCGTCTAATAGAAACACCAATGCAAGCTACCAGTGGGAACCACGTTATAGAGGTGCTGCACATAGATAGATGATAGATAGATAGATAGATAGATAGATAGATAGATAGATAGATGATAGATAGATAGATGAAACAAATAATTTTAAATTATGTATTCAGATGATATATCTTTGTTTGTTTGTTTGTTTGTTTGCTTTTTGAGATAGGGTTTCTCTGTCTAGCCCTGGCTGTCCTGGAACTCACTTTGTACCAGGCTGGCCTCGAACTCAGAAATCCGCCTGCCTCTGCCTCCCAAGAGCTGGGATTAAAGGAGTGTGCCACCACGCCTGGCATCAGATGATATATCTTATTTAAGCCAATCTCTCCGTAACATTACCACTTTAACATGAAAAATATATACATACACATACATTTTATTTTGGGTTTTGAGTCAGGTTTCCTTATGTAACTTGGGCTGGACTTGAGCTTACTAGCCCTGCCTGGCCTTGAACACATGATCCTTCTACTTTAGACCCTAAATGTTACCATTGCGGACAGCATAAAAATTAACAAGCTAGCTTACGTTACTTTTTAAAAATCTTCAAAATCTGGTATGTATTTTACCCAGCATATCTCAATTGAGAACCGCTATAAGTGGCTAGTGGCTATCATATTGAACTAATAGGGTAGCTGAGCTGGTACATGGCTGGATAGACCATAAGAAGAGCTGGGAAGGACCCATGCATAGGGACTGAAAGGTTTCAGGGAAGACCAGTGGCAGCTGTGAGTAACCACAGCTTCTTGAAAATGCCCTGTTGCATGTGAGGGGGGCACTCCTAGCTGAACAGTTTGGAGGCTGCCCACAAGCTAGAACAAAACATCCCAGAATACTGGAGACCTAAGAAGGAACCCCTGTCAGGAAGGACTGGGAGGGTCGGCCTCCCGCCACACCTTAGACTACAGGTCACCTAAGTAGGGTCTACAGTGTGAATTTCCCTCACCAGAGAGGTGGACAGGTCATCCCTGTTCTGGTTAAAAGAAAACTGGGGGACCCTGAGGCTGTTTTATGGTTTCTTCTGGCTCCTCTCTCTGTGGCAGTCACACCAGATCCTTCCTCTGCTCCCCCACCACTCCCTCGGCCCATAAAGGGTAATGAAGCTGATGTTAAAATAGTTACATGAAACCCACTCATTTGAAAGGGCACCTGCTTTAAAGGCCAAATTTCCTGAGCCCAGGTTTATACATTAAGCTACAGAAACCCCTAATTAATTCAGACCTCACTCACTTCTGAATTTGCCTCTAGCTGGTCTGAAGCCTTTCCTTTCCCACTATCTATGAAGAAACAGTTTGCTAAGCAAATAAATAGTTCAGGCAGGATCACAGAGGCAGGTCTGGCTCCCTTCACTGTTTTCAAGAACTTTTAAAAAGTCGCTTGAGCAGTCCTCTTCCCAGAAAGTTAATGAGGTCATTACAGCTGGTCCCTATCTTTAAACATTTCTATTCCCAAACTACCTATGAACTGATGTGGTCCTTGGAGGGGGGAGTCCTACTGCGTTCAAACAAGGAACTGAACATATTACTGAGCACACAGTAGGTGCTCATTGTTTGCTGAATGAATGGAAGTAGACACAACAAATAATCTCTCTCTCTCTCTCTCTCTCTCTCTCTCTCTCTCTCTCTCTCTCTCTCTTTTTAAGGTGAGAAAGCTAAGGCTCAGAGAGGTCATTTGTAAGGCACTCTCAGCGTCAAAGGGCTCAGGGCATCCCTAGAGCTGGACCAGCCAGGCTGCCAATAAGAAATGAGTCCAGGGTTTGAGGCCATGCTTGGTACAGGGGACCCTTCTACTCTGTTATACTATTACAGTGTTAACCCAGCAACAATAGATCGGCTGAATTCTTGAGGCGCAACACCGAAATCGGTATTAGCTCTGAAACCCCTCTCTGAAACCCCTGACTGTGACCCTGACCTCCAGCCAGGGGTGGACTTTGGGATGTCAGAGACAGAGCAGATCAGTTGTCCCCTTGTGGGAGAAGGGCTGAAAAAGGGAGGCTGCTCCAGACAGATCTGGACCGAGTTGCTCCTGGGTCCTCGTTCCCCAGGAAGGATGGGTTTTGTTCTCCAAGCGTTCCCTGGCTCCAGATGGGGGTGGGGAGGTGGGGGGAAATTTTGTCCTCTGAGTCCTTTCCCCTGATGAGGGGCGGGTGGAAGCGAAGGAAAAAGGGGAAGACAGCCTGCGTGCTCTCTCTGCCCTTTGTTCTGACGGCTCTGCCCGCCTGGAACACCGCACAGGAAAAATTCCCTGACCGTGAGATCTGCAGGCTGCAGGGTCCCCGGGGAGGGCCGGGCCCCAGGCTCTTTGGAGCTGCAGCTGGAAAGAGGGGTTGGGTTTCAAGGAGTGGGGCTGGGGGAAGGCAGCCTGCCTTCGCGGCGGTGAAGGAGCTGGCCCTGGGAGCCAGCGGTGCCGACAGCTTCCTGTCGAGAGCTGGCGGCCCACGTGACCGCTCCCCACTCAGTGGATTAGGGGGTGAAAGGCCCAAGAGGGAGGGGACGGGAGGGGTGCCCAGGCGCTATCTGCTCGTCTCGGGGAGTGCTTGCAGGGCAGAGCACCAGATCCGCTTTTGCTAAATGAATTTGGCTGGCTCCTTGTCACACGGTCCAGCGAGCTGCCTCTGCCTAAAGAGGGAACGAGGAGAGTCTGGGCTCTGACTGGGACTACGGGCCGCTAGTTTACAGTCCCCTCCTCCCAACCTGGCCACACACATCCCCACAGTGCTTGTCAGGGAGGAAATGTAATAGTTACAGACCTGCCGGTGTTGAGGAGACGGGATCCGGCTGCGACACAGAGAAGACTATGTGGCTAGCTTGAAAGGCTATCTAAGTGTGTAGCTCTGATCTCCTGACCTCCTGACCTCCTCGACCCCAACTCTACCCCCACCTCTGACAGGTTCCTCCTCTAGGTCAAGTGCAGTCGTCCTGACAAGGACATCTGGCCTAATCTTAGAGCACTTTTCTTTTTTCTTTTTTTTCCCCCTTGTTCCGGTCAACCCTGCTGGCTTCTGCCCGCCCCCCCCCCCCCCCCCCTCGCTCCAGGCCCGCTCGTAGAGCCCTTTTCTGTTTAGGCGTTATTGAGCTCCTACTGTGTGTGCAACTGGGCACAGAAATATGTTGGATACTGATTAAGGAGAGAGACTTAAGATGAAGTTTGAGCATAGAAGGGTAGCCCCAGGGTGCAGGCTTAGAGTTCAAAGAGAAATTAGGGCCCAGTCTAGTAGACAGTCTGGAAGGACAATTGCACATTCAGCCTGATTGGTAGTGCTTCTCTCCTCTGCCACTTCTTCCATGTTCCCAGAGCAAAGAGGTTGGTCTAGGTCCCCACAGAGCTGTGGAGGTGTCGGAGTCAACTGAGCTCACTCTCTGGTTTGCCACTCTTTTCATTCTTTCTGGAAGTCATAGGGTGGAGGGAACAGAAGATGCCATGCAGTGCTGGCCTTCTCAAGGGAGGACTCACAGTCTCAGGCAAAATTTTGCCTGACCCTGGAACACCTGAGCCACCAGCCCTCTGTTAAATGCTGCCTTAGGCTGGAGCAGTGGCAGCCTCCCCTTGGAGATCTCTGGTATGGCTTCACTTGCCCTGTGGGTGGCTTCTGTTCCAGATTCCATCTCTATGGTTGATATAGCTCAGAGTCCTGTGAAGTCAGAAAGCCATGCTTTCCCTTCCACTAAAGATGATAGGAAAAAACAGCTGGGTCCCCTGGGACCAGGAATGGTTGAAGGTGGGGTGAGGACTCTGTTGACTATCCTTCAGGATCTTCTATTAAGAATTTGCTCAGCGTTGGGCATAGAGGCACACAGTTTTTAATCCCAAAACTTGGGATGCAGAGGCAAAGACAGGTAGATCTCTGTGAGTTCGAGGCCAACTTCGGTTACATAGTGAGCTCCAAGACAGCCCAGAGCTCCACAGTCTTCTCCACTCCCTGTCGGATACTCTTGCCTATCCATCCATCCATCAGCCAACAAGCAATAATAGGTCAATAGTAGGTCACTTCACTTCTCCACTCTGTTTCCTTGCCTATGAAATGGTGACCGTAGCAGACAAGTGTGGTTGCCTGGCAGTCTTGAGAGCCCCTACCAAAGACCAGAAGTGCCTACTTATGGGTGCCCTGGTCCCTGGTAGAGACCCTAAGCCCCATTCACCCAGGCCAGTCTGCAGAGAGGAAGCTTGATAGTTCAACTGTTGCAGGTCAAATAGGGGGCGGGGCGCAGCACCACGAGGGAAACCCCAGTGGGAAGGGAAGCATTCCCGGGACTGAATGGAGTGAACCTCTGGCCCCACCTCCCTGCCTTAACTAGTCCAAATAGTCTCGAGTGCTGAAAAATCCCCCAAATGTTTCTAAGCAAAGAATCCCCCAAAGGAGTGGTTCTGTGTCTGGGGTTACAAAGACTTTGTTACTTCAGCAAAGCGCACTACAAGCCATTTACTGGTTTAATTTAATTATTTATGATAACACTTCAGAGTAAAAACTACACTTGTCAAAATAAAGGGGACTTTGTGCTGCAGTGACCCAGATTTTATTGTTGTACTGCCTAATGCCCCGAAACGTGGTAATCGGCACCAGAGCTCCCTTCAGCTCGGGCAAACGTGCACTGGTGGAGGCAGCTAACACAGACTTCCACACCTAACAAGGCACTGCAGTTCCTTCCTCCTAGCTAGCTGTCTCTCTTCCTCCTCCTCTTCCTCCTCCTCCTCCTCTTCTTCCTCCTTCTCCTCCTCTTCCTCTTCCTCCTCCTCCTCTTCCTTCTCTTCCTCCTCTCTCTCTCTCTCTCTTTCTCTCTCTCTCCCTCCCCTTCCCTCCCTCCCCTTTCTCCCTTCACTTGACCCTTAGCCTTGCCCTACGTGCTCACAGGTCACTGTCTTTCCTCGTACACGCAGGCCCCCCTGGTAGTATGTAGTATATCACCTACCACACTAAGGATTCCTAAACCAGTCTGTGGGGCAGACTATCAGATAATCTAAGAACTCATTTGGATGCCTGGGATAGTCTGAGGAACCCCCACTAAGCTTAAATGTCATTGTCCCTCCAGAGCCACCCCAAGGTCTCCACCTGGTTGGGCATGGATCCCTTTGCGGGCCTCACAGCCCTTGGATGCTTTCCTAACATTATAATCCAGTGAGTTCTTGTAGAAAGAGTTTGCCTCCAACCTCACTCAGCCTTACTCAGCCACGGGGAGGGTCTGCCCAGTCAGAGCTCCGGGAAGGAAGGGCAGTTGGGTGAGTCCTGGGTGGGACTTGGAAGAATAAACTTTGCTTAGCTATGCAGACACCGGTTCCTAACCTCCTCAATCCTCATTCCTAGGAACACGTTCACCTTTAACAAATACTTGTCCTTTTGGATGAAAGCCTTTTGAAGATGAAGCCTTTGCGGTCACACTGTGTGATGGGCCATCGAGGGCTGAGAGAGCACAGTTAAACACAATGAGCTTGGAATCTGGCCTCCCTGTGCACAACGAGGTGGCCAGGCCCAGCCTCAGGGGCTTTTTCTGCATTAATGGGCCTCCTCCCTAGGACCCCAAGTCTAACAAGCTCTGAGTACCCAACTGTGACCCTCAGCCACTGCCTTATGTTATTCATGATGGTGACAGAGGTAAAGGCAGCCTAGCTGACCCACAGCCAAATCAAGTGGTTAGTACCCAAGATAAAGAAAGGTAGAAGACTGTAATCTATACATTTATGCACATACACACACATGTACACACATGCACACACAATACACATATATACACATGCATGCATAATACATATACACACATGTGTACACATACATACATGGATATTCACACATGCATATACATACATGCACATACATATACACATACATATATACATGCACACATATGTATACACATACACACATACTTACACATGCACACATATACACATGCACACAAACATACACATACACACATGTGGGCACACACACATATACACATGCTCACACATACATGCATGCACATACACATACATGCACACATATACATACTCACACATGTATACATACATACTCACACATGCACGGACACATATACATATACATACTCATACATGCATGCACACATATACATACATATACATGCATGCACATATGCACATATTTTCTCTCAAAAAAAGAGAAAAGATCTGGTTCTTGCTCATAAAGGGCTTGAAAATTAATTAGAGAGACAGAGAGCAGTTATAATTCTGGTCTTGTTTTATACTTTGTCCTCAACTAACCATCTTAGCAGGTGAGCTGGCCCTGCCCCTCACCTACTGCAGCACTCAGGAAAGCAGGCCCTGCATGTCACCTAGGCAGCACAGAGGAGCTGGCTCTGAAGGCATGGATGCAGATGAGCCATCCCAAGGGCACCAGAATAGGAGAGCTGACCCTGCCTCCCTCAGTGGCAGCATTGGGTGCCCTAGCTAGAGCAGTGCTGGAGAGCTCACCCTGGTGCAGATAAGGGAGAGCTGGGGGGCTGACCAGCTCAGCTACCACCCAGGCCCAGATCCAGGGCTTTAAGTTGGCCCACCTCGAAATCTATATCATCTGTGAACTGTCAGAGTGAATGATCACAAACTGCAGGGTCTCCAAGACACAGGGCAACAACAGGATCAATGAGAGGAGTCCCAATGGGGATCCAATACGGACGGTGTCACCATCAATACTGAAACCAGAGACCTCAAACCAGACCAATGACTCATTGCAATGAATATGTGCAAGTGTAGATGTGTGGACAGAGAGGTGTACTGTGGGACACATTGTGACACACTGCAGCTTCCAGGATGAGATGTTTTTTAATGCTTGTTTGTATGTGTGTTTTATTTGTGGAGGAGGCTGAAAGAACAGAGCGTGGATACGAGGGGAGGGAGATGACTGGGCCCGGGGTGATGAGAAACTCACGAAGAACCAATTAAAAGGTTAAAACAATGCTTTCTCATATTCATCCCCAGTTTTGATGTCCACACCAAGTTGGATCAGGTGAGCCAGGGACTCTGCCTGCTGTACCCAGGTGGGTGTGCTTAGCAAGGAATTTCTAGTAGAGAAATGCCAGGGACCCACAGACTGATGATTGACCCAAAGCCACTTCCTGGAGGTGTTTCTAGGGACCCAGGCATTTTTCAAGGCTGGTTAATGAGGCACAGAGTCAGAAAAACTTTGGGAACCACCAAATCTGTGACTCCCAGACCTGGGTACATATTACAACCACCCGAGGGCTTTAGGGATGAAATGGAGGTGCCGGGAACTCAACTGGATCTGTTTTTCTTAAAAGCACTTCCGGTACCCATTTGAATTGAGAGCCACTGGGCTAACAACCAAGGTATTATGTGCTGGACAGATCTGGGGCCAGACGCAGCAGAACCTGAGCTGAGAGTCACACAGAAAATGGCAGCAACAGATGCCACATAGCCGAAGCCCACACTTTCCCATGATGCCAGCTGTTCTCCATGCCTTCAGAGGTGATTAGGTCTTTTCCACTCAGTGTCAAAGACATGGAAGTCCTGTTGTCCCAGGAGATCCTATTGATGCCCTGTGCCCTGAGGGGTCCTTTCCTACTGTTCAGAGGCAGAGGGGACAGTCTGGTGGCAGGTCAAACCAGGACCTCAACTTTCCTCAGAATAATTTGTGTTTGTCCTAACAAACAGAACTCATTCCAGGAAAGCATTTGTCGACTTGGGGTAGGAGCCCCATTCATCATGATGGCTTAGGGACCAAGAGCAAGAAGTCAGACTCTCAGGGCCTTGAGCCACAGTGGAGAACTTTGGGGGCAGCTCCCCTAGGACCTGCCAGGAGGAGATGTCAGGAAAGTTAATGAGCGACCAGACAGCTGCAGCTTGTTAAAAAGAGTGCTCGGGGCCCATTGTAACTGAGACCTTTAAATATACATCCTAGTCAAATAAACAGCATCCTCCCGCCCACTGGCTGGTCCCTCCAGGGCCGTCCAGGGTTGGGCTGGTCCAACACAACCCAGTCCAACATAGCCCACCCAGCTCCTCTCCTGCCTCCTATGAACATTCCCATCCCCACATAGAGGGGAAGTGCTCCCTCCCGGCTAACATCTCTCGTTGGCTGGAAGTGAGAAGTTCCTGGAAGAGGTGGACACAGTCAGATTCCCAACCTCCTTCCTCCAGCCTCCTCTAAAGAGTAAAACACCACAGACTCCATGTTTCAGAAAATCAGGACGGCAACTGTTGGTTATTGGAGGTCCCACCTCTACAAAACAGATAGCACATCACGTTCAAAGCTACAAGAACCACTGAGAGCCATTACCTTACCTCCCTACACAGAATGACACCTTGTCATTTGTTTCTCACTCACACACACTGTACCCCTTGACAGTGGTCCTGAACCTCTATACACTGTACTCTAGCTTTCATTAGTCCCTCACATGCGCACGCTGTACTACACCTTGGCACTGATAGCTCAACTCCTGTGGTGGTTTGAATGAGAATGGTCCACATAGGCTCATATGTTTGAATACTACTTGGTCCTCAGTTGGTCAAACTATTTGGAGTGGATTAGGGGGTGTGGCCTTATTGGAGGAGGTCTGTTACTGGGGATCAGATTTGACTTTTCAAAAATCTCCCACTGCTTCATATGAGCTTGTAGATCAAGATGTAAGCTCTCAGCCACGTTCCAGAGCCATGTCTACTGTGCTTCCTACCATAACTCTAACCCTGGAAAACTGGTAAGTCTCAAATAAACTCTTTCTTCTATAAGTTGTCTTGGTCGTGGTGTCTTATCACAATAACAACAACAAAAGTAGTTTGGGAGAGGGAAGTTGGTACCAGGAGTGGGGTATCACTGGGTCAGGCCTGACCATAATGTGTTTTTGGAGAGATGTGGAAGACTTTGATATTTTACACTAGGAAGGTGGTCAAACACTCTAAGTAGGCCTCAACAGGCCATCTTAGTGGGAGCTTGAAAGACAGTAATGCTGAGAGCAGTGTGGATTATGGGGAGCCCAGCTAAAAAGGTTTCAGATGGGAACAATATCAGCAACTGGGCTAGAGCCCACTTAGGATACATTGACAAAATATGTGGCTGTTTTCTGCCCTTGTCTTAAGAATTTTCTTGAAGCTAAATTGAAAAATATTGTATTAATTTCCTGAGGAGATTTCCAGTCAGACTAATATTGACTCTGCTACATAATTTTTAGTAATCACTCTTTAAAAACAAACAAAGATTTATTTATCTATTTATTTATTTATTTATTTATTTATTTATTTATTTATTTAATGTATGTCACTACCTTCATACAGCACCAGAACAGAACATCAGATCACATTACAGATGGTTTTGAGCCACCTTGTAGTGGCTGGGACTTGAACTCAGGACCTCTGGAGTCAGCACTCCTAACTACTGAACCATCTCTCCAGCCCTAGTAATCATTCTTATACAGGTCTACAATGCAAAAGAACAAGTGGAACAAAAAGAAATATAAAATGTACAGTCTGAGAAAAGATGAGAGCTCTGATCTGAAATAAAATAAAGGGGGGGGGTGCCCCACCCAGCTACACTCTAATCTGTGAAAGGTAATGCCTGAAGAATCTTCTACCCTAAAAATCAACTGCAAGGAAAGCTGCTGGAAAGTAACTCAAGGATCGGGGTGGGGGAGGGGTCAGACTCCATCTCCAGTGGACAACCGACCTTGGTAGCATTGTCCACATAGCTGGCTCTAGAGTCATGAAATCTACAGTAGTAAAGGGGATGTATAGCATTCCTTTGCAGCTAAGAAATGCTGCCAAGGCCAGGCTGTGGTAGGACAGTCCCTGTACCCAGGCTCTGAGAGTCCACTGAAGCTGTGAAAGTGGATCCTGGATTGTGTTGGAGATGCCCAAGTCCTGGGCTATCTGCCAGGGAGAGCTGCACGTAGGGAATAGAACCAGAACAGGCAGTTACAGTTAAGAGATTGCCTTACCACCCAGCAGATGACTCTGACAGACACAGACACTCACAGCCAAACAATGTATGGAGCTTGGGAACGGGAGGAAGGATCATGAGTCCCAGAGGAGATAAGGAACTCCACTGGAAGATCAACAGAGTCAACTCACCAGGACTCTTGGGGATCTCAGAGTCAGAATCGTCAACCAAAGAACATGCACAGGGCTGGATCTAGCCTCCCCCCCCATATATAGCAGATGTGCAGCCTTGACCTTCATGTGGGTCCTGAACAACTGGAGAGGGGTTGAGGGTTATCCCATAGACTCACTCCTATGCTTGAATACTTCTTCAGTTGATGGAACTGTTTGGGAAGGATTAAGAGGTGTGGTATGGTTGGAGGAGGTATGTCACGGGAAGTGGGGGGGGGGCTGGCATTGAGGTTTCAAAAGACTCACACCATCTCCATTTAGCCCTCTTCATCTCAAACTTGTGAATCAAGATGTAAGCTCCAGGACCACGTCTGCTCTGTTTCCCACCATAACTGTCATAACCTTGCCCTCTGAAACAGTAAACCCCAATAACTCTCCTATAAATTGCTTGTTATGCTGTCTTATCCCAGCAATAAAAAAGCAGCTAAGATACCTCCTGGCCCTGTAATTCACCTGTCTCTGGTGTCTCACCTCCTATACTGCTCACCTTCTTGTCACAGCTGCTTCTCTCTTCACACTGCGCTTTTACTGAGTGCAGGTGTGTCACCTTCCTTCCCTGCATCATGAGGCTGTACCACCACACTTTACCAAACATATAAATATGAAGATACTTGAAAGCTCTGTAAGGTCCTCTCAAGGTCAGCAGAAGCAGTCTGTCTAAGAGAAACAAGAAGGAAGAAGCTCCGGGACAAGGAGAATGTAGCAACCTCGAAGTCCTATGTCTTGGTAGCAGCTCTATGTGATAGGCCAGATGTCAAACCTACTGATATTGACATTCCAACCACTATGGTGCCTATGAATTGACATCTGCTGCACAGCAATGATCTTGTGCAACATTTCTCTGTGCTCTCCGTTTATTGACATGTTTATTCTTTATGGGGATAGCATCCTTGAGTTCATCTTACAGGTAAAGAAACTCAAGAGTCATCCAGGCAATAGATCTTGTCATTTATACAGCTGGATTTTGAACTCTTCTCAACCTGCCCCATCCCAATCATTACTCAAGTCTTCAGATAGCCCAAAGCTTATTGTCTCATGCCAACAATCAAGCAGGCAGAATGTTCCAGAAATAGTGACAGACTAGAAAATCCTCTGGTTAGAAGTGTAAAGCTTATGATTGATGACAAATAACTCTACATTTTGAAGGAGATTATAGAATGGGTTTTAGATGTTCCCAACAGAAGGACACAGTGACCAATTTGAGAAGTGGTGAGTATTTCTTCTTGCTGATCTGTCTACTCAGGCTGGATACAAACACTCAAATATCAAACTATACCTCATAAATACGTGCAGTTAATTTGTGTAGTTAAAAACGCTTTTAAAAACATATAGAATTTATGCAAGGGGTGTCTAGAGATAGCCTCTGTGTGCCCAGTGTATACAGAGAAGCTTTCCTGCTCAGGGTACCAACCAGGTAAGCCTTCCGAAGGACCTTACATAAGGCTGCTTCCCTCTGACCGCTTTCTTAGACAGACCAGGCTCCCTCCATTCCTGGAGTAGAGGCTAAGCACAGCCACATGACCATTCCTCCCCATGCCCTGACTCCTTGACTCCTTGACCCACCAATGGGCTTGCAATGCCAGGATCCCAATCATTCCTGCCATGTTTAGAGCTTGGCAGAATGTTGATGACAAATAACTCTACATTTTGAAGGAGATTATAGAATGGGTTTTAAATGTTCCCAACAGTTTTAGGGTCATGTTGTCCACCGGGATGCTTCTGCTCACTCAGCTCTAGAATCATTGGCTACTTCAAGCCAGAGGGGTTGGGGTGGGGCGGGGGTGCAACCCAGTGCCTGTCTGAAGGACTAATGAGTAGTACCATTTAGAAAATTCCTTACCAGGTAGACACGCCCCCACCAAGTGACCAGGTAGGAGTTGCCCTCACACATCAGAGATCCTTTCTGAACCTTACAGCACTGAGGCCATACCTGCCCAGGAAGGAGTAGGCAGAGCCAATCCCCTCATTCACACAAAGGTGCTGATGCCCACCCTCCCCCTCACTGGCACCAAAGTACTAAACCTCACTGAACAAAGGACTGACTGAAGAGAAGCCCATTCCTGGGAGAAGCTATAGCCACCACAGGAAGTAGACTAATAGACTCCCATCCCTCCCAGAACCTTCTGTCTCTGGCCACTATTCCCAAGCACTCTTCTTTCCCCATTGGCCCAAAGCCATCCCCATGGACCCCTGGTTGTATCCTGCCCTCCAGGGTCTTTGCTCTCCCCTTCCCTTACTGGGAATATAATTCTACTTATTTATTTATTTATTTATTTATTTTTTTAAATGTATTCTATTTATTATACGTAAGTACACTGTAGCTG
Source organism: Mus minutoides (assembly GCA_902729485.2). Classification (NCBI taxonomy): domain Eukaryota; kingdom Metazoa; phylum Chordata; class Mammalia; order Rodentia; family Muridae; genus Mus; species Mus minutoides. The sequence goes on from LR750327.1 coordinate 336,811, forward strand.
TCTTCAGACACTCCAGAAGAGGGAGCCAGATCGGATGGTTGTGAGCCACCATGTGGTTGCTGGGATTCGAACTCATCACCTTTGGAAGAGCAGTCGGGTGCTCTTACCCGCTGAGCCATCTCACCAGCCCCCTACTTATTTATTTTTAAATTATGGTAAAATACAACTGAAGAGATTAAGATTAAGAAGGTTCAGCAGGACTGTAAAGATGGCTCAGTGGTTAAGAGCACTGATTGCTCTTCCAGAGGTCCTGAGTTCAATTCCCAGCATCCACATGGTGGTTCACAACCATCTGTAATGGGATCTGATGCCCTCTTCTAATGCGTCTGAAGATAGCTACAGTGTACTCACATACTTAAATCATTCTTTAAAAAAAAGAAGGTTCAGCAATTAAGACTGTCTGATGCAAGCCTGGCTGTTGTAGTGCACGCCTTTAATCTCAACACTTGGGAAGCAGAGGCAGGTGGCTCTCAGTGAGTTTGCAGCCAGCCTGGTCTACAGAGTCAGATCCAGGACAGCCAGAGCTACATGAGGAAACCCTGTCTTCAAAAACAAAAACAAAAACAAAACAAAGAAAATAAAAGACCGCCTGAAGCTCTTCGAAGCTCTTCCAGAGGACCCAAGTTAGGTTCCCAGCTCTTGATGGTTCATAATGATCAGTAGCTTCAGCTGCATCTGTCTCCATCAGCATGTGCGCACACAGCAGACATTTGCACAGACACTCACAAACAAAAATAAACAAACACATAAATGTATAGCATAAGTTTTACTGCTTTTAGAAATGTAGCACTTTAAGCAATTTCCTTTTTGCTTTTTCGGTTTTTGCAGAACAGAGCCGGGGCTTGCAATGTACGGCATTAAATACCATCCCAGTGCTCCGTAGCCCCCAGACAGCACTGATCCCCTCCAGAACCGAGCATGTTCTGAAACTGAACTCAGTTACCATTAAACAGAGACCTCTACTCCCTGCTGCCTGCTTCTGGCAACCTTGACTCTCTTTACAATCTCTATGAATTAACTACTTGGGCACCGTATGCTGGTTGAGTCACAGTCTTTGTGTCTCCTCCTAAAATGTGTGCTTTTGTACCTGGCTTATTTTACTTGGCATAACATCCTCAAAGTGCATCTGTATAGTGTAGCATGTGTCAGAATTTTCTCACTTTTTATGGCTAAATAGGATTCTGTGATCTGTCCATACTACATGTTTATCCACTCATCCTTTTATTGTACTTGAATTTGTCTCCTAGTATGAATTTGGATACTACTTTTTTTTTTTTGTATTTTTAAGTTGGAGTAATGCTATGTTGCACAGACTGTCCTCCAATTCCTGAGCTCAAGCAAACTTCCTGTCTCAGCTGCTTGAGGAGCTAGAATTCAGAGATGTGCCATCAAACTCAGTTCCTGTTTTCAAACACCTCTCCTACCTGCTCTTTCACCTTGGACTAAAAAACCCACACACATACTCACCCTGGATCCCTAGAAACTCACACACATACTCACCCTGAATCCGTAGAAATTCACATACAAACTCACCCTGGATCCCTAGAAACACCCACACATATTCGTCAAACAAAAATAAACAAATACATAAATCCACAAAGCAATTTTCCAGAACCATCCTAGTTTCAAAAATTCTTTCCCCGTGGTTCCCACAAAATATATAAAGATCCCAAAAATTCCAATAAAATTTATTTCTCTTAAGTTTAGAAAAGACACACACACATCCTTTATAAGAGCTTGCTTTTTATTCTCAGAAGTGGCATCACTTTAAGAGGCTCTCCCATCGTCTGTCAAAAAAGAAGGTCTTTGCTCAGCCTGTGGCCTTCCAGGTGCTATCTCTGTCCTTCCATTTCCTGCCAGTGTTCTCCAAGTCTTCCAACCTCTCCTGCTCCCGCACCCCCTGCCACTTTCTTAATGCCCTGCAATCTGGCTTCCAAAACAACTCAGCTCAATCTGCTCCTGCAAGGTCACGGGTGGCTTCTGTCTTAGCTAGTTCCGATTGCTGTGTGTCTGTGTCATCAAATGGAAGCTTCTTTCCGCAGGAAGGTTGGCAAGCCCGGCATGCAGGAGCAGTGGGTGGGCCACTCACCCCAGCATAGCACCAGGTCTGCCACCCTTAGCATTTCTGCATATTGACTTCCAGCCTTTCCTCCTCCTTCTAAAAGCTTTCCCACTTCAGTCATTCTCCTCTTCTCTTTTCTTTTTAGCATTTATTTATTCACTTTACATACCAATCCTGTGCTCCATCCCTCCTCTCCTCTCCTCCTAGTCCCACCTCTTACAAGTTCCCCCCCTCATTATGCTCTTCCCTCTCCTCAGAGAAGAAGAAGCCCCCCCCCCCTTGAGTACCACCCGATCCTGAGTCATTCAGACTCAGTGAACATAAGCACATCCTCTCCCACTGAGGCCCAACCAAGCAGTCCAAGTAAGGGAAGGAGATCCAACAGCAGGAAACAGAGTCAGAGACAGTCCCACTCCAACTTAACCAGGGCCCGGGTTAGTTGACTCTGTAGGTCTTTCTGTGGTGTCCTTGACCCATCCTCATCTTTTCTATTCTTCTGGTCCCCGATGAGATTGAACATTTACTCCTCTGCAGTGTCTGTCAGTCCCTTTCCCAATGATTTCCTCCCTGACCCATGCCAGCAAACCTTAAAGCACACAGTCAGGGTATCTCTCTCATCATCTCCACCCTCATTCAGACATGAGTCTCTTCTGTCCCTTTTACAGGCTACCTTCCATCACCCTGTTACTTTAGCCACTCGTTCCTCCTGGGTTCGCCTCCACCCCTGCGTGCTATTTATCCTTAGAGTACACCACTCACTGCCCAAGTCACAATGATTCCTTTGCTTGGCTGTGTTGTGTCCCTGTCTAGGCTGTTTCTTAGGGACAAAGCCCAGTAGAAAACTCAGCAGCCAGTCTAGGCCTAGAAAGAAGAGCTGATCTCAGACTCCCCACCAGATGGAGAGGCCATGCAACCATAGGCCTGGAGGACCCTGACCATAGGGAGACCACAAACTCCCCAGCAGTGTCGTGGTTATTTGTGGTGCACAAACCTGGAGACTGAAGACCTCTGAACACAAAGGAGCAACTCAGAACTGGCAGGGAAGGTGATGGGAGGCAGAGGCGTGGCTACTGTTGCTTCTGTGTCCAACACCTTTGGTAGGTGAGCTTCTCTGCTGTGTCACCCAACTCACTGGCAGAAACACTACCCTGTGACTCACTCAACCTTCCAGGTTGTAACTTTACAATCCCTGCTCTGAAACTTCACATAGAAATCCCTTCCTTAAACATAACACAGTCTGTCTTCTCCAGACATTTGAACTAGATAAACAGGGGAAGCATAGTGTCCCGTCTGCTACACAAAGGGCAGACAGAGGGTTCAAAGAGGGAGGCACATTGTGATTAGATCAGGGAAGACTAGAAGAGGTGTCTAAGCTCAGTCTTAGGATAAATAGGCTTCAAAGCAGGGGGAAAAATGCCAAAAAGGAAACAGTAGAGACTGAGTTACTATGCAGCACAGGAAAGCGGCTAACCTGCTGTAGCCTTCTGGTTTATACCTCTTGGATTCTAAGGATGGCTTCAGGTTGACTCTAGATATAATTCCCAGAACTCTTTCCTACAGAGGACTAACTCTAGCAAGCACACATGGCACTGCTTGGGGGAGGGGAAGTACGAGGGTCATGGGCTTTGAAGACAGAGCAAATTCTTGTGGAAATTCTTCCCCTGCCTCTTTTAAATGCTGTGCCTAACTAATACTGGCTCTAGGCAAGTCTGTTTCCCCCATCTGTAAAATGGATCACAATAGCTTAGGAAGTTGTTGTATATGTTAGAGTGGTGTGTGTGTGTGTGTGTGCGTGTGTGTGTGTGTGTGTGTATACGTGTGTGTGTGTGTGTGTGTATGTGTATCTGTGTATGTGTTTGTGAATATTGTGTGTGTGTGTGTGTGTGTGTGTATGTGTGTGTGTGTGTTATCTGCTATATACATAAATGCTCAATACACAGCCACAGCCCCATTATTAGCACTGCTTTGGCAACTACCACTTCCACATAAACAGTCCCAGGGAAAAAGACCAAGTGGCACTCTGTCAGATTTCTCCAACCTCATATTCTGGCTCCAGCCTTCCTCCATCATCTGCTTTGGATGAGGTGAGGTAGAATCAGACAACCCAGGTTCTCATTCCACTTGGCCGCGTATGAGCAAAGAATTTCAATTCAGGGTCCTTATCTGGATGGCAGGGCTGGTAACTTGTATCCTGCGAGGCTTCTGGGATAAAGCTCTATGATGACCAAGTGTTGAAGCTTCTGCTGGCACACCTAGTGTCATTGCTTTTCCTCCCACTGTCCCAAGACCCCATGTGGGGTCCAGGGCTGGCCTGTGGGTCTGGGTTGCTGGGTGGTGGGGTTGGGTGTGTAGAGGTAAGAACCAAGAGATGAATGCATAAATAACTAGCCATCCTGGTCTCGCTTCAGAAGTCCCAGTCTCCAACCCTTTAATCATGGAGCTGCTCTTCCCTGGCCACCTTCCAGGGCACCGCCCACTCACTTCCCGGAGGAGCACGGTGCAGGGAGCTTGTCTGCTTCACATGGTGTGCTTCTAATCGATCCCAGGAACCCAGGGGGCTGCCTTCCTCAGCTGACTCACCCTGTGTCCAACACCCCCCTACCCCACGCAGCTTCCCAATCAGAGAACTATCTTTACCCTCTCTACCGCCACAGGGTTCTCCAACCTGCCTTGCCCCTAAGCCCTGCAATGCTGGAAAGGGGGGGGTCTGACAGGTCTCTATAGTGACCATTTGTATGGCCAGTCCCCAAGGCCTGATCGGTCCAAGAGTTCTCATGGGACAATGGAAACCTAATATTAGAAAGTGAGCCAGTCTCAGAAAATCCAGGACATGTGTTTGCCATGTTGGTTAGCAGTCCCCCCACACACACACCCCCAGGCGAACCTCTCTTTATTCAAGGCGGAGTATTCCTTAGGGATCAAGAGTGAGAAGTATGTTGGGGGCGGGGAGAGGGATTGCATATGAAATCACATTTGGCAACTTGAGTCGTATTTTAATGCACTAATGGAGTTGGCTTCTTGAAGAAAAGAGCCAGCGAGTCTTTCTCATATGGGAATGAATTCATATGGGAAAGCATTCCAATAGAAGGAGCTATTTTTAGATTTGGATATATACTGGGTTTGCTTAAACTGAGGCACACCGGTGTTCAGTTTTTAACCCTCTTTGTTTGAGGTCTCCCTCCCTGGGTTTCGGAGGTACTGGGGTTCAACCGCCTGCTCTGTCCTTTGCATTCTTGGTGATGGTGAGGAAGGTGGTGTAGGAGACACAGCTTCTCTGAGCACTTCCCATCACATGACCTCAGTTACAACTCTGTGGGTTGCTGTGAGTGGCAGAAAGAGTTGGAAAGATGTGAGTTGGTGTGTGTGGGCGGTGGGGGTGGGGGTGGGGTGGGAGCAGGGCGGGGGGGGGGGCAGCAATGTTTTCCTGAGAGCATCAAACCAGGTCGCAGGAGTAATGGGTTCATGAGACCCCCTTTCCCCAAGACTCTACCCCTAGAAGTTCTTCAAAACAACATCTGTCTGCTTGGAGTGAGCATGTGCCCACTACCAGTTCTCTGTTAGGTCTGCAAACCTAAACACGACATGCTTTTGTAAACCATCTCCCCCCACCCACCCCCTGGGGGGAGGCTCCCCTTGTCCTGAATGAGTTCTTCTATGAGCTTTATACACTGAGCTCTGGCGGACAGCCGAGCTGGAAGGTAAAGGTTAGCAAGTCACCTTTGCTGGAACCCCAGAGAGTTGTTCAAGCGTGACTAGCCTGTGCCACTCTCCGGAAAGACATATGGTCCTAGGCTAGGAAGTCCTTAGCAATCCCCATGCCTCCAGTCCCTTCTAGACATGTGGAGAAGCTGAGGTCAAGAGAAAGGTATCTCTTAGGGTCACAGGGCTCCGTCAAGAATCAATGGGGGCCCCTCCCCCACTCCCTCTGGAGTGCTGCATCTCTGGCTGCCTGAAAAGCCTCCAGTCTGTCTGGGCAAGGATCATGTCCCTCATTAGTCCACGCCCAGAGTTCTGAGTAAGTGGTGTTGGCTGACGGCTGACAGCATTCTTCACAAAGAGACAATTTGAGAAGAGCTCCAGAAAGGCCTGGCATTCCATCCTTGTCTTTGGGAGGCAGTGTGGTGCAGGGAAGGATTCCACCTATGGCCAAGAAGCTTGGGCTCTGATGAGATCAGAGTGCCCTTGTATACAGAGAGCCTGGCAGAGGGTTCAGCACACAGCAGGTGCCACAGTGGAGACATTTCTGGAATATTAGTCCTGATCCTGCTACTGTGTGTCCTTGAATAAGTCAACCTATATCTCAGGGTCTCAGTTATCTGGGGCACCAGAATAATACTGCTTCTTATCCACAGGGGAGACTCACAGGGCTTCAAAGGTTTGTAAAAGATGAGTTTGCTCTGCCAAGGAGGCAGAGGCAGGCAGATCTCTGAGTTCAAGGCCAGCCTGGTCTACATAACCAGTTTCAGGACAGTAAATGCTACATAGAGAAACCCTGTTTAGAAAGAGAGAGAGAGAGAGAGAGAGAGAGAGAGAGAGATCTTTCAGAGGATCGGAGGTTTTGTTTAGTGTCTAGCATCCAGGTCAGGCAGCTCACAACTGCCTGTTACCGGCTCTATAACTGCTTTCAGGGAATTCTATGGCACTGGATAGCCCTTTAGACACCTGAGTGAGAAATGCAATTGAAGAAAGTGCCTAGGACTCAGAATAGGAAGGTTCCCACTCATCAAGCTTCAGGTGCTCCCACCCCTCAAGTGTCAGGTGCTCCCACTCCTCAAGCTTCTAGCCCCATAGCTTGTTTCTTTCCATCATCTGTGAAGACAGAGTTCTAGGTCCAAAGAGGTCCCGTCTGGGCGAATGGCTATGAAGGACAGTCTGAGGCCTGGGGTTTGGAGGCATCCAGAGTGGGGCATGTTGCAAGATGAGCAGCTGGGCCCAGGCTGTAGGTGCTGACAGAGCAGAGAGTCTGCCCTCCCTCTTTGGGAGTGAGTGACAGCAGCAGGTCCAGGCCAAGTGGCCTGATGGGGCTGTCAGGCCTCTTCAGCGACCATGAGATCCCGGAAATACCAGGGCTGGGAGGGGCCGTGGGGGGGCAGAGGCTAACCTGTCATCTGAATCTCTGCTAGACTATCCTTCAAGTCCTGGCCACACTGACTATCTTGCCTAGCACCGTCTGCTGCCACCAGACCCAGGCTCTGAGCTTCCTCTCCTATCAAGCTCCAACACCATACTCAGAAAGACTTTGTGTTTTTCAAATTAATGCAATTAAGAGCATTTAAGTTTGTGAATGATAGAGGTTTTTTTTTTTTTTTCATTTTCTTTTATTTGATTAGAGAAATTCCCACCGCACAGTTCCTCCAAATGAAACCCAGACCTGAGGCCCATTGTTCCGAGGGCTTCCATGAGAATGTGTTACCTTTCAATCTCACACACTAATGTGTTTAGCGTTACAGTCCCCCCCGGGCGGCTGCAGGAAGGATCTGGAGCCTTGATTAAAGCGGCCTTTGCTGGGCAGGAATGTGGGTCCCTCCACCCCGGAGTCACAGAGGCTGGGTGCTTGGCTAGGCGGAGCCTCTGCTCAGATGGCCAGCAGGGAACTCAGATCCCTGGCAGCTGCGCCCGAGTGGAATTGGCCCTTTCCCCCTCCGCTGCTGCGGGTCCTCTGAACCTCCGGCACCATCCTGAGCCCTATCGCATTTATCGGCCTACAACTGGACACTGCATGCACACCTTTGTCCCACTTTTTGTCTCGGTTTTGTTGTCCCTCCCTCTATTCTTTTTCTCCTTTCTTCTTCCCACCTTTCGGTCCCCAATTACCATGTGGGTCTGGTGGGACACTGAGCTCCAAGGTGAAGCAGAATTAGATCCAAAGCTAAAACTGATTAGAGCAATGTGCAGGAAGGCCTGGGAAAGGGAGGATGGTGGGTCAGAACCCCTGTTAAAAACCTTGACTAGTGCCAAGTTTAAACAGGATGTTGAGTCGACACCTTCCTGCCCCAAATCACCAAAGTCTCAGGCTTAGCAATAGGAGGCCAGGTTATTTCTGTGTGTGTGTGTGTGTGTGTGAATGTGTATGTGTGTGTGTAGTGTTCCTTGTGTGTGCATGTATATGTGTATGGATGTGTGTAGTCTTCCTTGCGTGTATATGTGTGTGTGCTGTACGTGTGTGAGTATGTGTGTGAGTGTGTGCAATGTTCCTTGTATGTGTATGTATATGTATGTGTAGTCTTCCTCGTGTGTGTGTATGTATATATTCTAGGCCAGTGTCCTGGTACAGGAAACTGGTAGCACTTCATATCTCTAACAGCCCAAGCCAGGATCCTAGAGCATACTGTCAAAGTCCTGGCCAAAATGACATAAGGCTGGAAAAAAAAAGACTTTTGAGCTGGGAACTCAAATGAAAACCAAGCATGTGGACTCTCAGAAGCCACTTGGCTACACCCAAGGAGTTGGGAAGAGCTTAGGAGAGACTTGTGATACATACTTCCCTGCCCACCCTCCCACCCCACCCCCAGCCCCCCACCCCCCACTCTCACCCTCCCTACCCCTCATCCTCCCCACCCCCTGCTCCTCAGCTCCTTGGCCTGCTGCATTCCTGGATGCTTCCCAGTCGGTCCTCAAAACTCCACAGAGACCACATGGGCACACGTTGTTCACCTAGCACTTGAGGCTGAGGAAGGCTGAATCTCTGTGAGTTCCAGGGCAGCCACATCCACACAGTGAGAGACTTGAGGTTGGTGGTGATGGAGGGCTGGGCTGGGCTTTCTCTTGCAATTGCTGCCAGGCTTCTTCAGAAGAGGGTTGCCCTGTGGAGACACGAGTGGAAGCAGGGAAAATTTGGGTCAAAGAAGACAGAAGTCAGTTTGCTACACCTGGAGAACAGGGAGATTTAGAAACCTGGTCCCACCTGGTCCTGCTCTGCCCCCTCTACCTTGGGTCTCAGTTTTCCAGGAAGAAGAGAACCCCATATGAGGCTGGGAAAGTTGGGGGACCGATTTACAAGACTAAGTGCTGGGGTTCATTGTCCTTTTGTTCCACACAGACACTAACCCGGGCAATAGTTGGCCGATGAGATAAATCCACCTACACCTTCAAGCTGTTCTGCCCCACACAGGGCTCAGAATGTCTAACCCTTGGACCAGTACCAGGGTTCTGCCACAAACATCTGCCAGGGCCAATAGCCCTTGGGGAGCAGATACATAACGTAAACTACTTTTGGATGAAGGAGTCAGAAAAGGAGAAGGTGGCGTGGGGGAATCTGGATAGCAGTGGGAACTGTGCAGGAATTTGGCTTTAGGTCTCTCTTGAGCCTTCTTAGACAATCACCTTATGTGAGTATCTCTCAGTTTCCCATGCTTCAGGAGGGCTGGGGAAGGGTGGGTGATCCCAAAGGTGCACAATCCAGATACTGTCTGATTGTTCCTGTCGGGCCTTGCCAGTTGGCCTTTATTCCCCCTGCTGGGAAACTTGCTTCTCTAAGCAGGATTTTATTCAGCTAATTTTCAAATTTTACTCATGATTTCCAACCACTAGCAATGCTTCTCCAAGATGACCGAGCTTGGCTTTTGCCTAGGTTCTGATCGAACCACACAGACCAAGAGCAGGAGACGGAACGGGGGGGGGGGGCTGAATTAGCTGTGTCCAAGATTCAGTCAGGATCAAGAACTGCCAGGGAAAGCTCTAGCTCCAGGAGGAGTTCCCACTAATGCCATCTTCATCTCCTCTGAGGTCCTCCACGGGCACGACCACACATGTCTCAGGCTTCGGCAGTGGTCTGAGTCTGAGTGTATCTGATTGAGGGGTTGGAGCTCAGAGAAAGACTGACTGCTCAGAGGTGAAGGCTACTATCTCGTTGCAATTTCTGAGGCATTCTGGAAACCCTCCCTCCCCCACACAGCACCCATATGTTTGTAGAGTTGCCTACACTGGCAGACAGGAGAAGGAGAGGGAAGGGCCTACTGCCCTGGCCTAGCTCACAGTCCATGAGGCTGCAGCAAAGAATCATCTTGGAGTTTTGATTTTCATGGAAATGAACCATTTTATCTCAGAACTCTAGGGGTAGGGAGTAAATTCCCTTTCCTTAATGCAGATGGACTAAATTCCCTTTGCTTTCTTGCTTGAGAAAGAAAAGAAAAAAGAAAATCAAAAGCCGCTGCCGCTTGCACTCTTGGACGGTGCCTGGTAAGGTTGAGCTGGGTGCCTTGCAGGAAGCAGCCCTGCTTGGCTAGGTGCAGTAGCCTGAACCTGGCATTGAGTCTGGTATGGAGTTTGAGTAGGCCAGTGAACAGTCTGACTCAGGTAGGAAAGGGTCTGAGAAGGACACTGGAACTTCCTGGCACCCTCAGGAAGACTTTCAGGCAACACTGTCCTGGACTAGGCCTAACACTCCTTCTCGACCCACAAAAGCCTACCTTGAGCCTGGGCTGGCAGCCTACACTGTGCCTACGCTCCTAACCGTGACTGAGCATGGACGGTGCCAGGCGCTTGCCCTTCGTTCTCTCATAGGAAAGCCATTATACAGGTTGGAGAAATGAGGCTCCAAGTGTTTAGGTAATCTTTGAGATCTTACAGCTAAGGCCAACGAGGTGGCTTCACAGGAAAAGGCCCGTGCTGCCAAACCACATGACCTGCGTTCAGTCCCCAGAATGTGCATGGTAAGAAGAGAGCCAACTCCCACAAACTGCCCTCTGATCTCCACACACATGCCACTCCCCAACCATATGCAACATAAATAAACATGGATCACATGGAATTTGAAGTCCTGCTTCTTGAGCCTGTGTTCTTTGTTCTAAAGGAGATCCTTCCTGATTGGGGTTGCAGCTAACCCAGCCCGGCTCCTCTCTTCTCTTGCTCCGCCCTTCACCCTTACTTCCAGCTCTGACATTCAACACTGGGGCACCATGCCAAATAAGAACGACTTCCCTCTTCTAGGCTCCCTTGGCCTTCTGTTTGCCTTTCGTGGTTCTTAAGTGTGTCCCCAGATTGGCAGCATCAGCACCACATCCCACCTCAGACTTGCTGAATCAGAAACTCTGGGCACAGGGCCCGACAGTCTGCTTTAACAAGGATTCCTCTGATTGTGACACATGACAAGCCGGCTGCCTCATGCTTCTTCAGACCGAACAAATCTTGATAACAGTTGAGGGTGAGCTTAGGTCTTGTTGGAGTCTCTGACACCTGAGCCACCTCATCGAGTGTGTTACGAAGGGGTTCTGAGTGGCTAAAAATGACGTGGCTGAGGCTGTTTTGCCTCCCTCTGCTGTTTTTCACTCTTTTGTTAGCATCATTCTAGTTCACTTATAGCTGGCAGAAGAGGCCACTGAGCGTTATCAACACCCCTCCAAGAACCGGTTTCAATGGCTCAATCAGAAACACTTAACACAAATCATTTGGAGGTAGGAGAGATGGCTCAGTGGTTAACAGCATTGGCTGCTCTTCAAGAGGACCGTGGTTTGGTTCCCAGCGCCTCTATTGGGCAGCTCCCTATTGCAACCTTAATTCCAGTTCCAGGGGATCCTGACTTTTTCTAGCTTCTCCAGGCATTGGCACACATATGATATGTACATATATGCCTGCACGATCACATACACATAAAATAAGGATAAATATATTTTTTAATTCCCTGTTTTGGAGGGGAGATCATCTTGGACCATGTCAGTTCTTGAAATGTCTAATAGCCTTTGACCCACAGTCCACAGTTCAGCCCAGAAAATGACTCCCTAAACATATTTATCCTGACAGTAAATCAGGACAAATGACAGTGAACTCTTACCTCACTAAGAAATACTCTTAACTATGGAATTGTCTGTCTTTCCTTTTGAATCTGTTCATTTTTGTTCCATGTATTTGAAACACTTTTTTGGTTGCATATATGAGTATGATTGTTTTCTTCTGCCATTATTTTCAACTTGTGTCTTTAGATTTGAGTTGCATCTCTTGTAGACTGCAAATAATTAAGTCTTTTTTTTTTAAAGAAAAACAATCTCATCTGACAATCTCTGTCTTTTAATTGGAATGTTTAGTCCATTAACATTTAATGTAATTATTGATATGGTTGAATTTAGTTTTACTTTGCCCCTCTGTTTTTTATTTCTCTATGCTTCTTTCCCTGCCTTCTTTTGGAGTTTCAGAATTCCATTTAAATTTATCTATTGGGTTTGTAGCTATACCTCTCTGCATTAATTCTTTAATGATTGCCCCAGGGATTACAATGCATCCTTAACTTTTCACAGTCCACTTAGAGTTACTATTTCAAGTAAAATCGTAGAAACTTCATAACACAGATGTCCATTACTCCCTGCCCCCTTCTTTCATGCTATGATTAGCATATGTATTACATCTACATAAATTATAAAACCCACATACAATGTTATAATTTTGTCTTAAACAGCCATGTGTATTTCAGAACAATTAAGAGGGCTTATTGCCAAAGGGAACCTCAAAATTAAGGGAATTCTCAGGAATCTGATTCTCGTCATGGTTAGAAAAAGGAGCCTGGATCTTTGGATGCTTGTTTGTCCCTTCCAGGTGATGGTAATTCTAGGGCCACAGAACATAACCACAGCTGATTCATCAGTAACCCTGCCTTTGTTTCCCAGTCTACTGGGACCTAATTATCAGACCCAAAGTCCACTCCAGGATATCCACAGGCCCTACGGAGGAATCTCTGGTAAAGCTGCAAAGTGAGCGTCTCTTCTGTCCCGTTTTCTTCTCTCACATGATGCCCTTGGTCTGACGCTTTGACTGCTGTGTTTTCTTTTTCTTACCCTGTTATACATTATGCAGCCAAGGGTTTGTCCCCAAGCATAATAGGCACACTGGTCAATTTTGCTAAATGAGTCCACAAACCCCAGACAGACCTTCTCTTTCCTCTGTGTGGTATAAGACACTGGGAAGAGGAGGTAAACTCCTTCCTTAAGTAGTGGCAGGGAATCATGCCCAGGGTGGGGCCCCCCGGGTAACAGTCTGCTCCAAGATTGAGACATTCCGTGATACAGGGAAGCTCTTTAAACAGGAAGGTAACTGATTCAAAATAGCTTCAAGACCTCCCTGAAACTAACCAAATTCATGAGGCTCCTTCCTGCCAGGGTGAGCAATAAAAGCTGAGAGTCCACCTCAGACCAAAGGAAGCTGAGCTGCAAGGAAGACAGAGACCAGACCAGCTACCTAAAAGCAGCAGAAACCAGCTTTAGACCAATTGAGTCATTTGGTAAGGACACTCTCCAACCTGTTGTGCTGCCTGCAGGCTGTGCAGTGGGTTCCCAGTTCCCAGCTTCTTTGAGCTGTCACCCATGCTGGGGTGGACTCTGGTGATGTGGCTGTCTTTGAGTCATTTCTGCTCCTGTAAACAACCCCTCACCCATATTCCTGTAAGGAACCCAAATAAACTCATTGGTCCACCAAGTTTGACTTTGGTCTGTCTCGGGAAAGTAGATAGGCATGTTGCATCTCCCTAGGAAACGTCTTGTCACACAGCACAGGGGTATAGCCAAACTGGGGTCTAGCCAAATTGAGGTATAGCCAAACTGGGGTGTAGTCACTGGGGGAATCCCTGAGATCTGGAGTCAGATCCAGCAGGATGCAAATGTGAGGGTTGAGATCAGAAAGGCTGCAAAGCTGGGGAAGAACCAGGACAGGATATGTGGGTGGAACTAGGATTTTCAGCTCCCAAGCTCCTGTGTACCTGGAGGAAGTGCGTGCCGGCCACCCAGAGCTGCTGACCAGGCAGCCTGGAGGGCTGAAGCTTTTTGGAGAAACCATTAGTCTAGTGACGGGGAGAAGAATGAAAAAGCTGCTTGAATCGGGGTAAGCACAGGGCCACAGACCCCACTGTACACGGAAGGCAAAAATACAACTGGGCTTTTCTGGGGCACACTTTGGGGCTGGTCCAAGGCAGAGAGTCTGAGGCTAACCAGAAGAGGCCCTTTATCCCAGAAAAAAAGGGGCCTCTGAGTGAGGCTTACATTAAGCTTCAAGAGGAAGAAGGGTGTCTTGGTCAGAACAAAGGAGGCCACCAGGACTGGAAGAAGGTGAAACTGGGAGGGCCTCTGAGTCATGCCCTCACCTTTACCAAGCCAAGTGAATACCATGTGACACACAATACCTAATCTCATATGAAATGTGATCATCGATCATGGGGCAGGGTTTTTTTGTTTTGTTTTGTTTTTGTTTTCCACCAGGCTTTTAGAAAGCCATGTTAGGGGCGGGGGGCGGGGGCAGAATAGGAACAAACCACAGCCCACAGGAGCAAGTTAACCACTCAGCCAGGCACTGCCTGCTGCTGGGGTGAAGGAAATGGCTATCCTGCACAGTGGGAATTAAGCAAATCTTCCAGTGAGACTGGACTTGTTAAAATAATAACCCCAAGTGTTTGGGCCCATGCCAGGAAAGGAGCGAAGGCACCACGGCTGACAAGATCTACTGTGTACACATCCCCACAGTGCCCTGGCCACTAGCGACTGCTACATAAGGCTCTGTGGCTACCACAGCTCAGGACACTGAGAGGTTTCAGGGCACTGGAATTTCCCCATTTTATACTTTTTTTGGGTGTGTGTGGGGGTTCTCTGTGTAGCTATAGCTGTCCTGGATTCACTTTGTAGACACAGGGTGGCCTGGAACCCATAGAAATCCACCAGCCTCTGCCTCCTGAGTGCTGGGGTTAAAGCCTACGCCACGATGCCTGGCACAGTTTTGCATTTTACAGAACATCGTGCTCTTCTCTGCATTCAACTTCTTTCAGACACTGTGCAGACAGTACAATAACAAAATAGGCAATGCCGTGCCTCCCATTCAGTTTCCAGAGCTCAAAGCAAGAGGCAACCTCCATCCCCTTTCCCCAGAGGAACCCATAGTCCCGGAAGTGCACTTGACATCCCTGTCATCCACCTTGGCTCTGACCTACAACTGAAGCCATTCCCCGTTGTTTAAGGGCCCAGATGGAAAGGACCTTGGAAGAATTCAAAAGCAGAATCTACAAACCCCTCAAGAGCAGCCTCCCTTTAGGAAGCCTAGGATAGGGAACTGTGGAGACCCCCTACCCCAAGCCTTCCTCTCTCAGTTGAGCTCTTGGCTTCTGGGTAGGCGTGCAAATTCATTCTCCCTGTCCCCCAAACCCCCCACAAGGGAAGAAAGCAGTATCCTCCCAGGTCCTTACAGGAGTGCTCACTGTCTTAAGTCCTGTGCAAAATTGGCAAGGCAGTCGGTCCTTTTCGGAGAGTGGTCTGCCTGGATACTTAGATAGTCCTTGGTGGGAACTTTATAATAAAGGAATTTTTAAATTTCTAGTGAATGGCCAAGTCCCAGGGAGAGTCTGCTAGGTCCGCCTTGTCATAAACAACTAAAGCAAGCATTCTGCCTAATTACAGGTGTGTGTGGTATGGCTGTCTTTCTAGTTGGAGCTGCCCATGCATGCTCCTGGAGGCGGGGCCAGGGGAGCCTGCATGCTGCTCCTGAAGCCCAAAGCCTTTGCCTCTCCAGGTTGCCTGTTTCTGTTTCCTTCCCTTACCCTTCAGGACCTGAAGCTGTATCACTAGTTGCTGGCCACCTGGTGGTTGTGCTATAGTGCCTGGCTGCCTGGTGGGCACAGGGGTCCTGGAAGCCTGTCTGCTGCCAGTCTCCAGCCTCCTCCTTTGCCCTGGCTCTCAGCATGTCTCCTTGGTGGCCAGCACCAGTCAATGGCCCTTCTCTAGGCTCAGGAAGGCATACCTCCTTCAGGCACTGGCACCCACACCTCAGCTGAAAGGCCAGATCACTGATAATACAGCATCCTTCAGCCAGCAAATGTGGGGGTCAAGCTGTCAGTGGGCAGGTTGATGCCTGCATACTGACTGGGGCAGAGGCTAACTCAGTTCTTTCCCATTACATATCATGACTGTAATCTGCTATATGTTTCAAATTCTTTCTGGTTAGACTACTGGGGATCCTTTGGCATAGCATATTACGGTGGCCATTACAACCATTCTAAGCCATAAGATCCTGCTTCTCCTGATTTAAATAATTATCAATTATTTATTAATCATTAATTAATGAATTAATTAATTCATTAATTAATGATTAGTCTGTGCTTTTGCTCAATTCTCTGAGGGCTTTCCCAGACAGCATAAGTAGTATTTGTGTCTACTGGCCACACTGAGAAGTGTCCCCTGGATGCCAAAAGTTTTGTGTTTCCTGCAGGCACTCAGTGTTTATCTTATACCGGGTACTTCCTGTACCCACCCCATGGCTCTTTTCATGTCTCAGGACCATTCCATACTCCCTCACACCACTGAGTATTAGTTAGTGGGCGGCCCCTGAAGACCAAAAAGGAGTAGAGCTGAGCTGGGACAGCCAAGTGTGTGTGGATGTGTGGGGAGGGTGTCTTCCCGGTGGAGCCTACCCTGTCTCCTATACAGCTGTATGATGGGAAGCAAGGGGATTGGAACAGGTTCCACAGGGTACAAAGTCACAGGCTTTGATAGTCAGTCACTTCTTAGAGGGGTGGGGTTCAGTACTGTCCATCAGTGAATGGGTAGAGGTGCCAGGATTTGAACTGAGATCTACCGACCCACCAGCCTCTGAGAAAATGACTCCCCCCAACCTAGCCCTCAGAGTCCCTAGCCACATTAATTGAGTGCCTGTGGCCTCTAATGAATGCACTTCAGAAGTTTCTGTGCCCTGTCAAGTGTCCTCCCCACCTCTGTCCCCAGCTCCAGGGGCCTTGGAAGGCTGAGGCCATGTTGAAGACCAGGCCTATCAGCACCTCTGCCATTCCGTTCTTCAGGATGCGCAGATGAAGAGCCTCTGGCTCTGCAGATTTCCTAGGGCCTTGCAAGCGATACCACCTGGTGTCCTGGTGTCCTGCCTGGTACAGCCTGCCTCTGCCTCACCCCTACCAGCAGCCCTGGAATGCAACAGGTCTTTGCTTCTCAACACCCTGTGACATTAATGTTCCTTCTTCTACTCGTGTGGCATGTCACACATCCCTATAGACTGAAAAGGAAAAGGTTTACCTCCTCACTTCAGGTTGGAAGGACAGAACGCTAAAGGCTTTCCCTGGTCCTGCTGGCTCTGTGGCTGCAGGCAAGTTGAGCAATCTCTCTGGCCCAGTTGCTATCTGACCTTTACCCCTATCCTTAGAAAGTGAGACCACTTCTCCTGAGGGTGTAGGCATAAAGCTCCAGGCCTGGGGCAGGGGCTCAGGGTTTTCCTCTTGGCCTTTTTTTTTTCCCCTACTGTGAATTCTGAAGGCACTGGTCCAGGCTCATCCTGCAAAGAAGAGTGTGAACTCCACTTCCCTGTCCCTCCAGCTAGCAAGCTCTGCCAGGAGCAGCCACAGAGAGCCTCGGAGGGCATTCTGGTCATCCTCTGGGTCCTCCCAGGGGACAGGCCTACTGGCAGCAAGGACCCTGAGAGTTCACCTGTATGGGTCCAGCCTGGTTCTTCTCCAGGGCATGTCCCAGGCTTTAATCAAGATGCAGCTGGGAAGCCACAGGTGGGCCGGGTAGAGTGCTCCTGAAGCCAACCCATCTTCAGCAGTGAAGGGAGAGATAGCTCACTCACACACGGTCCTACCAATCTGGGAAGCAGGCATGCTGGCCCCATCTCTACCTTACCTTCCTCTTTCTTTCTGCTTCTGTCTTTTGCTCCAGACCATCTCTGACCGGTGAACCTTTGCCCTGCCTTTCTATGCACAGTACAAGTAGGAAAGTGTTTGCATCTCAGTCCAGAGAGGACCCAGCTAGTGCTGGCCTCCAATGCAGGCTTCTACTTGTGGGCAGATCTTGGACCTAACATGAGCTCTTCCTATCAGCAAAAGCTGAAGTAAAACCAAGCTCTTAGGGGACAATGATAACAGGAATAAGTCAGTCCATTCAGCCCTATCCCGCAGCATCTTATACCCCAGGTCCAGAGGGAAGTCCTTCCTCATATCTAATTCACAGCTTTCCTGCTGTGATTCATGCCTGCTTCCTCTGGGTGTGTGTGGCTCATGCCCCCTTACTGTTCCTCCCCTGACTCTTCAGCAGTCTCCTCTATCCTACCCAGCTAGAATCCCCACAGGAGTGAAAGTGAACTTTAGGAGGATATTTAAAGTTTGGCTTCTCATCACTACATCTCAGCTGAGTCCATAAAACCTCCCTATAAAGCCCACTGGCCAGCCAGCGGCCCTCTGCCTCCAGGCCTCCCTGTTTTATGATCAGCTCCCATTCAGACACCAGCTGGATGTAGGAACTCGGGGCTTTTATGAAGAGATGTTAACGAGAAGCATCTCTGCCTGGTCTGTTTCAACATCCCCTCCTGGCCTTATTCACAAGTCCTTCAGTCAAAGCCTGTGCCAGCCTGGCTCCTTCTCTGGGGCAGGTGCGAACTGCTTGGGCATCCTTCCGGGAAGGGAGCTTCCAGCTCCCGGCAGGAGCGGCGTCTCTGTCACACCGCTGTTTGCAGACTCCCCGGTAATTGTGAAGGTGTTGGGAAAACAAACATTACCAGCAGTGATAAAAGATGGGGCGGGGCGGGGAGACGGCGGGAGTTGGGTGGGTGGGTGGGTGGGGGAGCTCCGGGGTGGGCGGGGCCTCAACTCAAACGGGAGGGATGGGCTGTGTGTGCGCCGATGTCTCCGGTACAGGCAGGCACACGTGCACACATGTGTGTGCACACATGCTTGTGTGCTCGTACACATACCCACAGGCACTCTTGAGTGCACGCGTGTGCGCGCGCGCGCACACACACACACACACACACACACACACACACACACACCAAGCCGCAGGAGCAATGCAGGGTCGAGTTTCTCCAGCGCTCAGTCTCCCTCTGTCAAGTGGAGATAGTGCTGGTTAGTTAAAAGAAGAACCAGACGTGTTGGTAGCAGGGTATTGGCACAGTCCTTGCTCCTGTACGGCTTTCTCCTGTGTACCTCTCCCACCCACGGCATAGCAGGCCAGCCCAGGCAGAGTTTTGGTCCCAGAGAAGTGCAGTGGCAAACATAAGTCTCTCAGAGCTACATGCCCAGCCCCCCCGGCCCCCCCCCACACCTTATTTTTGTTCCTTTTTGTTTTTCAGACCGGGTTTTTCTGTATCCCAGGCTAGCCATGAACTCACTAGCCTAGGTCAGCCTCAGTTTCACAATAATCCTCCTGGATCCTTAGAACTCTTTTCCTAAAATACTCTGTCTATTGGGCTAGCTTAGGGCCCTTGCAGTGGTCCTGGGGGTTCGGGCATAAAAGAGAGCTTCGGAGAGGAATGATAAGGTACATCCATGGGTCCCTTCAGCCATAACTTGGAAGGGAGGGGGGAGAGGAGACCAATTAGGGAACATGGGTAGATGAAGGATTGACTTTCTCCGGAGCCAAGAAAGGAGGAGGAGCCCTTGAAGGAACAGCCTCCAAGGGTCCTGGTAAGATCAGGCTCCTGGGGTAGAGGTGGGAGACTCCTAGCAAAAGGAGGGGCTGTAAACAGTGTGAGGTGGGGACAGTGTCCTCTGCAGGCACAGAAAGCACTACTGTAGCTTTCCTGGTGTGCCCCAGGTGGGAAGGCATCCTTGCCCTCTTCCCGCATCCCAGCCTTCATTTGCAAGTAAGGACCATTTGAGGTTTCTGTATTCTGTACTCTGGGATGAACTCTAGGCTGGTGCTCAGCACAGAGGGCAAGTGCACCTCCCCCCGCCCCCACGCAGGTGCATTTAGCCAGGTAGCATCTCACGAACGCTGCACACATAACTAGACAAGTGACAGTCTCAGCTCATCCTTGTCTCCCTAGTACATGCATTCTCTGGTACATGCATTCTCTGCGCACTCACAGCTCCTCTTTCCACCCTACACACGTGCACACATGTGTGTGCACACACACGCATGTGTGCTCGTACACACACCCACAGGCACTCTTGAGTTCACGCATGCACGTACACACACACACACACACACACACACACACACACACACGCACCACTGTAATTAGATTAGTGGCTCCAGCACCCAGGATGGGCTGTGTGATTCTGTGATTTATGAATGGGAATAGGTACTGAGAGCTTCCAGCTCCATCTGCTTGGGAGCAAACAGGAAACCTTGCTATGCTGCAGAGCTGGGGGAGGAAGCTGCTGGGTGTAAGAGGCTCATAAAAGCCCTTCCTAATGGTCACAGGTGCTCTCAGCCGCCTCACTCCAGATCTGCACTCCTCGGAACTGCAACCCCCATCGGCCATCTCCTGGGCACAGTCACTACCTCTGTCAGCACCCTGTGACAGACTCCTTGGCCAGCAATTGAGAAGGAATTCATGGAAGGTCCAGAGCGGCAGAGCTGAAAGTGAACACCTGTATCTGGATGCAGCTGCGTTCCTGCATACCTCCGCTGTGGGCAGGATGGTGGCCATGGAGGCGGCAGGGACTACTAACCGGTTACTCATGTCAGCTCTTCTTCATAGGTAAGGGACCCAGGTTCAACTGCCACACAAGGCCCCCTGAGTGCAGATAGAGCCTGCCACCATGAGCTGCAGGGACTAGCCAAGGCACTCGGTTTGTAAAAACACAGAGGAGAAAGAAGCAGTCAAGCCTGCTGGAAAGTCCCTAATGTTACCTATGGAAAGGATCGTCCTTGCAGTGTCGAGTATGGGCTTATTTATGTCATATCACATGACTGGCTGAGTGGCGCTCACATAGGTGTTAGTCCCACTATGTGCTTTACCATGGTCCTCAAAGCCCTGCTCACTCAGAAGTACCTTTCAACAACTCTTAAGGTCCTGGCCCACCTCCATCCACCACCCATTACATCCGAGCCCTGGGCTGGCCAAGTGTCTACATAGTCTCTCTGGAAGATTCCGGAA
Source organism: Mus minutoides (assembly GCA_902729485.2). Taxonomy (NCBI): domain Eukaryota; kingdom Metazoa; phylum Chordata; class Mammalia; order Rodentia; family Muridae; genus Mus; species Mus minutoides. The sequence goes on from LR750327.1 coordinate 357,659, forward strand.
CCTCTACACCCCCAAACCCCACTCTTGTTCTTGTGTGTATGTGTGTGGGGGGTAGGGGTCCTCACTTCGCAAGTCCTCATCCTAGAGATGCAGGAATCCATCAGGCTTCCTTCAGAGGCCTTGCTCCAAGACAAAAATCACACGGAAAACAAACCCCAAGCAACCACTTGAAAGACTGACATAGAAAAGATGAATGGAAGAATTAGAAGTCTTGTCTTATCAGGGTTCCTGATAGAGATAAGTGGGAGTCATTGCGGGGGTGAAGCCCTTAGCTGGGCCTTGAAAGCTTTGAAGGAATTTAGACAGAGTGCTGCCCCAGGAACTCTGCTGGCCTTCCTTACCACATTGTCAAAGTCATTGATAGTTCTGTATGACTTTAATACAGGCAGCTAGGAAGGTAGAAATGGCTGTGTGCCCCAGGGCAATGTGGACTAGGCAGAGGAGGAACAGAGTGTCCCCACACTTTCACCATACCCCAATCCATTTCTCAGAACCTGTGGGATCACAGCATACAGGGGCTACAATCTTCCTACACTATGGCTTACAGGAAATCAACACCAGGGCTGTGCGCATGCCCGGGAGAGTGGTGTGTTTCAGGCTCAAAGAATAATGCCAGTCAAGACCACCTCTCATGGGGGCTGGAGAGTTGCCTCCGCAGTTAAGAGCACTAGCTGCTCTTCCAGAGGACTCAGGTTCAAGTCCCAATGCCCACATGGCAGCTCACAACTGTCTGCAACTCCTGATTCAGGGGGATCCAACACCCTTACACAGACATACATGCAGTCATAACACCAATGTACATAAAAAGAAATGAATTTATTTATTTATTTATTTGGTTTTTCGAGACATGGTTTCTCTGTGTAGCCCTGGCTGTCCTGGAACTCACTCTGTAGACCAGGCTGGCCTCAAACTCAGAAATTTGCCTGCCTCTGCCTCCCAAGTGCTAGGATTAAAGGCATGTGCCATCACTGTCCAGCTTATAAATGAATTTTTTAAAAAAGCATTCAGAGCAACCCACAGGAAGTCAGAGGTCAGAGCCAGTCAATTGAGAGGGAGTGTCAGCATTCTCTGCCTCAGTCTACCATCTCAGTCCTTTCCACTTCCTCTTCCATGGAAGGGCACATCTGGAGATTTGATTATAGCCACAGCACCTGGTCCCCCAACCCTGGCTAGTCACATGGATTATCTAGTCAGAGGCCCCCCAGTCATGAGGACCCAGTAAAAGGTCCCTCTGCCTCCCACCTCCTGCTATCATCCTGGGAACTTGCCTAAACCGAGGGTATCCCTACATCTTCAAGTTTCATCTCCTATGCCCCAGACCTCCAGGGATCACCTCTCCCTCTCAGGCACCCGCCCGTATGGCTCAGCAGTTAGATAAAGCATATGCCACTCTTACAGAGGACCAGAATGTGGTTCCCAGCACCCACATCAGGCATCTCACTAGTGCCAGGAAGTCCAGCTCCAGGGGACCTGACGCCCTCTTTTGGCCTCCTCTGGCACTGTATTCATGGACCCAAAACCACACTTGTACATGCAATTAAAATAAAACAAATCTTTTTCTAATAAAAGATCTTTGTGTTGGTTGGGTTGCACTGGGCTCTTCTGTTTGTTTTCTTTTTGGAGCCAGGGCTCACAGAGTAGCCCAGGTTGGCTCAAACTCCATAACCTCCTGCTTCAGTGTCCTGCAAGGGCAACATTATAGATTTGTGATATCATACACACTGGACACCTACACAATCTTAAACACCAGCATCCCCTTTGGCCAGAACTTATTTCCCTTCTTTTCATGAAGCCGGTCTCCTTTCACAGATCTCTCCTATTCTCTTTTATTCAACTACGGAACCGGGTGCCGACCTCAGACGCTGCCAAGCTGTCCTTTTTCCCTGGCTCTCCTTTCTCCTCCAGTGATGTGCTGGGATCTGGCACCTCCATTCCCACGGCCCCGTGCCCTGCCTTCCCCAGCCCTGGAGGACCCAGTCATCTGCTTTCCCCATCACGATTTCCAGGCTACTGGAAGGCACAGGAAAACCAACCAACCGTGCAAACTGGTGCCACCCCAGATTTATGGTCCCTGACTTCAGCCTGGCCTCCAGGCCCCAGTGGTCAGCCTCTGTTTTAAACCTTCACCACCCGCTCAGCTTCCTGGTGGCCCCCTCTCTCACCTATAATTGGCAGGGAAAATAGAAAACCCGAGGCCAGAGGTGCCCTTGCCTCTGGCTGTATAGCTCCGCCCCTCCTATTTGATACCCCATTTCCTCTCAGCCACTGACCCACCCCACCCCACCTCCCCCCCACTCCAGCCCCCACACACACATCCACACCCCCATACCCCCTCACCCCCTGGTCTCTGACTTTATCTCAGCCTTGGCTGTAGATCCCCTAGGTCTCTCTTCACAGGATACTTGTGCACGGGCTTCTGCTATGCTCCTTGCTTCTATAAGGCTCCTCAGGGTTCTGTCTTGGTCTTCTATCTTGCCCACCTCCCCAAATAGTCTCATCTACCCATGAGCTCCTGATCCTTCTCTCTCTCTCTCTCTCTCTCTCTCTCCCTCTCCCTCTCTCTTTCTTCTTTTCTTTCTTTTCTGACAAGGCATGACAAGTCATGTAGCCCAGATTGGTCTTGGATTCAAGATCCTACTGCCTCAGCCTACTGAATGCTGGAATTTCAGAGCCGTGTCACCATCACGCCAGGACACGCACACAGCTTAGCTTCTTGCTCCAGTCTGCTATGTGGATCCAAGTCCATGTGCCATGTCCTGGTGTCCTGGATGTTGACCTTCCTGTCCTGTGAGCACCTTCATAGCTTCCTTTCCAGCTAGGCCTTTTTCTGGGCCTCTCTTCATCGCTACTTTGGTTACAACATTCCCATCCACCTTGTTCCCAAGCCAGATACCAGGAAGTTGCCTTCCTTTTCTCCTCTGACCCCCAAATGCCACATCTGTGGGCTGTGCGTCCGAGCTGTCCTTCCGGCCCGCCCCATCTCTCTGGCTACACTGCACTCCTCTCCGGTCCCTTCCATCTTCTGCAATGGTCTTCACCTGACCTCCTCTGTCTACCTTCTTCTGACTATCCTCCACTCTGGGACCTGAGCCAGACTTCTTATGGTGGCCTATGTGGCTGCATAGTCAATATCTCCCTCCCTGCCATCTGCCTGCCTTTTGGATATCCTGCTGAACCTTCCCTCTAGGATGCAACTCCCACCCCCAGCCCAGCCCTTCTGGCAGAATAAGCTACCCTCCTTACTCGGATGTCCCTTTCTCAGTTCCCCCAGTCTGTAGCTGTTGGATATTTGTCTGTTTCAGATGCAAAGTCTGTCAACAATGCCTGCGCAGAATATTCCTGCACTTGCCCTTGTGTCTGGGGCACATGTGCATGGCAGTACTACCTCAGTGCTTGCAGCTGCTTGCAAAGAGATGCTTGCGTTCTTCCCACATCGTCCCCAGCACTTGATTTTATCAGACTTTTTATTTTTGCTGATCTACCTAGGATGTTGGTCACAGAATCTCATTGGAGTTTTCACGGATTCCTAACAAATCACCTGCTTTCTGGTACATCTTGATTTGCCCTCCCCGCACCCCCAATTGTACTGTCTGTCTATGTCACACTCACTTGTCAGAGTTTTTAGCACACTCTGGGGATAAGGACTTCTCATTGTCTGAGTACATGGCACAATCCCTTCCTTATGGACTGTTTATTTTTGTTTTGGATTCTTTTGGCTTTTTTTTTTTAAAGAGCAAATTATCTTAATTTTACTGTATGTTCTTTCTGTGTCTTAAGAATTCCTTCTTGGGGCTGAAGGGATGGCTGATCAGATAAGAGCACTTGCTGCATTCTGCTTGCTACTCCTGCAGAGGACCCTGGTTCAGTTCCCAGCACCCACATGGTGGCTTACAACCACCTGTAACTCTAGTTCCAAGGGCTCTAATGCCCTCTTCTGGCCTTCTCAGTGCATATACAGACATACAGGCTATACATATGCATAATAAAACTAAAAAGACTAATATGTATGTGTGTATATACATATAAATACATATTATATATTCCTTCTATATCCCAAGGTCATGGACATCTTTGGGGGTCCTATAGATGTCCTATTGTTTTGCTTTTCATACTTAGGGACCCTGTCCCACATGTAATCTGCAGCACATGGTGACTCCTTATGTTTAATTTAAATCTCAACTAAAGAGAGATCTTTGTATCCAATGGGCCTCACATGGAGCCTGACACACCATAGGCATTCAGCAGATGTCCTCAAATGGAACCTGACACACAGTAGGCACTCAGCAAATGTCCTCACATGGAGCCTGACACACAGTAGGCATTCAGCAAATGTTCTCATATGGAGCCTGACACACAGTGGGCACTCAGCAAGTGTCCTCACATGGAGCCTGACACACAGTGGGCACTCAGAAAGTGTTCTCATATGGAGCCTGACACACAGTGGGCACCCAGCAAGTGTCCTCACATGGAGCCTGACACACAGTGGGCACTCAGCAAATGTCCTCACATGGAGCCTGACACACAGTGGGCATTCAGCAAGTGTCCTCACATGGAGCCTGACACACAGTGGTCACCCAGCAAATGTCCTCACATGGAGCCTGACACACAGTGGGCACCCAGCAAATGTCCTCACATGGAGCCTGACACACAGTGGGCACTCAGCAAGTGTCCTCACATGGAGTCTGACACACAGTGGGCACTCAGCAAGTGTCCTCACGTGGAGCCTGACACACAGTGGGCACTCAGCAAGTGTCCTCACATGGAGCCTGACACACAGTGGGCACTCAGCAAGTGTCCTCATGTGGAGCCTGACACACAGTAGGCACTCAGAGAATTCCACTGTCTGGGTATACACAAATGCTTCCAATTGGAGAAGCACTCTCTTCTTGAACCTTCACTACTTTGAAACTTTGCCTCCTTTCAAAGGCCTGGTATTGGTGACACAGGTGTAGGAGAGCACTGGCTGGAAGCACTAGGTTCAAGGTTTCTGTCTGTTTGGGTTTTGTTTTAATTGCTTATGGAGCTGGAGAGGTGGTTCAGCCTTTAAGGGTACTGACAGTTCATGGCTCACAACTGTATGTAACTCCAGTTCAGGAGATCTTATGTCCCCTTGGTCACCAGACATGAACATGGTGTACAGACATACATGCAAGCAAAAACATTCATAATCCTAAAATAAAAACAAATAAATCTTTAAACTACCCTAATTGTATCTCTACAGTGGTGCAGTCTGTGCCTTTGTGATGCTCATCAGCTGTCCTGGTTTCCCAACACTGGACAGAATCTACACACGCAGGCATCTGGACTTTTAAGGGATTGGCTGGTCGATTTGTATCATTTTTGAGACGCGGTCTCAAGCCCAGGCTGGACTGGAGCTCTGCTTCCCGAGTCATTGGGACAATTGTGCGCCTCAGCTCAAATTCCAGCTCTGCCTTTTAGCCCTGTGCGACTTTGGGAGAGTCACTTTAGTGGACGGCATTCAGCTTTCTCTTTTGTTATAAGGAATGGAGATGCTAACTTAGGCCCTCGTGAGGATGAACTGAGAGAGTAAACAGAGCAAGGGCAGGCAGGTGCTGGACACATGGCAGGTGTCCACAGCTTGTTTAGTGTGCAAATGACAGAATAGGAGCAGGCTGGGGGGAGAGTTGCAATTAGGAGAGGCAGGGGGCAGGCAGGGGCTGTGTGCCTGGCTGCTGCGGGGCCCTCCTGGTCATAGTAACTGCTGTCAGCAAATGTTTCCCAGACAGGAATCCCCTTCAGGGCTCCCTTCCCCACCCTACTGCATTTGTTGACTCAAAACCTTCCCACTGCCAATTTAGCCTGCAGTAAGGAAGGGGGTGGGGGTGGGGAGAGGAGAGAGGTGTGGGAGGGGGTGGAACACCACAGAAAGGGGTCTTTGTCTGAGTGCTGTGTGGCATTTCAGACTCAGAAGTGTGTGTGTGTGTGTGTGTGTGTGTGTGTGTGTGTGTGTGTATGTGTGTGTATACATGTGTATGTTTTAATCTCCTAAACAGTTGAGTGGGCCAGGCATGAAGTAAGGGGCCCTAAGCCAGGCAGCAGGACCTTCTAATGGGCTCTCTGTGTTGGGAGATAGGACAATGAGCTGGGTTAGCAAGCTTAGCTCTTAGATCTATCTTCTATAGGACCTCTGTCCTTGTAGAGGGCAGGGCCACCAGTGCTCCTCTCCCTGCTGAGGCTAGGGTTTCATATTAGGGAACTCTTCTGCAGCCAGTAGCCCACTGGGCTTCAAAATCGTGGCTCTCCCTCTGTGTTATCCCTTCAGGTCCCTGTCCCAGGCCTCATGGTGGCTACTGTGGCTACCCTTGGGGCAACCCTGGATCCTGCAGGGTTAAGCTTGTGAGGGAGGCATCCATTTTACTCATTTAAGGCTGAGGTTCTGAAGCACATCTGTCTTGATAAAGCAATGATCTTTCTAATTATCCCAGATTTCTCAAGTCACATCTGGGAGAGTTCTTGTTTTTTTTCTAAAAGAATACTTAGTTATATAGGTACCCCCTCAACAGTTTCATGTAGGCCTCCTCCCCACCCCTCGACAGTGTCATGTAGGTGCCCCCAACAGTTTCAGTTTCACATGGGCCAGGCTGCCCTAGAACCCTTACAGAGATGAAAATGACATTGAACTCCTGATTTTCCGGCCTCTACCTCTTGAGTCCTGGGGTTATAGGTGCCTACCTTGCCTGGCAAGCACTCGTTTTTCTTAAAGGTACTTAGGTAGAACTCTCTTTCAACATGATTTAACACTATCAGAAAAGATAGGGGAATACCACAGACAGGAAGAAACACATCAAGAAGCAGACCTCGTAGCTTCTTCCTTCATACGAATGGAGCCTACTGCCAGGCACGATAATGCCTGCTCACCATTTGACTTTGTTGTGTTTTTCTGAGGTAGGGTGTCAAGATGAATGGCCTGGAGCTGCCCACCCTTCTGCCTCCACTGTGGATATCCTAGGAGGACAGGCCCATGCCACCATACCTGGTGTATGCAGTGNCAGTGGGCACTCAGCAAGTGTCCTCACATGGAGCCTGACACACAGTGGGCACTCAGCAAGTGTCCTCACATGGAGCCTGACACACAGTGGTCACCCAGCAAATGTTCTCACATGGAGCCTGACACACAGTGGGCACCCAGCAAATGTCCTCACATGGAGCCTGACACACAGTGGGCACTCAGCAAATGTCCTCACATGGAGCCTGACACACAGTAGGCACTCAGCGAATTCCACTGTCTGGGGTATAGAATCCAGACACAAATGCTTCCAATTGGAGAAGCACTCTCTTCTTGAACCTTCACTACTTTGAAACTTTGCCTCCTTTCAAAGGCCTGGTATTGGTGGCACAGGTGTATGAGAGCACTGGCTGGAAGCACTAGGTTCAAGGTTTCTGTCTGTTTGGGGCTTGTTTTAATTGCTTATGGAGCTGGAGAGGTGGTTCAGCCTTTAAGGGTACTGACGGTTCATGGCTCACAACTGTATGTAACTCCAGTTCAGGAGATCTTATGTCCCCTGGGTCACCAGACATGAACATGGTGTACAGACATACATGCAAGCAAAAACATTCATAATCCTAAAATAAAAACAAATAAATCTTTAAAATACCCTAATTGTATCTCTACAGTGGTGCAGTCTGTGCTTTTGTGATGCTCATCAGCTGTCTTGGTTTCCCAACACTGGACAGAATCTACACACGCAGGCATCTGGACTTTTAAGGGGTTGGCTGGTCGATTTGTATCATTTTTGAGACGCGGTCTCAAGCCCAGGCTGGACTGGAGCTCTGCTTCCCGAGTCATTGGGACAATTGTGTGCTGCAGCTCAAATTCCAGCTCTGCCTTTTAGCCCTGTGCAACTTTGGGAGAGTCACTTTAGTGGATGGCATTCAGCTTTCTCTTTTGTTATAAGGAATGGAGATGCTAACTTAGGCCCTTGTGAGGATGAACTGAGAGAGTAAACAGAGCAAGGGCAGGCAGGTGCTGGACACATGGCAGGTGTCCACAGCTTGTTTAGTGTGCAAATGACAGAATAGGAGCAGGCTGGGGGGAGAGTTGCAATTAGGAGAGGCAGGGGGCAGGCAGGGGCTGTGTGCCTGGCTGCTGCGGGGCCCTCCTGGTCATAGTAACTGCTGTCAGCAAATGTTTCCCAGACAGGAATCCCCTTCAGGGCTCCCTTCCCCACCCTACTGCATTTGTTGACTCAAAACCTTCCCACTGCCAATTTAGCCTGCAGTAAGGAAGGGGGTGGGGGTGGGGAGAGGAGAGAGGTGTGGGAGGGGGTGGAACACCACAGAAAGGGGTCTTTGTCTGAGTGCTGTGTGGCATTTCAGACTCAGAAGTGTGTGTGTGTGTGTGTGTGTGTGTGTGTGTGTGTGTGTGTGTGTGTGTGTGTGTGTGTGTATACATGTGTATGTTTTAATCTCCTAAACAGTTGAGTGGGCCAGGCATGAAGTAAGGGGCCCTAAGCCAGGCAGCAGGACCTTCTAATGGGCTCTCTGTGTTGGGAGATAGGACAATGAGCTGGGTTAGCAAGCTTAGCTCTTAGATCTATCTTCTATAGGACCTCTGTCCTTGTAGAGGGCAGGGCCACCAGTGCTCCTCTCCCTGCTGAGGCTAGGGTTTCATATTAGGGAACTCTTCTGCAGCCAGTAGCCCACTGGGCTTCAAAATCGTGGCTCTCCCTCTGTGTTCTCCCTTCAGGTCCCTGTCCCAGGCCTCATGGTGGCTACTGTGGCTACCCTTGGGGCAACCCTGGATCCTGCAGGGTTAAGCTTGTGAGGGAGGCATCCATTTTACTCATTTAAGGCTGAGGTTCTGAAGCACATCTGTCTTGATAAAGCAATGATCTTTCTAATTATCCCAGATTTCTCAAGTCACATCTGGGAGAGTTCTTGTTTTTTTCTAAAAGAATACTTAGTTATATAGGTACCCCCTCAACAGTTTCATGTAGGCGGCCTCCTCCCCACCCCTCGACAGTGTCATGTAGGTGCCCCCAACAGTTTCAGTTTCACATGGGCCAGGCTGCCCTAGAACCCTTACAGAGATGAAAATGACATTGAACTCCTGATTTTCCGGCCTCTACCTCTTGAGTCCTGGGGTTATAGGTGCCTACCTTGCCTGGCAAGCACTCGTTTTTCTTAAAGGTACTTAGGTAGAACTCTCTTTCAACATGATTTGACACTATCAGAAAAGATAGGGGAATACCACAGACAGGAAGAAACACATCAACAAGCAGACCTCGTAGCTTCTTCCTTCATACGAATGGAGCCTACTGCCAGGCACGATAATGCCTGCTCACCATTTGACTTTGTTGTGTTTTTCTGAGGTAGGGTGTCAAGATGAATGGCCTGGAGCTGCCCACCCTTCTGCCTCCACTGTGGATATCCTAGGAGGACAGGCCCATGCCACCATACCTGGTGTATGCAGTGNAAGCAGACCTCGTAGCTTCTTCCTTCATACGAATGGAGCCTACTGCCAGGCACGATAATGCCTGCTCACCATTTGACTTTGTTGTGTTTTTCTGAGGTAGGGTGTCAAGATGAATGGCCTGGAGCTGCCCACCCTTCTGCCTCCACTGTGGATATCCTAGGAGGACAGGCCCATGCCACCATACCTGGTGTATGCAGTGTTGGGAGGGTCAAAATCAGGGCCTCGTGAGTGTGAGGTAAATACCCTCCCAGCTTGTCAGTATGCCAGATTAAGGGTCCTATCAGGCAAGGGCTCAAGGGAGATTGAAATTACGCCAATATAAGAACAAAGAGGAAATTAAAAGCCGCCCACACGGGGGTGGGGGGGGGCTGGGTCTGTGGAGGTTTCCCGGGTACTGAGGAACTCCTGTCTGGGTTCTGAATTTACTCAGGTGAAGAAGAAGCCAGTGCGTTCCAGCATGAGAGGCACAGAGGTGTTCAGGGTGAGGCAGTGGGGGAGTCAGGGTGTGTCAGCTTCTGGGTGATACTTGGAGCAAAGTGAACTGGGGAAGGTGTGGGCAGGGAAGACACTGGCGTTGTCTGAAGCTGGAAGAGAAAGATTCCAAGCAAACTGGGTTAGAACACCAGGGGCTTCCTGAGGTAGAGCCCCCTCCCTCCCCTTCTAGCAGCTGGAGAAGGGAGGGCGCCCTGAGAACCAGGTTGCAGAAGAGGCCTGGGCATTAGTGGTTTCTGAGGCAAAAACAAGCCCATCTCATCCAAGTGTGGTTTCCGCTGCAAAGCAAGAGAGGAGTAGAAAACTGGTGTAGGACAGAGCCTGGTGGGATCCCCTGAGACCCAGCTTCTGGGGATGTTAAGGAAGGAAGAAGTTAAGTCCTTGTCGAGTTCAAGGACTGCCTGGGCTATAGAATGAGTTCCAGGCTAGCCTGAACGCAGTCAAATCCTGTGTCAGAATGAAAGGTGTCAGGAGGACTGGGGACATAGGTTAGTGGTAGATCATTCATGGAACCCTTAGGTCAATCCCTAGTACCTGACCCAAGGAGGAAGAAGGAACGGAGAGGGGTGGGGAGGGGAGGGAGAAAGAAGACACCCACACTGGATAGGCGCAGGCACCAAATGCTTCAGACCAGCAAGTATTTCCATTGCAAATTCTCCCCCCCCCCAATCCCCCAGCAGCTGTTCCCTGAGCACTAGAGGCAGAGCAGGGGGGGGGGTGGGGAATAAATCCCATTTTCTGCTCCTGTAAAGTGGCTGCAGCCTCCTCCTGCCCCTCCTGCTGGACTGCGCACCACAGAAGAGGGATCAGCTGGCCTCTGGCTCCGCTCCGGGGAGGGTGCTAGGTGGGCAGAGACAGAGTTGGAGAGGGGAAGTGTTCAGTGACAGGGCTAAGAATAACAGCTTCCATCAGGCCTCACACCCTCTCCCACTTGCCATAGCTCAAGTTGTTGGTGGATGCAGGAGACAGACAGATACAGGGTGTCTGCAAGACCAAAGCTGGTTTGGCGGCAGGAGCGGGGGCAGTCTGAAGTGGTACAGAAGTGGCTGAGGGAGGATGGAGGTGGACTGGTCCTCTTGTGACAGAGCAGACTGTGAGTTTGTATGCACATGCATGCCTTCGGTGTGTCAGAGACTGGGGGGAGAAAGGCACACTGTGTTGTGCAGGAGGTCGGGGCTGTGGCCCAACATTCAGTCAATCAGGACATGTGTGACAACAGGGGCCAGAGTGGCAGGGGCAGACTTGGTGAGAGTGTTACTCTGGCGCGGGGGACATGGTAGCTGAGGCAGGGTCTGAAGGACAACCAAAGATGGAAGATGTGTGTGAAAATGAGTGTCTGTGTGTTGCATACGAGGCTTTACCTTCTGTGTGTGTGCTAATAGGCATGAATGGGTCTGTGTCTGTGACCTAAGTATCCACTTTTTTATTGTTATTATACTTTATTTATTATTTTGTATGTGTGTGGAGCTGCCACAGTGTATGCGTGCGTGCATTTATGTGTTTGTGTGTGTGTGTGTGTGTGTGTGTGTGTGCGTGCATGTACACGCATGTACATTGAAGAACAGCTTGCGGCAGTCAGTTAGCTCCCTTCTACCATGTGGTTCTAGGGGTTGAACTCAAGTTATCATGCTTAGCATCAAACGCCTTTACCTGTCAAGCCACCTCACTGTCCTGTCTCTGAGTAGTTGTGAATGGGTCTATGCATCTGGGGTGGGGTGGGAGGAGGTGTACACACAAGTGTCATCTATAAATAAGTAGGAATACATATGTGCATCTCTGTAAGTATGTGTGCTGTGTGCCTGTGTGTGACCGTGTGTGACCGTGTGATCGTGTGTGAGTGGTACTGGTATGAGATAGGGCCAGGAGATGTATGGTAAGCTCAGCAGTCTAGCCTGACTCTAGCTCAAGCAAACAGGGCAAAGACTGGCAGTCTGCTATTTTAATTTGTTTCTTTGTTTTGCGATACTTTGTCTCAAATGCAGTCTGGGCTCAGATTGCAGTAATCCTCCTGCCTCTGCCTCCCAAGTGCTGGCATTACAACCATGTGCCACCAAGCACAGCTCTGAAGAATTTACCGGTTTATTCTCAGTACTAAGGATAAGACAGGACCTCTCCCATGCTGGGACTCCACTACTGAGCTAAGTACTTCCAGCTTTTTTTTTTTTCCTTCAAGTTTTTATTCTGATACTGTATCAGTAAGCTGCCCAGCCTCTGGGTGTCCAAATCATTAGGCTGCTTTTGGTTTTGCAGTCCTCCTGCCTCAGCCTCAGAGTTTCTGGGGTTGATGGAATAAGCTGCCCGCCCACCAGGATGCTTGATAGCTGTCTCCACATTCCCAAGCAGAACAAAGGAAGTTACTGGAGGCGGCTGCTAGAGTGTGCCTCACTGGTCACCACCCCTCCAGGAGATTGCTGGCTATTCAGCCATACCTTAGTTTCCTGAAAATGTGTGATGGAGCAAAGGGACACCCTCTTATTACAGTTATCACTGATGCACAGAAAGCCCTTAGAATACACTTTGATCTTTCTGTCAAGCTGGCGCTCTAGGAGGGTGGAGCGACCTTGCCCTATCGCAGCAGTTATGTGAGAGGATGTTTTTCTCCTGGAGTTTCCCCAGTCTGCACCCCCAGCCTTGACATCAGCAGCCAGCAGAGTCCACAGGGCCCCGGTACCCATCTATCTACAGTATCACCTACAGGAGTTCTTTAATGCAGGACTTTATGAGGCCAACTAAATGGTTCATTGAGAATGACTAAACTCAACCTTGGAAAGAAAATTATAAACATTTTACTACTTAGCGAAAGCCAAGCATGATTGCATATGGAAACTATGGACACTGCTCAGAGGGATTTTAATATTAATTTCCAGTTTCCTCTTCACTAAGGAACTGATGAAAACCCAGGCGCTCTGTGCTGTTCGGGCTAGAATCAACATTGTGCACACTGGTTCAAACTGCGGCTCCTCCCCCAGTCCTCAACTCAGTACTGTTCTTCCGTTAGCCCTTTCCATTGACCCTGGCCTGTCTGTTGAGGATGCCCACATCAGCCCAAACCTTTGCTACTTCTACTAAGGACATCTGTGACATGGGGGGGCGCTCTGTAAATGCTGCCCAGCCACCTGCTCTCACCAGGCCTCCCTGGTACAGAGCAAGCTAAAGATCACAAGGAGGCCGCAGGAGGATGCTGTACGCCCACCCCTTCTCCAGGATGGAGCAGGGAGAGGGAGTGTTCGCCTCAGCATGATCGCCGCCTCTCCAGGTGATTGCTGGCTATGAAACCATCCTCAGTTTCCTGAAAACTTGTGTCTGGGGAAAGGCATGCTATCTAATTACTGTTATCTCTGATGTCACAGGAGGTCCTTAGAAGAGACTTTGATTGTTCCAGCAAATTGAGTGTCTTGTCTGTTCTCTTCAGTGCAGCTCGAAGAACACAGTGTCTGTTTCCGGTTTGCCCTCGTATGCCTCATATTTTATTCTGATCTGCGCCGGAAGCTGGCAACAGGCAGCCATGTTGAGCAGGAACAAGGCAATCCTTTCTGTCCTCTGTGACCAGAGGACTTTGTATGCAACAGTGTCAGGGTGCCATTACTTAACACTGTGGGGAACAAGAAACCTCAGATGGGACCTGACTCTGAGGAAGAGCCCAGAGCAGGATTTAGAGACCAGTGTGGCACGCCTTTGTGCAAGGTGCTTAAACCGCCTCTGAGCTCCAGTTCGTCATTTCAGAGGTGTATTTTCGGATGGCTTTGATGCCACTGGTGTGGACGTATACTGCGCACATAGACATGCTATGAGAATTAAGCTCAATGTATAGCTCAAGCGCCTGCACCAAGTGGGCTGTAAGGAGTGGGACCATTTCTCCTCCAAGAGGGTCTGAGCTCCTGGTATGCCTCCAGATACTGAGAAGCTGTTTAAGACGCAGACCTTCTTCTGGTCCTCACAGTCCCCTGCCTCAACTTCAGTAAGCCAGGGCAGCGCATGAAGGAGGCTGGACTGTCTGCCTGCTTCCCTGTTCCCCTTGCCCACCAGTGCACAGAGGACCCAGGCCACTGTCTCAGTTAAGGGTACAATTGGATGTGGCCTGTACCCAAGAGCAACCTGGACGCTGCTTTGGTTTTAATTATAGGTGGCCTGGCACTGAGTAGCTGTATGGCCTGTTCACCTGAACTGCCAGCTCAAGGCACGGATGCCAACTGCATGCTTAAGGACATGCAAATTTCCCAAGAACAACAAGGCTAATTTGTTTCCTCCATGGCTTGTTAAGGGGTAACTTGGTGGCTTGTGAAATAGACCCATGCCCTTTCACCTCTCCCTGCCCTTGCTTGCTGGGTCTCTCAGCTTTGCTGATTGGAGGGGGGAAATTAAGGTACTACCTCATTCCCCATAACCAACAGGCTGGAAGAGGTAGGAGAGAGAAACAGGCTTGGCTAAAAGCTAGACAAGACTGGTGATGGCTAGCCAGTATTCCCAAGTCTTATGGGGAACTGGAGCCTGCAGACAATGAGCAGGAGGCAGGGACTTCTTTGCACATGTGCCTAGTTACTATCATTGCTGTCATTGTGGTGTCTTGTCATTGCTGAAGTCATTGCCAGAAAGCATCATTCTTGGACTCTTAGCAGCTGGAACCCAGCAGGGCAGAGTGATATTGAGAAAGGCCACACTCACAGGACTGGGTGTTGGGGCTGGCGTAGCTGGGAACAGCCACCTGTGGCAGCCCTGGAGGTGGCCTTGAACACTGTGAGGTAGGCAAGTTGAAAATAGAGCTGTCTTGTCTCCTGGGTCTGAGTGGCACTGCAGTAGAGCAAAGTCGCCATGGAGATTGCTCAGAGCCCAGCTGCCAAAGGAGAGCATCTATAGCTCCGTCAGAAGTCAGTTCCTGGCTACTGGCTGTGGGAGTAGAGCATTCTCTCTGAACTGAGGAGATGCTTAGGGGGCAAGGCGCCTCGGTGCAAGCATGAGGAGCTGTTTAATTCTCAGTATCCACATCAAAGTTTGGGTCCAGCCCCAGGGAAGCAGAGACAGGAGGAACCTCTGGCTTTGTTGGCCAGCTCGCCAGCCTAGCTGTGAACGGGAAAGCTCCAGGTTCCCATTTGTTTGGTTTGGTTTGGTGTTTTTTGTTTGTTTTTTGGTTTTTTTGTTTTGTTTTGTTTTAAGGTGGTAGAGTCTGGAAGGATGGCTCAGTGGTTAAGAGCACTTATTGTTCTTCCAGAGGACCTGGGCTTGGATCTCAGCACACACATGGTAGCTAACAACTGTCTGTAATGCTGGTTCCGGGGATTCCAACTTCCTCTTCTAGTCTTTGTGGGCACTACATACACATGTTACACATACATGCATACAGGCTAAACAGCCATATGCATAAAATAAAATAAGTAAACCTAAAAAGAAGGTGATACCCAACATTCATACACATACACTCATACACAAACACACACACATACTCATACACATATATACTCATGCACAAACACATAAACACACACATACACACTCATACACACACACATAAACACACATACACATAAACACGCACATTCATGCACAACACATACACATATACACACACACATACTCATACATAAACTCATACACAAACATGCACACTCATACACAAACACACACATAAACACACATACACATAAACACACACACTCATGCACAACACATACACATATACACACACACATACTCATACATAAACTCATACACACACATGCACACTCATACACACATGCACACTCATACACAAACACACACATGCACACTCACACACACTCACATACATATACACACTCACACACAAACACACACATGCACACTCACACACACATACACTCATACACAAACACACACACATACACACACTCTCACACACACTCACACACTCATACACAAACACACACACACTCACACACACACACTCACACACTCATACACAAACACACACACATACACACACATGCACACTCACACTCACACAAACACACACAAACACACACATACACACACATGCACACTCACACACACTCACACACTCATACACAAACACACACACACTCACACACAAACACATACATGCACACTCACACACACACACTCACACACAAACACACATGCAAACTCACACACACTCATACACAAACACACACACACGCACACTCACACACACACTCACACACATACACTCACACACACTCACACACTCATACACACACATATACACACTCACACTCTCTCAAGTTGCCTTCATTCTGACAAGCAATGGGAAGGACTGTAAGCACACATCACCACACCTGCCTTGTCTTCATGGTGTTGTTTGTTTTTATTTTTAAATATATTTTGTGTTAATATATTTTGGTATTTATGTATTCTATGTAATGTATTTTCATGTATTTAATGTATTTTTATTTTGTGTATGTGTGCATGTGACTCATGCACAAGTGTGGGGGTCAGAAGACAACTTGTGGAAGTCAGTCCTACCTCATGGGCTGTGGGGCTGGCTGAACACGGGTCTCCAGGCTGGGTGGCCAGTGCCCTTACCCGTTGAGCCACCCTCAAGTGCTGTCTTTATGGTTTTATGTGCTAATGCTGCTCTTGGTAGCTTCCTATGTGCAGGGAAGCATAGGGGACTGGCAGCCTCTGATAGGCCCATTGATAGGTCCAAGTTATAGGGAAGGGAACGAGCGCTCAGCATGATGAGCCACCTTGGTGGAAAACACACTGGAAGATCCAGAACGAGGATCGTTGCAGCTAGGGCCCCTTGTCTTCCCCTGGTGGGCTGCTCCCCTAGAGGAACTCCAGGAACCAAGTTGGAAGCAGGGTGCATCCAAGGTCAGAGCTTTCCTGGAAAGGCTGGTGAATAATGGGAGCTGGCAGTGGGGAGACAGGAGGCATATGTTCCCCCAAAGCAAGTGGGAGAGATGAACAAATCCCAGCCTTGTTCTGGGGTGGTGACACCCCTACCCCTCGGCATCCTGAGCACTGTTGCTATTCTGCACTAAGAACGGGAGAAGGGCTCTCGCCCTCACGTCTGCACTGGAGGCTGCATATAAAGCAGACACAGTGGGAAGCACAGGAGCCATATAAATTACGTTAGGAAATGTCCCGTGCTGTTTGTGTTGTCGTGAGAGACTGAAACCAAAGAGCTCAGGCATGTTTATTTCAGGTATCCTCCAAGATGCCCTGTGTTGGGACAGGCTAGCCCTGGTCCTGTAGCAGGAAGGAAGGAGAACAGAGAACAGCCCAAGGGCATTAAAACCTTTCTACCCTTGAGAACTTTAACAGAGGTTACTGTTTAATCCCTGTCAGGGAAATGCCCGTGTGTTGGGAAGGAGAAGCCGTCCAGCCTCACCTGTGCACACGTCTCCCTGTCCAAGCTCTGAAACCGAGCTCCTTCAGTAAAGTAACCATCACTTCTGGTGAATGTCAAAACTGCTCGGTTTGATGTTCTGTTGTTTTTCTGTGACTTGCTATTTGTACTTTTTATTGATTGATTGATTGATTGATTGATTTTCACTGTATATGTTTGGGTGTTTTCTCGGAATTTATGCTTGTGCACCAGTGTATACATGAGTGTCTGGTGCCCCAGGGAAGTCAAAAGAAAGTATAAGATCCCCTGGAATTGGAGTTACAGAGGGTTGTAAGCTGCCATGTGGGTGCTGGGATTTGAACTTGGGCCCTCTGGAACGAACAGCAGCCAGTGCTCTTAGCCATTGAGCCACTTCTCCAGTTCTTTTCTTTACGTAGTCATGACACATGCTTGATAAACTCAGCCATTTGAAATACATGTAGATCATTCTCTAGGCAGCTCTGGGGTGGGTAATTCCTTGGGAGATCAGGTTTTTTTTGGGGGGGGGGGGGCGCGGGTAAAAGTCCTGGGCACTCGCTAGTATTTCTGGGCTTGTTTTCACATTTTCCATTCCAGAAAAGCTGCCATGTTGGGAGAGTTCCTCCCAGGTCCTCAGGTCCCCTGGTGGGGTACCTCAGCTCCCTTCCCCTCTGTACTCCCACCCTGCCACCAAAGGCAACGTCAATCAACATGGAAAAAACCTCTCTCCCATCAATCCCTCAGGCCAGGATGGCCTGTTGTTTAGATTTTTGTTCTTCCAATTCAGTGATTCATTAAACCTCCATAGATTTTCTCTTTATTCCTTGATAAGGATTTTCAAAGACTTTTTTTCTGCCAAAGGAAGAAGGATTAAGGGAGTTAGAGCCTCCTTTGGCCAGGGTAAGTGCTCTTAATGCCAGCCAGGACTCACAGGGGAAGCTTGTGTCCAGCACCCGCACTGTACTGCAAACTCGCTGACCTGCTTCTAGTTGCCTCTGGGGATCATGTGCCATGGGGGTGGTGGCCTCTGGGGATCTTCATGGCACCGTGGAGCTTGGGTAAAGTGTTGCCACCAGCCCACGGCCAGAAACCAGCCTCCTCCTGTCTCTGTTGTGGACTGTTGCAAACGCCAGGCCCTGTGCACACCAAACTGCCTACCGGAGATGACTCTGCTGTCATGTCTGTCCTGAGTGACCAGCTTCAGGTCCCCACAGAAGCAGCCACGCGGCTCTGGGACCACCCAAGAGAAAGATTTACATGCGGTTCCTCACAGTGGAAGGGAACCTAGGCTCCTCATATCCCCTAAGTCTGAAGTCAGAAGACAATAAGCAAGCATGTACTTGTTATAGTATTCATAGTATATATAGTATAGTATATAGAGCCTAAGCTGGGCCCTGGTCAATGCTGACTGACCCTAAGGAGACTGCTCTTAGACAGAAGTGAGTTAACTATGTCTGACAACAGGTGAGGGAAAGAGTCTGCAATGAATCTTAGTTCAAAGTGGAGTCTCTCTGTAATCCCAGCACTCAGGAGGCTGAAGACCAGCTTGGGCTATACAGTGTGGTCTGTCTTGAAACTACCAAGGGCCGATTATATGGTTCAATGGTAGTGTGCTTGTCTAGAATGCACAAGGTTCTGGGTTCAATCCCCAGCACTACTGACAAAGAGATAGGCAGTGACCCGAGTCTCCTGAACACAAAGGCTTGGCCTGGCTCAGGGACTTCCTGAGACTATGAGACTTCTGTTAGAGGATCAGGAAGAGACCCCCACAGGTAGTGGGCAGATGGACTGCAAAGATCCAGTCCCAGTACTGAACTCTCAACTAACAAGACAGGAATCAGTCCTAACAGGGTTTTGTGTAATAAGGGTTTATTTCTCCCACATAGCATAACAGAGGCAGGCACTTGGTGGGGTTGATTCAGCTGCTCAGCTGATGCTATCAGAGGTAGAGATTCTCCCTCCTTCCTGACACCCTCATGAGCTGATTCTTTATCCTCGTGTTTGTGTAACTTTATAGTTTTAACATGACCATCGCCGCTCCAGCACTACATTTGCATTTAGGGCAGGAATAAGAAAAGAGAGATGATACCAAATGATATTTTCTTCTCATTGAAAAAAAATACAAAAAAGAAAAAAAAAAAAAAAAAAAAAAAAAAAAAAAAAAAAAAAAAAAAAAAAAAAAAAAAAAAAAAAAAAAAAAAAAAAAAAAAAACAAAACCTGGGCCACTGAGATAGCTGAGCTGGTAAAAGTACTTGCCACACAGGTCTGAGGTCCTCCCCCGGGTCCCACAGTGGAAAGAGAAAATTGTCTTCTGACCTTTACACTTGTGTCATAGTTTTGTGATAATAACAACAACAACAACAACAATAATAATAACCAATGTCAAGCCTTTACTGTTCTGATTGAAGATCTATAAACTGAAGGAAGGAAAGAAGGAAAGAAGGAAACAAAACAGAGGAGCAGAAAGGAAGAGAAAGAATGAGAAGGAAGAGGAAAGGAAGGAGAAAAAGGAGATGGGGAGGGAAGAGGAGAGATCCTCCCAGATCCCAGAATGGAGTTAGATGTCACTTGCAGCCACAGAATCTGGGAAGATCATCTACTTTCTGCAGCAAGACAATAATAACAAAGGACCCTAAGAATAGCTTCGTAGTTTGCTGTACAATAGCATTTGCCACCCCTTTTTGCATCTGGCTACCATGGCGCCCAAAGGATACACTGCACAAGTCTGTCCTGGCCCACATGCCTTTTTACATGTTGCCTACTGGACTCTGGCACATTCCCATTCTCTCGGTGTGTCCTGCACCTACACTTTTACAGTGACTTGGCAAACCTGTTTCAAGGACCATAAAAGTGTTAATAAATTTTGACCCAGTGTTTCCACTTCTGAGAACGTATTTGTTCCAAGAAAATCAGCCAAATGGAAAACAAATGAGAAAACAAAACCACTTCACACTCAAGGATGTTCTCTGCGGCGTTTGGTTAAAAACAACGTAAGCATCCCAATGGCAGAAATGGACTGCACATGTCAGCATTATAAACGCCACCTGGGGAATGCCCAAAGGGATCTATGGCATAATGTTAACTAAAAAACAAACAAACAAACAGGGCGGCTGGAGAGATGGCTCTGCAGTTAAGAGCACTGGCTGCTCTTCTAGGCAAACCAGGTTCAATTCCCAGAACCCACATGGCAGCGCACAACTGTCGATAACTCCAGTTCCAGGAGTTCTGGCACCCTCACACAGATATACACGCAGGCAAAGCACCAATGCACATAAAAATAAATAAATTCTTTAAAAATGAAAGAAAGAAATGAGGCTTTTGGATGGTACAGTGTGCACCAGCACTTGCTGCATGAGCCGGACAATCCCAGAGCCCACTTAAGGTGGACGAGGAGGACCAGCTCTGCAGAACTGTTCTGACTCCACATGCAACCATGGTACATATTGGTACACATGTCTCTCACACTCACACCATAAGATAGAACACTTGGATAGAACATTTGGACTATAGTGTACAATGTGTGCCGGTGGGCAAACAATGGAAGGGAATTTATAAAAGTTGAAGTGGTTAATGGGACTGCAAGTGGTTAGTTTCTCTTCTGTGCTATTTAAACTTGTTATGTCGGTATTATGCAGTTTTTAACAATACCTGGAAGGGAGAGTGAGATAAAAAATTATCTATTTTTGTTAGGTGATAGTGCTTTTAGTCTCAGCTCTTGGGAGGCAGAGGCAGGCTGATCTCTGTGATTAGAGGATAGCATTGTCTACAAAGTAAGGTCCACAACAGCCAGGACTGTTACACAGAGAAACCTTGTTTTGAAAACAGACAGACAGACAGACAGACAGGCAAAAATTATCCATCTTTTTTTGGCCAGTTATGGTGGTGTATACCTTTAATCTTAGTACTCTGGAAACGGAGGCTAGGCCATCATTATGAGTTCAAGGCCAGCATAGGAAGTTCCAGGAAGGTCAGGGGTAAACAGTGAGAACCTATATCAAACCCTCAAATAAATAAATAAATAAATAAATAAATAAATAAATAAATAAATGCCTTTCAAGCTTCAGCTCAAAGGTCATGTCCTTTTGGAAACTCTTCCTATTTTTCCAAGTGTATCCAGCTCATACTTCCCTGACCCTTAGGCTCTGTTATAGGGGGTTGCTCTCGTATTGCCGTGTGTTTAAATACTAAATACTGACCCCCCAATCTGGCTGCCCCCTCCTCCAGCCTCCAGGAAGGCTTAAGGGAAGCTGCACTGCAGCTTTGGAATTAGCTGTTAGCTAACTTGGCTGTGGCTGGATGGAGGTACAGCCTTTCCTATGGCATGGTTGCTAGGGAGCGTCCCAGAGAATTGTGGGTACTTTGCTCTGCACAGCAGTCCCTGCTGGCTGCATCCTTGGGCCTTATCTCCTGGAAGTGTACTGAGAAGCTGTGGTCCAAGAGAGACCCTTCTTGCAGCCTCAGCTCAAAATCCCCAGCCAGCTTTGTTGAACGGTAATGGGTTCCCTGAATGGAGCACACCTCAGACAGCTAGAAGCTACCTTTTATCCTGAATTATGTCTAATAAATTAATATGAAATTGAAAAGTCTGGGTTTTATGCTCCATGTTGGGCATCAAATGTAGAAGGAATTATAAATTCTACCTACCCTGGGTTAGAAACAAACATGTTTTACTTACAAATTGTAAGCCTTGATTGTCAGGTTTGGAGATATTCTAACTTATGTCCCTTATCACCTGCTGTTTCTCCTGGCTGTGTGCTCATGGTCCATCTCTCATGCTGGCCTCCAACGTGTTCTTTCTCCTTTCTCTCTCTGAGTGTAACCCCCCGCCCCCACCCAGTCAAGTAACTGAAACCCCACCTACCTCTATTTACTGCCCAATCACAGGCTTTTGTTGACCAATTAACTTGGGGGACAAGGTTACATAGCATCATTTAGTATATGTGAGGATCTCCTTATCAGGGAGCAACCAGATCTTAGGAGCCAGTATTTAGCACCTGAATATGTAGCAGTACCAGACAAACCCCATACACTCTCTCAGAGCAGTGATTTTGTTGTTGTTATTGTTGTTGTTTTGTTTTGTTTTGTTTTAAACAGAATTTCTCTATGTAGCCCTGGTTGTCCTGGAACTTGCTCTGTAGACCAGGCTGGCCTTGAACTCACAGAGATCTGCCTGCCTCTGCATATACTACCTCCCTCCATCTGGCTGGGCTGTGATTATGTCTGAACCATGATAGATAACAGGCTTCAAAACCCCAGACCAAGAGCTTCATGATGGGAGAGTTGAGGGGTCAGAGATGTGACATATCAGAGCTGGGCCTGGGATATCAACAACAGGTTCAAGACAGTAGCAGTGCACAGAGGTTGGAAACACGCGATGGACTTGGAGTCACAGTAGGCTGTTCTAGATGTCTGAACTGTATTCCTCCTAGGTAACTTATGTATACAGGCTCACTGTAGAGAACAGTGGAGTAGCCCAGATAATGCCTCCTGAATTCCCACACAGTCCCACTCCCCTTCCCTGGGACCATCGGATTTCCAGCAGAATTAGAATTCAGCCCTGAGAGACCAAGACCGCAGGGAAGGTGGTCTTCCAGAGTCTGAGATGGTGTGGACAAGAATGAGCCCAGCTACTACCTAGTGGACAGCGAGAAAGAGCAGAGAGCTACACATTTCAACAACTGTGGGCTTGCCTAGGCTTCCATTATCTCCAGACTGGAGTGAGGCTGGAGGCTGGGGGGTGAGAATTCAGGAACTGAGATTATGTCTTCTGTTCTTCACAGTGCTCTGAAGACAAACCTCATATCCCACCCTCTGCCCCCATAGCTAAAGCCCAAGTGTCACCCCATATCCTGACCTCACGTCACCCCATTTCACGGATACGCGTGTGGACATTTATGGGCACACAGATGTGAGACTTCCAGGTTGACCCAGTCCCATTGAGGACAGGAATGGTCTCACAGCATGTCTGCTGTCACCCTACACTGAGAAGAAAGAGTAAAAGATCCCAGTATGTGCCTGATATTTTACAGGCAGCTTGTAGGCTTAATTATGTTTTTTTTCTTTTTTGAAATTAAAATATAATTACATCATTTCCCCCTTTACTTTCCTGCCTCCAGCCCCTCCTATGTATCCCCTCCTTGTTTTCTCTTGGATTCATACAATAAATATGATTTATGATTATGATGTATGATATATGTTATATAATTGATATATGATTAATAATATGATATATAGTATATAGCATATCATATACATAAACATATAATGCATAGCATGCTTTGTATATTTCTGCCCCCTCCTCAGTGATGCTCCTTGAGTTGTTTTAGATGTATCACTTGGGGCTGGGCACACCAGAGTCACCTGTGCTCTGCATTTTGATTGGTTGTGGTTTTCTGTAACAGTATCTATCCAACAAGGCGGTGACACAAGCTATGTAGAGCCTGGGTTGGAGGGGAGAGCCTGGGGGTTGTTTTTCTTGATTTAGGTTTTAAAAGTCAAGCGTGGGCTGAGGATGTAACTTGGAAGTGGAATTTTACCTAGCTTGTGTGAGACCCTGCATTCAACCTCCAACGCTTTGTATTCCACACAGAGCTGACATTTTGTATGGATTTGCTTGAGTATCTATAAACCCAGCACTAGGGAGGCCGAGGTAAAGGATCATACGTTTGGGGCAAAGAGCAAGACTCTGTTTTAACCTACAATAAACAAACAAACAAACAAACAAATAATAAATAAAAGCCAAAGACATTAGATCAGCGCCACTAAAGAGCCAGAACCCAGAACAGGATTAGATTTACAAGAGACTGACTGAGTTACTGACTATGTAGAAAAGAAAGCAGAGGGAGCTGGAGGAAGACTGCCTGTAAGAAGTGAAGGCTCGAGACAGTGGAGTCTCGGTCTCAGCTCCATACTTAGAAGGTTTGGCCAAGCTGGTAAATCCTGGTGCCATAGGTGTCCTCAAGGGAGTCCTATATCTCCTGGCAATGGTTCTGTCATAAAGCTCCTGCAGGGTTAGCTTCTAGAAGAGATGGTCTTGGTGACAATAGCTCCATTCCTCTATACTGCCTGTAAGAGATAAGAGACATACATTTTCACAGCCATCTGCCTGCGCAGCCTACCTCCAACACACTCTTCCTCTTGACATCTTTAAGGCTAACAGAGGTCATGTGTTAGGGCATGAAGACTATTGCCCGGGAAGACCCGGCTGTGTGACCTTCTTTTTACCATACAGAGTCTCATGTGCCTCGAGCTGACCTGGAACTTCCTATGCAGCTGAGATGACCTCAAGCTATTGATACTCTTGCCTCTACCTCTCAAGTCCCAAGTGTTCTGTGGAATTTTGATCAAAGATTTTAATAATCTAGCTTCTAACTTTTCTTTTATTTTTATTTTTTTTCCCTTGTTCCGGTTAACCCCGCTTGCTCCGCTAGACCCCACTCGCTCCCGCCGGCTCCACTCACTCTGGCCAGCCCCACTCGCTCCCGGCTCGCTCTGGCCGTCCCGTTTGGCTCCGCTCCCTCCAGATAGCCTCGCTCACTCCGGTTGGTCTCTCCGGTCCAAGGATTCATTTCTTATTATTCTTCATAAGTACGCTGTAGCTGACTTCAGACACACCAGAGGGGGGCGTCAGATCTTGTTACGGGTGGTTGTAAGCCACCATGTGGTTGCTGGGATTTGAACTCATCACCTTCCGAAGAGCAGTCGGGTGCTCTAACCCGCTGAGCCATCTCACCAGCCCCGCTACTAACTTTTCTATAAACTTTTTATTGTTTTCTTTTAAAAAGTGTATGTGTATGTGTGTGACCCTGCCTGCTCATATGTACCACATGTGTGTGTGGGCAAATGCAGGGGACAGGAAAAGGCATAGGATCCCCTAGAACTGGGGTCACTGATGATTGTGAGCCACTGTGTGGGTGCTAGAAGCTGATCCTGAGGCCTCTGCAAGAGCAGCAAGTGCCCCCCACCCCACTGTTGGCCATCTCTCTAGCCCCTCTACACAATTTGTCTTTAGAAGTTCCTTTTTTTTTTTTGGTTGCTGAAAAGTTAATTTAAAATCTGAAACCAGTTCCTTCTAGTCCCAGTGGATGGGAAAGCAGAAAGAGTAGGCACAGGGAGATCCTGAGCCAAGAGTAAGCTGCCCTGTTGTCTTGTTAAAGGAAGGCCAAGAAGGCTGAGAAACAAAGAGGGAGGTGATCTCCGAAACCACATGGGAATGGTGTGGTTTGGTGGCTGGAGGTCCTGACCATTGTGAATATTCAATGGCTTGTCCCATTCAATACACAGGTTCAGGGCGCTGAGGAGTTGGCTCAGTTGGCAAAGGGCTTGCTGTATGAGCATGAGAACCTGAGTTTGAACCCCAGAACCCAGTTAAGAAGGTGGACACAGCACAGTACACTTCTAATCCATGCACTGAGGAAGATAAGCAGGTGTTTCCCTGGGACTCCTTGGTCAGCCAGCCTGGTTCATCAGTGCTCCAGGTCAATGAGACACTCCATCCAAGTCCTAAGAAACAGCACGTAAGGCAGCCACAGTCTTTAGTCTCCACACCGCCACATGTGCACCTATACCCATACACAAACACGCCCCCGCCACGCAAGTGTGAAGGTTCTATATTTACTTCAAAGTATAAAAAGTTTACTCTCAGTAGGTGTGGTTGTGCATTACCTTTAATCCCAGAACTCCAGAGGCAGAGGTAGGCAGATCTCTGTGAGTTCTGGGCCATCCTGGTCTACAGAGTGTGACCCTGTGTTAAAAACAGGAACAAACATGGGTGTTGGCCTTGGGAGAAGCAGTTAAACACCTTGGTCCAGGGTAGAGCCAGCACTCTCCCAGAACGGGAAATTCAAATCCAATGAGTATGCCTCTTAACTGACACTCTCATTGGTGTGGTTAAAATGCCTGACATAACTTGAAGCAGAAAGGGTTTCCTCTGCTCTCATCTCCAAAGGGTCAGTCTTCTGGTGGGCAGTGTTTGACTGAGTGGCTCACAGCTTGGTGTATCCACAAGCAGAGAAAAGGCACTCAACTGGCTTTCCCCCTTATCCCCTTTACTGTATCAGGGGCCCCCAGTGCAAGGTATGGTACTGGTTGTAATCAGAATGATTTCACACTCACTAATCCACTCTGCAAACGCCTTCACGTACAAACCCAGACGCAAGTCAAGTCTAGGTGATTCCAACCCAGTCAAGTGGGCAAGGAAGCTTATCATAGGGTCTTAAACAGTACAGTCAATCACCTCAGCTAAGGGGAAGTTGAGAGGAACCTGCTTAGGTTCCTCTTAGGTACCAGTTCTGGATTGGTGATTATACTTTTATCTGACCTCCGCCTCACCATCACAAACAACTGCTCACAATTCAAACCACGCCCTCAGATAACCACACCCTCAGATAACCACACCCTCAGATAACAGTGTTCCAAATTAGAGGAACTAGGAAGGGTGAGAGGAAGCAAAGGAGAAGCCTTCACAGATGTCCCCTTTATATGTTTCCCCGTGTCCATGTCCAGAACTTGACCATGACCCCGACAATCACCAGCCAAGGTATCTCCAAGCTCCAATAAGGTCAAGCTCTATTAGAAAAGAGAACGGCTCTTGGGTGGACTAAAAGTGTGACTTCCACAGGAAGAAATTCTGGAAACACAATGGATAGTTCTATCCTTCTGAGCATAGCTAAAGGGTAACAGAAGACAAGCTATACAGCAGACGATGAGATTAATATATATATATATATATATATATATATATATATATATATATATATACATATACATATACATATACATATACATATACATATACATATACATATACATATACATATACATATACATATATATATATATATATATATATATATGACATACGGAAGTGTCAGCCTCAGAAGGGGTACAGTCAATAGAGGGTGTGGCCCGTGGCCAGAGAGACAAGCTGACAGACACTTTGGCAGTCTCTCAGATCCACTGTCAGGTGACTAGAAGTTAGCCAGCCAAAGAGCCTTAGAGATGGGAGTGTCCGACCACAGCACTTATCCACAAGCTTACTTGTTAATTCCGGTGAACAAGCAGTCAGGTATGCAGGAAGGTTAAGGCTGATGGGTGGGCAGCATCTGAGAGGAGGCCAGATAGTGCAGGGGACCAGAATTTAGATAACGGAAGAGCTAGCAAAGGTTTTCATAGGAGCATGGCTTCAATAAAGATTTAAATGATTCCAGCGACAACACCAAGGAATGAATCTCAGGATCTTTCTGATGAGAGAAAGAATGTAAAGTCTGAGATTCCATTGGTGAAGGGCTCTGGAGAAGAAGTGGGGTAACGCAGAGCTGGGAGAGCCCAGTCAAGGTGGCTCACAGGGAAGGAGCTGACTGTAGAGGGTGGATCAATAAGGTAAACTGGTAGGACTGTGCATGGTTTTAAAAACTATTTTAGGGCTGGTGAGATGGCTCATCGGTTAAGAGCATTGACTGCTCTTCTGAAGGTCCTGAGTTCAAATCCCAGCAACCACATGGTGGCTCACAACCATCCAAAATGAGATCTGTCACCCTCTTCTGGTGTGTCTGAAGACAGCTACAGTGTACTTAAATATAATAAATAAATAAATCTTTAAAAAAAAAAAAAAACTATTTTAGCCGGGCGTGGTGGCGCACGCCTTTAATCCCAGCACTTGGGAGGCAGAGGCAGAGGCAGAGGCAGGCGGATTTATGAGTTCGAGGCCAGCCTGGTCTACAGAGTGAGTTCCAGGACAGCCAGGGCTATACAGAGAAACCCTGTCTCGAAAACACACACACACACACACACACACACACACACACACACACACACACACACAAACAAAAGGAATGATGGAGGTAGAGCCTCGATAGAGGAGGTGGAGCTTCAATGAAGGAGGTGGAGCCTCCACGATGGGCCTTAAGGTATTGTAGCCTGGTCCTACTTCCTGTCTACTGTCTGCTTCTTATATCACACGCAATAGGACCAGCTTCCTCATGTTCCTGCCATCTTGCCTTCCCTGCCATGGTGGACTGTACCTTCCAACTGCAAGCCAAAATAAACTTTTCTTCCTTTAAATTATTTCTAATTATATTTTTTAAAGATTTATTTTATTTATTATATGTAAGTACACTGTAGCTGTCTTCAGGCATTCCAGAAGAGGGCGCCAGATCTCATTAAGGATGGTTGTGAGCCACCATGTGGTTGCTGGGATTTGAACTTATCACCTTCGGAAGAGCAGTCGGGTGCTCTTACCCGCTGAGCCATCTCACCAGCCCTCTAATTATATTTTTATGTTTATTTATTTTATTATGTGCATGTGCATGCTTTGCTTTCATGTTGTCTATGCACTACATCTGCTTTGGTGCCCACACTATACATCATATATGTGCCTGGTGCCCACACTGTCTGTGTACCGCATCTGTATCTCATGCCCAAAAAAGTCAGGAGAGATTGTTGGATCCCCTGGAACTAGAGTTGTGAGGTGCATGTGGGTGCTGAGAACAAAACCTGGATCCCCTGCAGGAGCAACCAGTGCTCTTAACCACTGAGCCATCTCTCAGTCCTCTCTACTGTTGTTCTTATCCGGTCAGAGCAAAACAAAATGAATACAGATTCTAGGAAGGGCCTGGGGAAGAAGACAAAGTGGGTGGCCAGGAGGAGTTTCTAGAGTGTTCTCACTGGTACAGCCATTAAAAAAAAGGGGGTGAGGGTCTAAGTCCCAAGCCACCTCTCAGGGTTGACCAAGTTGAATGGAGAAAGCCTTTGTTGGAGAGACAAGTGCCAAGTGACGGCACGTGACATGGGGACCTGGAGAAGCACTGGCCTCTGGGCAGCAGGTCAGATGCGGTTGCTGAGCCAGGACCTAGGGAGTAGGTGTTGACCAAGTTAGGCACCCACAGTAAGAGCACTGACTAGTGGGTAAAGCTGGGTAAAGCTGTGCCCTACAAGGAAGGAAGAAAAGCAGGAATCCAAACACCACTCAGCCACAGACACTGGCATGCTGAAGCCTTGTGCACACTGGGAACCAAAGGAAAGTATATAGCACGAGTCTCTCAGGGACCAGAGCAATTCCTCACTGAGCCAGCCCAGCTAGGAGAAGAGACAACTCTCTGAAGAAGGCTGCCAGTTCTTTCTGAGTCCTGCAGAAGGCTTCCCAGAGAACGAAATGATAACGGATGTGCCTAAGAAAGTGGGAGGCAGCCGGGCGTGGTGGCGCACGCCTTTAATCCCAGCACTTGGGAGGCAGAGGCAGGCGGATTTATGAGTTCAAGGCCAGCCTGGTCTACAGAGTGAGTTCCAGGACAGCCAGGGCTACACAGAGAAACCCTGTCTCGAAACCCCCCCCAAAAAAAAGAAAGTGGGAGGCTACAAAGGAGGGGTCCACACAAAGAAACAGCAAAGTGGTAGAGACAGAACCACAAGAGTCTCTCAGAAAAAGGAATGAGATGGGACCTGGACAGGCAGGGAAAGAATAAGAAAGACATTTTTTTCTGACTGTAACGGATCAAGAAAGAGGACAGGCGATGCGCAATCACATTGAGCGAGGGAGAGAGCAACGACATGACAATGCACGAGCTTTTCGGTTTTTTTCCTTCACCTAAAAAAAGTCAGCTGTGATCTGAAAACTGAGAGGCACCGTGCGGAGTCGTGAGAGGGCAGGACGCCAGGAGGACATGGAAAGAACTCGTATGTGCACATCCACAGGCCTCCATGACTTACACGCTTAGGTACTTAAGGAATTGGCTCTTCTTGCCTTTAAATCACTAGCTCCCACTTGAAGGGGGATTTATGGAGGACTGGTGAGGAGGAGCCTGGAGACAGAGAGGCTCAGGCAGCCTGTCCCCGCCTCTCTTTAACCCCAGGAGACAGCAGATGCCTCTGGAAGTACCGAGCCTATCAACTGAGCAGCTATAATAGAAAACTACTGGGACACGTCGTCAAAAAAAATCAATCTACAAACACTAGGTCATAAGGAATTAGGTAATAACCAGCAGGGCCTTCCAAAGAACACATTCTGTCAGAGTAATCCAATTTCCTTCTAGGACAGAATGGTGGGCCTGGTAAATCAGGAGTGGCAAGAGACACACAATCTTCCTTAACTTAAAGAGCAAGGCGTTTAATTTCATCTTCCATGGCAAGTCCCAAGGGAACAACCGAGCAATAGGATCTAGACTTGGCCCTTCTGGAGTTGGGCAAATGAACTGACACTAAAGGACCAACTCAAATAGCAACTGATAAATGTTCTAGGAAGAGCGAGTCCGCGAATGAAAATGGGCAGAGGCAAGGAAGGGTGGGTCAAGGAGGAGGTGAGAGGGGTGGGGGTGGGGGGGCTGGAGACGGTCATGCTGTGGAGCTGAGCTGGGTGGTGAGGGTATGAGGTCAAAGGTTCTGATGATGGAGGTGCTGACGCTGACAGTGGTGGAGCTGGGGTGTAAATGGGGATGGCGGTGGTGATGGGGATGATGGGGATTCTATTGAGTATGGAGAGATCCCCACAGCAGAGATGCTGGAGGTGGTGATGGCAAAGCCAGAAGCAGTGTAGAGGTGGAAATCTGACACCATCGTGGTTGTGGTAATCATGGGAACAGCCACTGAACCTGGTGACTTAGTCTGATTCCTGTTGCTATAACAAAATACCACAAAGTAAATAATAAATATATAAAGATTAGAGATTACTTAGAGACTGAGAAGCCCAAGAACAGAGCGCCTACAGCCAAGGAAAAAAGGTTCCAGAGCCAATGGAAGGGAGACTGTTGGCACAGTGCCTGTGACGGGAACCTACTGTACCTGCCGGCTGAAGGACATGGATGCTCAACCCTGCCCCAAACCAGAAAGCTGTGCAAGATGGGGTCAGGGAAGGACTTTGTGAGGTCTCGCTTTTATTCTGCTTCCCAACCTCCATTCTGCCTTTTTTATTGAAGCCCAAGGACTAGGAACTTGAATAGTGAACTAAAGCTCTCTCCCACCTTGGTTTCTGCCAAGATATGGCTGTTTCATAGAATGGAAATACAATTAAAAGGATACCCAGGCTTGGGGACCTGATTCCCCAGAGTCCAGCAGGCTAGAGAGATGTGGGTTGCTAGAGTCCACAGGTAGCTCCATGGAATGTGTGTTAGAGGTTGGAAGACAAGAGGCCAGCTTGGGCTGGACTCAAGAAAACATTCGTTTATTTGTTTGTTTGTTTGTTTGTTTGTTTTGAGATAGGATTTCACTGTGTAGCCCTGGCTGTCCCGGAATTCGATCTGTAGACCAGGCTAGTCTTGAACTCAGAGAGATCTGTCTGCCTCTGCCCCTCCAGAATGCTTGGATTAAAGGTGTGCACAGCCACTGCCCCGTTACTGAAAATATTGTTGACCCTGAGAACTTGGATCAAGGGCCTCAAGAGGTGGTAAGCTCTTGAGAAGGCCTTTAACTGTACAGACTACATGACAGTCCCCTATTTCTGAAAGAGCGGGCCCAGATGAAGTGTTAGCTCCTCAGTGGTAGGTCCACTGCTCTAAGCATACCTCCCATCTTGGCTCTCTGTCTAAGCTCACTCCTGCCCCTCTCTCATGTTTGCCTGTTGGGCCAGAATCCCTTCACTAAATGCCCTGCTACAAAGCCCAGAGAGTATTCCCAAGACACACAAGGTCCCAGAAGCCTTCACTTCCTTCTGCCTCAGAACTGTTTTTGCCAAAGGCCACTCTGTTAAGCACTTCGCTTCCCAGGAAGGACTTCCTTAGTGGTTGCTCCCACCTCTCGCGGCAGCTGCATAGGCCCAGAAGAAAGACACAAAGTAGGAAGGAGGGAGTGAATTTCACCCCTGAAGAACTTGAGGCCTGCACTGACCTGGGATCTGATCTCTAGGCCCCCAGCACATTGATCACCCTGACACCAAGGTCTAGAAAGGTCCCTTAGAACAGAGCTCACATCTACCTAACGTCTCCCAAGCCTTCATAATAAAAGACCTTTCAGAGACTCAGAGTGGAGCAACACCCCAACTTTAGAGACTGAAATTCTAGTCTAAGAAAAAGTTTGACTGAAACCTGGGTAGTGGGGCACGCCTACAATCCCAGCACTAAGGGAAATGGAGGTAAGAAGGGCAGGAGTTCAAGACCAGTCTGGACTAGGTGGCACCCTGGAGAGGAGTGGGGTTGGGGAGAGAATAGTTAATAGTTAACTGCAAAGAGTTTTGTCTTTATAACTGCCAAAATATTTAATACTGTTGATATTTCAACCCAAATTCAAAACATATTCTGAGACCTTACGAGCATAGAAAGCGGTCTAGTAGAGAAACATGGTCTGAATTGATAAATCAATTCACAAGAAGAGTAAACGGACTGGAATTTGGATCCCCAGAACCCACATGGCAGCCAGGCGGGCATAGTGGCTCTCCCGTAATCCCAGGGCATACGAGGCAGATAGACAAAGGCTCCGCAGAGCAGAGAGACTAGCCAGACTAGCCAACACTGGGAGCCTAAAGTTCAGTAGGAAAAAACCCACCTCAGTATAGACAACCCCACCTCAGCATAGACAACCCCACCTCAGCATAGACAACCCCACCTCAGTATAGACAACCCCACCTCAGCATAGACAACCCCACCTCAGCATAGACAACCCCACCTCAGTATAGACAACCCCACCTCAGCATAGACAACCCCACCTCAGTATAGACAACCCCACCTCAGTATAGACAACCCCACCTCAGCATAGACAACCCCACCTCAGTATAGACAACCCCACCTCAGTATAGACAACCCCACCTCAGTATAGACAACCCCACCTCAGTATAGACAACCCCACCTCAGTATAGACAGACTGCCAGGGAGAACACCTGATGTCCACCTTCAGGCTTCACACACGTGATCACACACATTCCCACACACACTTGTGTGCCCACACATGCACACATACACACCACACACACACATATATATATACTCAGGAAAAAAAAAATCAAAATCGTAATGCCTGGGAGGAATTTGTGAATCATTGTATGGAAAGGCACAAACCTGTCTTGGTGAAGGTAACCCTTTTCCAGCCCTTTAGAAGGGCTTTCACTTTGCTTTCCAAGTCCTGTAGCCCAGCTTCGGCTGTATCTGCCCAGTAGCCCTTCAATCCCTACCCTCTCTCAGGAGAATTCTTCCCAAAATCTACTTCCCACTTTGAGCAATACTGACCTGAAATGAGGGCGGCCACGAAGCATCCCTCTTGCCTTCTTCTCTCTTACTTCTCAACCCTAACTGGCCTTTACTGTTCCTTCCTACACGGGTCCTTCTTCGGAACCTGATGGACACCATTGGTTATCTACTTGTCTTTGACATCTTCAACCCATACCCCACCCCACTTTCGCCACGACTAAATTCAGGTGGGTCCCAGCATAACGCATGCACAGGCTCACACGCACGTGCTTCTCGACTCTGCTCCCACGCCATTTCCCCATGAGCTTTTATCTCCAAAGCCACCTCCTTCTAACAAACTGCCACCAACCTATGGACCTTTCTTTATTCAACCTCCCCACCCCAACTCTGGCAACAATGAAGAAGGCCCTTGGGAATATGATCCTGGCTCCCCTGGCTGGTTCCTCTGTGTTCTCCAGGACTTCACTCTTCCTACTTCCGGACCCCACCTACTCTCCAGAACACCGAAGGTCAGAAGGCCCATCTTTTTGCAGGCACAGACTGCCTGAGCTCGTTAAGAAACCTGACCCACACTCTCTCCTTAGAGAAGGAAACCGAAGCTCCACGACGTCCCCAAGTAACTTTCCCAAGGCCACCCAGCAAACGAGCCGTAGAATTGCCTTTTATCGTGGAATCAAGAGCTTCCGGAAGTTTCCGGATCTCCGGAACTTCTTCCTTCTGGTCCGGGTCCTTCTACTCGCAGCCTAGCCAGGTGCATATTAGCATAAAACATCCCTAGGTGGGACTCTTTCCGCCCTGGCGGCTCCCACGCCCGCGCCTGCTGCCGGGCTCTGGCCTCTGCCTGGGCACCGGCTCCTTGCCCGCTTAGGGTTCGAGCACCTGCCGGGAGGCGCGGGAAGCGCGGGAAGCGCTCGCCCGGGTACGGCGCACCCTCCCGGGCTGGGCCTGCTGCCCGGCGCTCGCAGCGTTCCTGAGTATGGGGCCGCTTGATTGACCTTGGCAAGAGGCAGCCAAACTCCCAGAGGCTTGCCCTCCCCACCCCCTCTCGGCGCTGGCGCCAGAGCTCTGGTTTCTTCCGCTACTACCTCTCGCGTGCGCCCAGACAGGACTTTGGGGAGGGGTCTTGGGAGGAGCCAAATCCGACCCCCCATTGCATCCTGGCCGGCCCGAGATGAGTTAGTGTGAGCGTCTTCCTGCAAATTAAGTCGTCTCGGTACTCTTCATCCGGAGGGCACTGGGGCAGCAGCCGATGTCTCGGCGGACCCGCTATTTCCTGAACCAATCCAAGCCAGCTCAGGGTCAAGAGGGGGTGACAATTGTGCCCCCCACTAACTTGAATTTAGTTAGCTTCCAAAGGTTTCCAAGAAACCCCTCTCTTCTGCCCCATCAGCACAAACAGCCAGAGAACGGATCCAGTTCAGTGGTGCCGTTTCTTCAGAGACGTCGGTGGTCCTTAGACAACGCGGCTCTCTGTTTTCCCACGTGTGAATCTGGGCAACAGTATTGTCTTGTTTGTTTGGCTGGCTGGTTTTCCTGAAGATCCACTAAGCAGCCTCAAAGCACACCGCGGGGCCTTCGGGGCCTTCGCATCCTCATCCAAAGGGCTTGGAGAACTCTGGGACAGTTCCCACCGCTTAACAACGTTGCCTGTGTCTGTCGTTTTTCTGTGAAAAGAACTTGAAGTCCTCGCCCTTTGATAGAAGGGGGATGAGAGAATGTAATATGCTTTAAAGACTGAGATGAAGAATTTTGGAATATAACTGTATTCTGGGGAAGGGGTGGGGGAATCCTAAACTCCCAGATTTTCACAGGAAACAAAACTCAAATGAAAGACCGGTTCCCAATGACTGCTGTTTTACAAGCAATGTGGTTTGTTGTTGCTTAATTACGATCAGACCCATTTTATAGAGGGAACTGAGGCCTGTAAAGTAACGCTCCAAGATTACAGACTTCTAGAAACAATGGCGTTAGTGACAAAATCCACTCGTTGGCATCCTACGTTCTGTGCTTTCCTTCCGTCCTCTGAGCTACCGTCGGGCGTGCCTATTGTGTGCGTGTTGCCCTTTCTGTGCTTTCTCCTGTGCTTTATCGCTTTCTCCTTGGTACTGGTGATTAAAAAGTAAAAAAGATCCAAAAAGTGTATGGCCTGCGTTAACTGTGCTGAAGGAAGCGGAATGGGGAGTGTTTAAACTGTCCCTAGGTTCAAAATAGGCAGGTTGTAGTGGGGGTGAAGGGGCCTGGGGGCCCAGGCAGGGAAAGTGAGATTCCAGCAGCTGGAGCCAATGAGTGTCTTCATAAGCCCTTAGATCCCCTCTGGCTGTAACCAGGAGAGCCTCAACACAAGCCCTTAAAACCCAGAACTGGGACAAATGTCACTCTCCCAAACATTGCACACTTGAGACCCTAGTCAGCTCCCAAAGTGTCCAGCTAGGGGCTTGGGCAGGATGCTTGGCCCACAGGTGGCCCAGCACTAGAGTTGTGCCCTAGGGCACATAGATGTCCGGCAGACAGGGCACCTCCACGGAAGACAGACAGAGGCATTCAGAGGGTAAGGCTGGGAGACAAAGATGGGGAGGAAGCGCTAAAATGACATGGAACCCGGGGGAGAGGCGGACAAGGGAACCATTCAGAGGGCCAGAGAGCAAAGGGAGGCCTCTAGGGAGAGAGGAGAGACAGGCAGAAGAGAGAAAAGAGACGGGCTGGCAGGCAGGGGCAGGGGCAGGGGAGGAGGAGAGAGAAGCCAAGGGGAAGAGTGTGGAGGAGTAGCGAACTCAGGTCGAAACTCAGACCCGCGAGCTGGGAAAAGAGAGCAGAGAAGCGGGGAGAGAGACTGCAGCAGAAAGGAAGAAGGGTGCGGGGGAGGGGAGTGCAGCCCAGGGGAGAGCGCAGGGAGGCGGGGGCCGAGAAGGATCGGGAGGGGAAGGGAGAGGGAGAGACGCCCCGGAGAGCTGAGGGGCCTGGCGGCGGGACAGCGTGCTAAGTCTTTTCTTTCTCGTTTTTTTTTTGGGGTGGGCGGCGGATCTCCGCCGAGATAACCCAGCCAAGCCCCCTGCCCCCCGTCCCAGCGAGGGGCCGCAGCTGTATAAATATCGGGGGTGGGGGAGCCGGGCTGCTGCCCAGGGGTCAGCGACACCGGAGAAGGCTTTGCTGTCATTAGCTAATTGAGCCCCAGATGTTAAGAAAAGGTTACGTCCTCCTCCGGAGAGTTTTTCTTTTTAAACACTTTACACAGAGTCCCCGGCCAAAATGTCCAGGAGGACGCTTCCCGCCCGGGCCTCCGCTCCCGCCCTGCGCAGCCCGTCGCGGGGGAATCCCAGTGGCCTGCCCGGAGGAGGGGCGGGGACCACCGGCGGTGGAGCCAGCCCGAGGGCCCGAGAGAAGGCGACGGGGAGCGGGGACCCGGGGAGCCCGGCTCGCGGACTCCTAATCCCACTGAAGGCTGCAGATCAAAGGCGCTGGTGCGCTCCCAGAGCGGGTGGGGGCGGGGCGGGAGGGCCAGCGTCCAAGCCGAGCTCCCAGGCTGAGGCTTCCCGGCCCAGGACTCAGACTGTCACCAGGGTGAGCTGGCCGGGCTGCCTCTAGAGCGTCTCAGAAAGTCGTCAAAGCGCCCCCACAGGGCTTTCACGGAACAGAATAAGGGGGTGTGGTGCCTGTCTTGCAGAGAACAGAACTGTACATAAACCAGGCACTTGACAAGTATTCTTTCAATTAATCCTCACAGTAATAGAATGCTTTTAAAATCCTTATTATTCTTAGTTCATAAAAGAGGAAACAGAGTCCCAAAAGGTTAATAAAACTTTTGTCCTAGAACACTCTCTTGCATGGATAGAGCTGGAATTCAACTCAAGTACTCAGGGACACCTCCAGTTCTACAAACCCAGCCCCTTCACTCTTCTCTCTCATCCCCTTGTTTTGCCCTTCCAATCCCCCTAGGCATCACAAGAAGAGAGCCACCCACCTGTGGCCCTGGCTCGTGGGGGAGGGAAGAGCGCGTGGTGCCAAGGGCGTGCCCATCGGTTGGCAACAGCTACAGGCTAAATGTGAAGGATGGGGCTGGGCAAACATGTGCCCGGGTTGAATCGCAGCTGAAAGAATGTTCATGCTCCCCCTCCCCAGAGGTGGGGCTCTCTTCTCAGAATAGAACAGAGCAAGTTGGAGCTGGAAGGGGCCTTCAAGAAGATGGGAGTCACCCTTCTTGTATGACAGATGTGGAAGCTGAGACCCAGGCACTAAGTCCCTCCCCACCCCGCATAGCTGGGGGTGAGAGCAGACTCAGAGCGGTGGGACCAACACCCAAGGGAGGGTTTCCACACACACCCCCCACTGTAGATATAAGGGAGGGACTTGAAAAAGCTAAGTGGGTTCAAGGTCCCAGAGCCAGAGGTGACAAAACTGAGATCTTCATAATTCCAAGAAATGTCCCTCTCTCCACACTCCCACAAAATGGTACTAAGGAATGGAAACTGAGGTAGAGAGTAAAATCAGAAAGGACCCAAGCTGGGGAAATCCATCCGACACCTTCAGGAATCAGATCCTGCCTCCACCATGTTCCCCAAATGGCCTAAATCCTGACCTCTTTGCAGAATGCCCTTTTGAGTGTGTGTGTGTGTGTGTGTGTGTGTGTGTGTGTGTGTGTGTGTGTGAGAGAGAGAGAGAGAGAGAGAGAGAGAGAGAGAGAGATGATGATGATGATGATGATGATGACTCTTCTGGACTTTGAGGGTCTTATGATGCAAGATAGAGCTGGATCCGCAGACTCCCTTGGATTTCCTGGGGCCGAGGTGCAGCTCCCCTCTGGGTGGGGCCAGAGGCCCTGTCCAGCTGCTCCGCCCCAGACCTGCACCTGCTTTACCAAGGATAGTATGTATCTCCCTGTCAGTGCCATGGCCTCCCAGCGCAGCTCCACACCAACTCCGGAAGCCTCTTCCTCCTATTTCCCCTCCTATTTCTCCTTCCTCGCCTTTCCCTGCCCCCATCTGTAGTCCCGTCTCACCTTTTGGTGCCTTCTCACTGACTGGGGTTCGATGGTTTATCCATAACTGCAGTTGCCAGACTCATTCCGGTACCTATAACTCGACGCAAGAAACTAGCACACAGCCAACTGCCTTCGGGAGCTTACAGTCTGGAAGGAGGCAGAATCAGCCAAATATAAATATAATATGTTTGTAATGACACCCTGGCATTACACTTGTAGCCAGTAGGCGCTTTAAGAAGTTGTAGCAATGACACTGTGTTGTGGGATGACTACTGAGAACACAGAGGCTAAAGTTAATAATGATGATAATTTCAAAAAGAGAAGGGCTGAGGCAACCCCTCAGGTGCCATCATGATCACACACGCAAACCCACATAGCAGTTAGTAAGCAATGGCTGTCACACGATAATTAATATATAATGGCAATAAAAGAAACCTCATTGGTGCCCTCTGGGCTCCCACCTGGTCCCTGGGAGCCACTCCCATGGTTGACCTCCCACTAAGTCAGTTTTATGGATCTGTGAAAATTGTCTGGACAGCTCCCACCTCCTGAGGTCAAGGCAGAAGTCTGGGGCCCTCCCCTGTGTGCTGCTGGATGCATGGACAATATCTCCTGGCTTTGAACCATGGGCCCTCTGAATACATGGCTGGCTATTCTCTGTCTATTCCACCATTCTGGGTAGGGCCTGATCCAGCTTTACAGTTTGCAAAGGCCGGAGGCCCGGCTAGAGAGGTCTGACCTCACCGAGCCTTCCCAGCCAGTGGGGCAGCATCACAGATAGTATTGCCACAACCAGATCCACTGAGGCAGAGCACAGAGTACACCTGGAACCCATCAAGCCAGGAGAGATTTAGCTCTTGGCACAAACAGAGCAAGTGGAAGGTTTGCTTTGGCTGCCTTAAATTGTCCAGGTTTTAGAGCCTTCGACCTAAGGGTCCCCAATAGACAGACAGGAAGACAGACAGGCAGAAAGACTGTGACATCAGGGGCAGGTCCTGACTTATCTCGGTTCCTTGGCACCTCTGCCTCAAAGGCCTCTTTCTCCCTCCCTCTCTCTGATGCTGAACAGCACAGGAGGTCTTCCCAAAGCACGCATTACAGACAAGCTGTTTGCTCTCCAGAGCCACGCAGGGTGGCCATCAGAGTCACTAAACTCCAGATCAGGAGGGCAAATGACCTGCTCAGGGCCAGTGTGTTTGTAGGTGGCAGGTCTGTTTGCTACCAGGGCCAGTGAGGCCTCCTCAAGGAAGGAAGAAAGACTTGGGATCGCTGTGAGGAACACAAAGCACACATCGCTGTTGTAGCTTGAGACACCAGCTCCTGACCCCAACTGTTCAAGGCAGCTATACCCCCCCAGGTCAGTGTCCGCTTGACCTTGGTGGGAGAGGGGGTGGTTGTAGGCTCCTGCCAAGGCCTGGAGAAATAAAAGGGACCTTGTCCCGCCCCACACAGGGCTCATTCTCTCTAGCCAGCCCAGCCCCTGCAGACCAGTGCCAGACATTCAGACTTACAGAAGAGTGGCTTTCACCAGGGGAAGCATCCTACCATCCTCAAGCCCATCCTTCCATGTTTGTAGCTGTGGAAACAGAGGTGAAGAGAGGAGAAACCTCCTAAGGCTGTACAGAGAGCTAAGGTGAAGTGGTGATTCCAGCCCTGTCCTTTGTCTCCCTGGCTGTAGCCTCTTTTCCAGAAGCCCGGGCCTCACCCGAAGCCCCCCCGCCCCCCCGCAGCCCTGCCCACCTCCCTCCTGCATGGATGTCTAGCCACAGCTGTGCTCTCTGACCCTTCTGTGCTTCCACAGAGGGATCAGAAAGAAATGCTTGCTGGATAGCCTCCACTTTGAAACCCTCAGTCATCTCAGCTGCCCACCCTGGAGGGAGCTGCCTTGACAGGCCATGGGGGCCTGTCCTTGGGAGCCATCAAGCAGACTCTGCAAGCCCACCTGTTGTGGAAGTTGCAGAAGGACCTTGTTGTTTGAGAACTGCTTTCCTAAGCCATTCACAGCTGAGGTGGCTGGAGGAGTCACTGACCTGGGTCAACCCACATAAACGTGAGACCTAGCAAGCAAGAGACCCGAGGCCCCAAGGGCCAGAGTTACCCTCGCACTCAGATGCTGGCTTCTAGAAAAGACCGACCTGGACAAGGGTTATTTTCTCACTCGTCAGCCACCCCTTCCTCTGGTCTTCTCATGTGGTCTGCCCACAAACACTAGCAGCCTGTGCCTGCCCTATATGAGGGTCAGCCAGCAATCTGGAGGCCCGTAGATTTGATTCTGTTGCCCCTACACCCTGGGACATGGACTCATGGGACTGCAACAGGGCATAAGGTCCTGGAAGTCAGCAGTCATTGGGAAAAGGATCTAACAATAGATTCCAAGTGTTTTAAGGTTATTTAGACCAGCCTCCTGCTGGCTTTCTCTGGCTAAACTGGCTTGGCCCAGTAGCTTTGTCCGAACTCAAAGGTAGGGGTCTACAGTAGCCAGGGGCAGTGTCTGCCCACCTACTAACCAACCACTAACTACACCCCAAGGATTTCCTTTGAGGAAAGAGTCCTGGAAGCTGCAGAAGAAGGAATACCTGCCAAGGAAGGAGAGTCATAGATTGGTCATAGAGATGGGTTGGTCACATTTTCCTGGAAAGTCAGAGCATAACATAGTTGCAGGAAAACATTATTATCTAAGGACTAAATGTTTCTCTCAGAGGAACAGCATAAACTTCAAAAGTGAGTCCCTATTCTGATGGGTTATTCCAGTATATGGTTGACACTGAGTGTCCCTAATAGGGACAGGAAACCATTGCAAGGTGGTATTGACTTTCTATTTTTTGTTGTTGTTGTTGTTTTGTTTTTCGAGATAGGGTTTCTCTGTATAGCCCTGGCTGTCCTGGAACTCACTTTGTAGACCAGGCTGGCCTCGAACTCAGAAATCTGCCTGCCTCTGCCTCCCGAGTGCTGGGATTAAAGGCATGTGCCACCACACCCGGCAGTATTGACTTTCAATCACCACAGGACTCTGGATGGAACAGGGTGAAGGAAGAGCTTGAATGGAATCTTATGCCAGGTGTGGTAGAGAGCTTTCATCCCAGCACTGGGGAAGCAGAGGCAGGCTGATCTCTTTGAATTTGAGGACAGCCTGGTCTACATAGTGAATTCCCTAGGATGAGG
Organism: Mus minutoides; assembly: GCA_902729485.2. Classification (NCBI taxonomy): domain Eukaryota; kingdom Metazoa; phylum Chordata; class Mammalia; order Rodentia; family Muridae; genus Mus; species Mus minutoides. The sequence goes on from LR750327.1 coordinate 399,155, forward strand.
GTCCAGGAAATAGCTGAGGCTGGACCTTCACTGCAGACATGGCCAGTGGCTGCTTAGGACAGTTCATATCCGAGTATGCGTTTATTGATTATGCAATACTTCCCAGAGTTGCTCTGTCCCAATGACGCGGTGGCCAAGTGGAGGTGCTGGCCTTTGTGTGACGTGTGGGGACAAGAGTCTCAAGGATTACTTAAGAGAAGTGAGAGTGCTAAGGGATGGGCTAGAATGGTTTGCCACAATGCTGAACTGGAAGCTGTAGCCCCTTGATTCTCATGAATGATTAAGAATTAGAGGAGAGAAGGCACTTTGAGAAGGCTGAGCCCTGCAGACACCTGAGAGACAGACTCCGAGAGACTTTACACTGGGAATGTGTGCTGCCAGAGCTTCACATACAATGGCCACTGGCAGAGAGCCCTGCCAAAGCCACGTTTTGACATTCACCTTACAGATATAAACTGTGAATCTAACGGGCTCTGGAATCCCACAAGGCCACACTTACCAAGTGGTAGAGTCCAGACTCCTAACCTTTGACCCATTAGCTCTAGACAATGATTGATCCTTTTTTTTTTTTTTTCTGGCCAGGATTGAGAAAGCTAGAGAAGCCATCAGGATGGGAAAGTGGGATTCTGCCTCTGGCAATAGCCATCCCCCCCCCCCCTAAATCCCACAGCAGCTCCTTACTGAGGAGATGGAGGCCAGCAAAGGTGAAATAACCTAATGTCAAATGCCTTAGCAGTTGAGCCAGGCCTGGATTGGGCCATAAAAATGTTGTGAGTGGTGAGCTGGGGTGGGGGTGGGGGGCGATCCCCTGTCAATCTGTCACAACCACCCCAGTTCTGCTGGTAGTCATGATGTTGTTTTCTGAGACCCCTGCCACCACACACACCTGTTGATGGCGTGGGGGGGGTGCGCTGCAGCCGGGTGCTGTCCTCAGCTGAGGGGCCCTTCCTCCTCTACAGCCCATCCAGGGTCTGTGCCCCTTCCCCAGCCCTGACCCCCAAGGGATCCTGGGTCTCTGGTTTTTGTCAGGCCTGAGAGGCTGGTGGGATTGATTTATGAAAGGAGTCCCCACCTCACACTGAGCCCTGATCCTCCTCTTCTTCCCCCCAGCCCCTCCCCTGCCTGACTGCCTGCTCAGTTCTCCACAGCGTCAGGATTTCCCTGGGGCTGGGGGCTCCAAGCCAAGAACAACACCGGACCGGTTCCCCCACCTCTCCTACCCCTCCTATTTCTCTCTAACTCTCTCACCACCCCTGTGGCCCTTCTCAGTTAAAAGGAAGGGTTGAGAGGAGAGGTCCAAGCCCAGCCCAATCCCAGAGGGAAGGCTAGAAATAAGATTCTGCCTGTCAGGAGTCAAGAGGGTCCCTTCTCATCCCTTGAAAAGTTGCTGTTGGGAGCTTGGTTGGGAACTCCGCAGAGAACTTGGAAAGAGCAGAGGGAACCCTGGGAACTCTCTGAAGTAGTACAGGAGTGAACAAGACTGAGACCCATACTCTGAGGGGGGAAGGTCAGGGAAGCCATTGAAACTCACATGGAGAGGAAAGCAGAAAGGATTTGGGGGAGACGCTGCTGCTAGGGTGGGAGCCTCCGGGACTCCTGCTATGGAGGCAGAGGGGAAGAGACCGGTCTCTGATAGTTAGTGGCCCAGAAAGAATGAGGAGGGGTCACAGGCTGAGTCACAAAGCAGGAGGGCTTGTCCTGGAACACAAGCAGCTCCTTGAATGAGAGGTAGTGTTTGCAGGGCAGGAGGCCAGCAGACCCCCAGGGGTAACAGCAGGATAGGGACATTAGTCAAGACAGCACATACAGGCTTGGGTTAGAGTCCTGGTTCTGAGGTTGTGTCTTTGCCCTTGATCTAAGAGATGAGAGCCAGGGCTGGCATGGCAAAGAGCCCAGTTGTTTTCCCTCAGAAGAGTCTCAGACACAGTGTGATGGCTGGCCAGGAAGCTAGTGCCCGGAGGGAGAACCTACTGTCCTGGATCCTGTCACTGGCCTCTTGGTCTGTTCCTAGCCTTACCTCTCTCATCCCTCTCTAGGCAGCATGAACTAGAGTAATCTCTCCAAGTAATCTCTCCAAGGTGCCCTCCCTTACACAGAAGGTCCTTTGATGAAGTCTAGAGGTCTGGTTTTCCTTCACACCTGCTCTTGCCACCCCTCCCCCATTTCTTCTCTGTGCTTATCTCCAGGTATTCTGCAGACAAGGAGTGCCAGGCTCTGGCAACTGTGCCCTGGTGAGTGGCACCAAAGCCTTCCTTGTGGCACAAGAATGAGAACCACCCACCCCCTTTTTTGGCATCTCTAAGGCCACAAATGGGGGCTTCTCCTCACCTAGCCCCTGGCCAGCAGATTCACTCTTTTCGAGTCTGGGCCTCAAAGGGTGAACTTAGAAGCTTGAATCCTTGGTAGGATGGGGATCTTCTGGGAGCAGACTGCAGAAATAGAGGCAAGGAAAGAGATGTGGAGAGTCACAGAGAGCATGAGTGGAAGACTAGGTCCTCCTTCCAGGCCAGGCCAGGCCAGAGAGGTGGCTGGGGTACCCTGCTCCCCTCCCCCACTTCCCTGACAGACAGATCACAGGCAGGAAACAGTGATGACTGTCCCTTTTACTCATCTCAGCCAAAGCCCAAGCTCCCGGGGCCACACACTGGGCTTCTTTCTGTTCAACCCCTCTTGGCCTCAGCCAGGGCCCAACCTCCTCCACTGTGTTTGCACCCCGGCTCCAGGCCAAATCTGGCCAATTTGTTCTGAGACAGGGTTTTGGTTTCATAGCCTCATTTGAATGATTTCCAACAGAATTCCTGCCTCCCCCCTTCTGCGAAGTTCTGCCCACCCCTCCCCCCAGCCTCCTTCCTGCCAAGCCAAGGTTGGTGTAGGAGAGAGGTAACCCAGAGCAAATCTCCTCGGAGTGACACTTCACTTTGGACCTCCATGCTGCTCTCCCTTGGCAGTCCCAGACACAGACCCTAATGGCTGGTCACTGTCATCTCTGCCTCTCCCCCACTGAGCATGCCAGAGCTGGAGCTCAGCTGGCCACCCCCTTGGACCAGGAGCAGGTGAACCTAGAGCCTTGTACAGCTGTGTCCACAGTGAAGGCCACTGCCCATCCCTATCTATTACCTGCCCTGCCTTGACACACTCCCTGCCTCTAGGAGCCCAGAAGGCTGCATTTCAGACACAGGAACATCCAGAGAAAGCTGTCTACAAGAACAGCTATACTTGTGAAAATAAATTACAGACGGCCCCCTGGGTGCTGTTTCACGCTTCCCGACTCTTCTCACAGAGACACCATGCGGAGTACACGTTCCCACCTCTTCCCAGAGACTGTGTCCTGACCCAGTGTCAGACCCCAGGGGTAAGAGATATCTTTCCTCACTCCTTTCATCCATGAGACAGGCAGGAAAACAATTTCTGGTTTTATAGGCAAGTAGGAAGCCCAGAGATATTTAGCAGATAGTCTTGGAGCACACAGTAGGCCTAACAGCCCAGACCCTAGGCCCCATAGACCTGTGTGCTACCACACTGCAATGTGGGGTAAGCTTCAGGAGAGCAGCCTGGAAATCTGCTGTTACCCACCCCATCCCCACTCCCACCAAAAGCTGAGAGCAGCCATCCTCAAACTCCTCCCCTGGGAGAGATGCCTGGTCCAAAGACCTACATCACAGCTCAGGTGTGTCATTTCCTGAGCTCTCAGGTGGGGGCTGGGCCAGGGCTGGCACTGCTGGCATTGTTTCAGCTTCTTCATTCTACTCCCGCAGCACTGGGACTCCTGGCACAGATCTGTGTGTGGCGAGGCCCTGGTGTTGCATTGAACGGAATCGTGCCCCAATCCTTCCATGCTGAGACAATCTTTAACCTTTTCCTTCGGAGCCTAAGTCACGTACTCTAATCAGGATCAGAATCATGAATTCAAATCCTGACTCTAATTTTTTGTTGTTGTTGTTGTTTTTGCTTGTTTGTTTTTTTGAGACAGGGTTCCTCTGTGTCGCTCTTGCTGTTCTGGAACTCACTGTGTAGACCAGGCTGGCCTCGAACTCACAGAAATCTGCCTGCCTTTGCCTCCCGTGTCCTGGGATTAAAGGCATACACCATCAGGGTCTAACTCTTACCAGATATGTGACATTGGAAAAGTTACTGCCTTGAATCTCACTGTCCTTATCTGTGAGAATAAGGCAGTAAGATCACCCTTTGTGGATTTGCTATGGGAATGAGTATACATAAGAAATCTAATACATGGGGCTGGAGTTGGCTCAGAAGCATGAGCTTCAGAGTTTTGACATGGCACTATGCATCTGTAACCCCAGCTGGGTGTCAGAGGTTGGCCAGCCCTAGGGCTCATAAAGCAGCCAGTCTAACCTAAGCAGCAAGCTCCAGTGTCGTGAGCAACTGATCCAGAAGATAAGGTGAAGTGATTGAGGCAGCCATCCCGACATCAGCCTCTGCTTCTACATATGCCTACACGGGTGAGTATATGCACACACAAACAGAGGGCTGGGGTGAAGTTGGGCATGGTGGTGCATGCCTGGAATTCTACCTACTTCAGAGGTTGAGGCAGGAGGATTACAGATTCCAGGCCAGTTTGTACATTTTAACAAAAAGTGTCTCCAAAGATTTTTTTTGTTTGTTTGTTTTGATTTGGTTTTTGAGACAAGGTTTCTCTGTGTAACCCTGGCTATCCTGAAACTCACTCTGTAGACCAGGCTAGCCTCCAGCTCAGAGATTCACTTGCCTCTGCCTCCTGAGTGCTGGGATTAAAAGTGTGTGGTGTGCTACCACTGCCCAGGACCTATCTGAGGGTTTGAAAGTACCTCTTTGGTGCTCTTGGATTCTGTGGTGGTTAGAATGAGAATGACCCCCATAGGCTCATATAGTGGAATGCTTAGTCATCTGGGAGTGGTACTATTTGAGAAGCATTAGAAGGATTAGGAGGTGTGGCCTTGTTGGAGGAAGTATGTCGCTGGGGGTGGGACTTGAGGTTTCAAAAGCCCATGCCAGGCACAGTCTCTTCCTGTTGTAGATTAGGATGTAGAACTCTTAGCTACTGTTCCAATGTCATTCTTACTGCCTTGCTCCCTGCCTTGATAATGGACTGACCCTCTGAAACTGTAAGCAAGCCACCAATTAAATGCTTTCTTTTATAAGAGTTGTGGTCATGCTGTCTCTTCACAGCAATAGAACAGTGACTAAGACAGTTTCCAAAATGTAAAATAAAAAAATAATAATAAATACAAAATAAATTGGGCCAAAAGGGGTTACGGTCATGTGTGGCTTGTTCATTGTACAGATTGCCTAAGGCACACCCAAGGACAAAGCCATCAAAAAGTTTGTCACTTGAATCACAGTCGAGGCTGTTGCTGTCAGGGATATTTCTGAAGCAAGTATCTTCTACATTACATGTTTTTAAAGCTCTACATGGAGCTGAGTTACTGTACAGTGACCATTGCCACACACAGCAAGGTGGTCATTAATCTGTATTATGAAACCCAAAAGTACCCAACACCACACCTGGATTTAGGTCTGACAATGCTGTCTTATGACCTCCACTGAAACCTATTCAAAGACCTAGATTCCGTGCCCCTGCCACCCGCTATACCCAGACAAAGTTTCTCTCTGTAACCCTTGTTGTCTCTGTAGACCAAGCCACAAATTAAATGCTGGTCAAACTCAGAGATCTGCCTTCCTCTCTCTCCATCACCAGGTCAAAAAGCTGGATTGTATTTGTTTTTTTTTTTTCATTTTATTTTATGTGCATTTGGTATTTTGTCTGCATGTATATTTGTGTTAGGGTGTCATATCCCTAGAGCTAGAGTTATAGACAGTTGTGAGCTGTCATGTGGGTGCTGGGAATTGAACTCTGAACCTCTGGAAGAGCAGCCAGTGCTCTTAACCACTGAGCCATCTCTCCACTGGACTCTATTTTTTTTGGTTTTTTGAGACAGGGTTTTTCTGTGTAGCCCTGGCTGTCCTGGAACTCACTTTGTAGACCAGGCTGGCCTCGAACTCAGAAATCTGCCTGCCTCTGCCTCCATAGTGCTGGGATTAAAGGCGTGCGCCACCACGCCCAGCTCCACTGGACTCTTAAGGAGAGAAGAGAAACTATCTTCTGAGGAAAATAAAATGAAAATGATATATTTTTTGATTGAGTTCAGCTCTTTAATATTGCGGGTATCTGTGACAAGTTCCACGCCACTATCCCCTGTGAAACAGGCCAACGTGGTGGAGAGAAAATGAACAAGAAAGGCGAAGCTAGCAGAAGGACGGTGTCCATTAGCCAGCTGCGCCTCAGTGAGGGCCAGGCTCTCCATGATTCATCCTCCACCACAAGCAGCCCTTTTTTTTGTTCTGGGAGTTGGGTGCCCTGCCCTTTGGCACCATGTGTGGGAGGTACGAGTAGGCAGGACCAGGCTGGGGGAGGGGCTCCAAGGCTTACTCCTGCCAATCTGCAATCCTGCTCAAACCTTGGAAAAGCTCCAAGGACCTGAGCCTTCAGGGTTGGAGGCAGAATGTGTTTCTCACGCTGAGCCTCCGCAAAAGTGAGCCAGTGCCCAGTGGTCAGGCTGGGTCCCTGCAATGCCCTGCTGGTGCCCAGTGGTCAGGCTGGGGCCCTGCAATGCCCTGCCGGTGCCCAGTGGTCAGGCTGGGCCCCTGCAATGCCCTGCTGGTACCCAGTGATCAGGCTGGGCTCCTGCAATGCCCTGCCAGTGCCATATGTTTCTGTCCTCATTTCTCTCTAAACAGACCCAGAGCCTGGCCTCCTGGGATTATTCTCTTCCCCCTCCCCAGGAAATCTATATGCTTATTCTTTCTTGGACGCCTTCCGAGTTTCTCTGCATCATCTTGTCAGTCTCTGCTGTCAGATGAAGTGACTGGTTGCTGCTGTGGAGGTAAAGAGAATCAGGAAGGCTAAGAGTGAATCCCCAAAGATCGCTCGTGTCCCAGGTGGTGGGACAGAAGTGGAGTTCTGCAGCTGGGTTTCTATGGCTGCAGGGTGGGGCTAGGCATGCCTCTACTTCTAACTGTGCTCTAACTCTGCCTCAGTGCTACTTCCCAAACTACCTCCCTAAGAGAGTGACCTGGCCTTCCTGCTAGTCCACTGAGATATCCTCCTCAGTGCCAGTACCACCTCCTGGGGTGATGGGTAAGACTCCCCACTTGATTACCAACTTCAGCCCGGACATCTCTCTGGGTCATGGAGATCTAGAGTCAAGAAAATTAAGAGACAACAGGGAACAGAGGGAACTCTGGGCTGGTTATTCCTAAGTACCTCTCATAAGCATCAAGACAGAAGAGCAAGAAAGGAATGGGGATGACTGGAGACCTCTCTAGGATGTCTGTACAGGGGAGAAGTAAAGATCAAACTTGGCTGGCCCCGACTTCTAGTGGAGATGGAAGAGGGAGGGTTGGAAAAGAAGAGGGTATATTGATAATTTGTGGCTTTTCTTATTTATCTCTCCAGGTCTAAGTATAGGGATTCATTTACTGATCCCACTGTCAAATGCCTGTTTATCCATCCACTTGCCCATCCTTTGAGCCATCTGCCACCCCACCATTCGTCCTCTCTTACTCTCTATCCATTCTTCCATCCATTAACTCATTCTTCCAACTCCTGTTCATCTGTATATCTACCATCTCATTTATGCTTAAACATCCACCTTCCTACTCCTTCATCTATCCAGTCAATCATTGGCCTATTCCTTTTCCCATTATTGTGTAAGCTGGAGAGCCATGAACAAATGTCTATTCATTCACCCCAGATAGGGCACCGATGAAATGATTTCACTCCAGTCTGGCTTAGTGTGAGCTGGTGAATTTATTGTGGTTACTTCTAGGAGCGCGGCATCGTTGATAAGCCCATTCCAGCATAGGTGAAGACTCTTAACATTCTATTTTTTTCCTTGTTCCAGTCAACCCTGCTCGCTCTGGTCTGCCCTGCTCGCTCCGGCTGCCCCCATTTGGCTCCCTGCTCACTCCGGCCAGCCTGGCTCGCTCCTACAAGCCCCGCTCGCTCCAGTCGGTCCTACTCGCTCCAGTCGGTCCCGCTTGCTCAGTCCCTGCTCTTCCGGTCCAAGGATTCATTTATTATTATTCATAGGTACACTATAGCTGACTTCAGATGCACCAGAGGAGGCCATCAGATCTCATTACAGGTGGTTGTAAGCCACCATGTGGTTGCTGGGATTTGAACTCATCACCTTCAGAAGAGCAGTCGGGTGCTCTTACCCACTGAGCCATCTCACCAGCCCAACATTCTATTTTTAATTGTGTGTATGTGTGCACATGCGCATGCATGTGCATGTACTTGTGTTCCTGCATGAGTGAGGTTGGCCACAGTGGTCAGAAGAGGGTGTCAGATTCTCGAGCTGCAGTCACAGGCAGTTGTGAGCCTCCTAATGTTACGATAATAGTAAGTGTCCTTAAGGGCAAGTAAGACATCTCTCCATTCCTCCAGAAGCTGGTGAAGACTTTTTTTTTTTTTAAGACAAGGTGTCCTTGTGTAGTCCTATCTGACCTGAAACTTACCTTTGTAGACCAGCTAGTCTTGAGTTTCCAGAGACCTGCTCTGTTTCTACTTCTGGGATGTTGTGATGAAAGGAGTGTGCCACCATGTCTGGCTCCAAGTGACAACTCTTTTTTTTATTTTATTTTATTTTATTTTATTATATGTAAGTACACTGTAGCTGTCCTCAGACACTCCAGAAGAGGGTGCCAGATCTCGTTACGGATGGTTGTGAGCCACCATGTGGATGCTGGGATTTGAACGTATCACCTTCGGAAGAGCAGTCGGGTGCTCTTACCCGCTGAGCCATCTCACCAGCCCTCCAAGTGACAACTCTTGAAAGCTGCATTCTTGGAAGGCTGTGCCACTTGTAAGCAGCTCTACCAGAGGTGGTAGGGCAGCTCTCCCCAGACTGTTACTGTTTAGATAGCCTCGGGGAGGGCCTTGTGAATCTTTCAGCAGCTAACTGAACTTTATAGGTTTCATTTACTTCCTGAATCTTATGAATATCCTTCTTCCTTCCAGGGGAAAGTGCTTCCAGTTAGAGGAAGCAGCTACATAACATCCTCTATACCTGTCTGTGAATTTGCTCATCCGTATACCATCTGTCTATATCCATTCTTCCTGACATTCGTCTATCCACCCACCACATAGCACTTTTTCTGTGTTCCTATCACTCATCCACCCGACCATTCTTCATTCCTCCATACACTCACTCTCCCATTCTATTCCTTTGTCCATCTTTCCACTTATTTTCTAACTTAACCATCCATTCACCTATCCATTTAGCTATTTGCTCCTAAATATAATATATCCATACCATAGCCACTTATCCATCCAGATAACATGCTCCTAAATTCATCAATTTACTGTTCTCCTAAATTATCTGTATTAAGTCCAAGAACCAATGACGTTCTTGGCCCAGGACTCAGCATGGATGTAGTTATAGTTCTCATTCTAAGATTTTATTGGAAGCCGGGTGTGGTGGCACACGCCTTTAATCCCAGCACTCAGGAGGCAGAGGCAGGCGGATTTCTGAGTTCGAGACCAGCCTGGTCTACAAAGTGAGTTCCAGGACAGGCAAGGCTATACAGAGAAACCATGTCTCGAAAAACAAAAACAAAAACAAAAACAAAACAGAAACAAAAAAAAAAAAGATTTTATTGGAGAGCAGAGTGTTGGGGGTGTGTGTGAAAAGATCAACTCTGGATCAAATCTTGGCTCTTGCCCCTCATTGACTTTATAACCTTCAAACAGATTGTCTAACTGTGATTAGCTGAGCTTTTCTACCTGTGAAGCAGAGATGGTAAGAGTGGCTAACTCCCCTACCTCCCAAAGTTGTTTGGAAGAGTAAACAAATCTCTAAATGCCAACACCCAGAATTATAGCTAGCACACTGTTAACAACGGGACAGAAAGTTCCTCTAAGAGTAGTCAGGAAGCACTATGCCCACCTCATCCATGTCTTCCCTCTGTCCTCTCCCCTCTCTGTCCTTGCTCTCTTTGGCAACCTTGTCCACCCATTTTTCTTCCCTGTCCCCGGGGTGGCTGCCTGACTCCAGCTCAGCCCCCACTCCTGAGCTCTGTATCCACATATACTTAATGGCCATCTCTCCTAGAAGCCTTGCCTTCACACATACACTTTCTCTACACCTTCTGTATCCATAAACAACACTGGAGTTGACGCAATGCTAGCCCCCAGGATCATTCGGACTTAGATATCTATTCTCTCTACTGTCCCATACCCCTTCCGTTATTAAGCATGTGGTACCTCCTCTTCATCCAATCTCCAGCTTGGACCAGTTGCCCTTTACTGAGGCTTACAACAGTGCTTTTCTGTCAGCATCTCTGTGTCCTCTGGTGCATTCCACTCCTGCTTCACTCCACTCCTCAGAACCCTATTTTGATGCTATCACTCTTGTCCAAATACATCAGTGATACATCACTTGACTCGATTAAGGGCTCCCTGAAGGTGTTGTGTAACAGTCACCTCTGAGATTAAAACATTCCACCCTACAGGGGAGCTCCTTTAGCACAGACTTAACACTGCTCTCCCACCTGCTGTGCTGCCTGCAGGCTGTGCAGTGTGCTCCAGGCTCCCAGCTTCTGTGAGCTGTCACCCATGCTGGGATGGGCCTTGGTGATGTATTTGAATCATTCAAGTAATTTCTGCTCCTTTAAGTAACCCTTCACCTATATTTCTGTGACTCCAATAAAACTCACAGTTCACCAAGTTAGCCTTCAGTGGTATCCACGCTTTGTGGTCTGTCAGGAATTCTCTATCTGGAGTGAGTAGAGTGCATTTCTTCTCCATAGAAGATGTTTTTGTTGCACAACCTAATTGGTGCCTGAACAGGGACAGGGACAGGGACAGAACCAGAGAAGAGATGAAGGGGGAGAGACTGAGAAGCCTGATGAGGTAGGACCAGTGAGGAAATCCAGATCGAGTTGTTCTGTCCTGTATGGTGTGTGCTAATGTGGCCTTGTGCTAGGACAGCACTTGCGTGGTTCTTGCGATGGGCAGTGAGACATGTAACTAAGGTTGAGCCATTGAGGTTAGGAGTGTCTGTGGGAGGAGCCCCAGGATGAGAGTCTTCAACTGTATGGTATAGGGTGGCATGCCTGTTTAATAAGTGGGGTCCACCCTGTGAGTAGAGAGATGCCCTGGAAACAGTTAAAGGGTTGGAGAAAATCTAGCAGTCTCTAAGTCTGGCACACAAAGGTGGAGATCGTCGGCAAACAGCAGCAGAGGTTGCCCTGGCCACTGATGTGTGCAGTTAGAAATGCATCTGAAAGCCAGGCAGTGGTGGTGGTGGTGGTGCATGCCTTTAATCCTAGTACTCAGGAGGCAGAGGCAGAGGCGGAGGCGGAGGCGGAGGCGGAGGCAGAGGCAGAGGCAGAAGCAGGTGAATCTCCGAGTTTGAGACCACCTTGGTCTTCAGAGTGAGTTCTAGGACAGCCATAAACCCCGTCTCAAAAAAAGAGAAAAAAAGAAAAAAACAAAAGGAAGGAAGGAAGGAAGGAAGGAAGGAAGGAAGGAAGGAAGGAAGGACTGCATCTGTGGCCAAGGAGGAGATTGTTGTATAGAGGAGCAATGCAGCAAGAAAAGGCGGTTTGGCAACACCCCTCTGGTTTGGCAAGTAAATTAAATAAGCAAGAGGACGAGAGAGAGAGAGAGAGAGAGAGAGAGAGAGAGAGAGAGAGAGAGGAGTCTCAGAGGAGTAAGAGATACTTCTCAAGTGCAACTTTTAGAAGAAAAAGAGGGGAAATCTGTAACACAGCATGCATATGAGAGCGTCAACTGTGGTCCAAGGCAAGAAGCTACTGTGATTAGCACTTGAACTGTTGGAATTGAGGAAGATTTTTTTCTAGTTAATTAGTTAGGGAACTAGGAATAAGAGGGGCTGTGTTTGAACCCCAGTTGACTGGGCCAGGTAGAACTGTGTTCACAGAGGAGATGAAAAGGTTGCTCCAGCAGGGAACTTGAGGCTCTTTGGAGCTTTAGTGGCTTTGCTGAGTCCAGATATGGACCAAGCTCTTTATAAAGTAGGAAAGGCTATGGCAGGTCTCAGTACTTAGACCAGCATGCAAAGAGAGCTGGTACAGAGAGAGCATCCTAGAGGAGAGTGAAAAGGTAGAGCTGAGGAAGAGATCTTCCTGGGTTCCATGAAGACAAACGAATGTGGTGATGTGTGAAGCTGGGGTTCCTAAGGAAACAACTGATAGGTGCTCAATTGTGTGCTAAAAAGCTTTAGATGGCTTTAAAGCCTGAGAGGCAGTTCACAGAAGACATCATGATAGAATAATGCATGTGAAGACAGTCAAGCCTGTCCCAGGGCTTGGTAACTATCCCCCAAGACTAGAAATACATTTAACTCCCGCAAAAGGTTATACTGGGGTGGGGGGGTTGGTTTGACCATCTAGGAACTCCCCCAACAGTCAGGTATGGTGAATGGGGAGGCAATAGCTACAGGCCAACCCAGGGCAGCTCTGAGAAAGGAAGGCAGGAGGTGCAGCTGGGAGAGTGTGGCCTCATTCCCCTTGGCCCTGAGTAGGTCTGAGCAGACTGTTAGCCCCACTGAGTTTCTCAGGTGTGGAGAGCGTGGCCTCATTCCCCTTGGCCCTGAGTAGGTCTGAGCAGACTGTTAGCCCCACTGAGTTTCTCAGGTGTGGAGAAATATAGAGAGGCTCCATGGGAGATCTCCAGGATATGGAACTGCAGTGGCTCAGAGAGAATGGCTGACAGTTGCAGGGAGCCAAGACAGCACCCGCCATCTATGCTTTGTACCCAACACTGATCTGTGGAGGTAGACACTGATGCAAAGCGATGGAGCCTTCCATTCTGTGTTAGACTTTGCTTATAGTTGACTTGATGTCTTCTTAGTTGTGAATCTCTGGTATAACCTGACACTTGCTGAGAACAGATGACAACTGGCTTTCAGAGTGAGTGCTTCACCAAAGTTATTTTTGAAACCCACTATTGGTTATGGGATGGTGGTTTGGAATGCTGCCTTGTCCTGCCCATCCTTTGGAAATGTTTTGTTATATAGATGGAGTAATGCTAATCTCTGAGTGTTTGTAGATTTGGAAAGGCCATAGGAGAGACAACCAGGTACAAGAGTACTTCTACCTATCTTATAGTCATACTGGAGCTGGGGTAGTTGAAAGAAAGAAAGAAAGAGAGAGAGAGAGAGAGAGAGAGAGAGAGAGAGAGAGAGAGAGAGAGGAAAGAAAGAAATTCTTACAGGCCCTAAGGTTATTGAATGTAAACTTCCCTGTAGCTGGGCAGTTGTAGTACACACCTTTAATACCAGCACTCAGGAAGCAGAGGCAGGTGGATCTCCATGAGTTCAAGGCTAGCCTGGTCTACAGAGCAAGTCCCAGCACAGCCAGGGTTACAAAAAGAAATGCAGTATTTTTGTGTGGGGGGGGGGGAAGGAAGGAAGGAAGGGAAAAAGGAAAGAAAAGAAAACCTCCCTATGAGTTGTTGGATAGGGATACCCCCAAGGTCCACAAACCATAAAGGCTATTGCTTCTGCTATTGGTTGTGTGCCAAAACTAGATAGTAAGACCCTATTGTTGAAGACACAATTTGCATGCCTTACTATAGGACATGGAGAAATTAAGCTGGAACTGAACTGGAAATTCGCAGATTGCTAGCTGGCTTTCATAATGCCAGAGGTGGCCACGCAGGCTCCTGGTGGCGAACTGTCACCAACATTCTTGCTTGGCTACAGAACCTGTGTGCTAAATACCTACATGTCTGGCAAGACTTGCCTGATTGTGCAAGAGTGGTTCAGCTGTCATGGTAAGATCAACAGCCTTCCGATTGGATTCCACAAGAGAGTTGTCATCTGGCCATAAGTCTGAATGGGGAAGCAAACTCTATGGTTATATTGGATGGATGTGATATGCCTGTCAAACTACCTTCTATACATGTGCTTACTCCTGTAGATCACTGTTGCTACCAGCCCTAACTTATAACCACTGGCGAAGCTAAGAACAAGTGACAGTGTGTCCTAGGGACCTATTTCTTAGCCATAGGCAGGCATTTATAGTCACTCTCTCCAATGCTCAGGGATCTTTGCAGAAGAGGGGGTAGAAAGTACATAAAAGCCAGAGGAAGGTGTGGAGCATTGTGTAATAGTTTTCCTAGAGAGTAAAATATTGCACCTTACAGTGCAGCTCCTTAAGCATGAAAGTAAATAACAACAACAACAACAAAATAGCTTCAAGAAATCCCTGAAGCCAAGCAGACTCACTAGGCCCCTCCCTGCTGAGTAAAGAAAGCCCATCATTCAAGAAGACCCTCAGCTGAGCTGAGCTGAGCTACAAACAAGAGCAAGACCAGGCCAGCTGCCTAGAAGAAGCAGAAACCAGCTGAGCTGCCTGGAAGAGGTTTAGAGCAGAATCATTTGGAAGAATACCCTCCCACCTGTTGAGCTGCCTGCAGACTGTGCAGCGAGCTCCAGTTCCTAGCTTCGTGAGCTGTCACCCATGCTGGGGTGGGCTTTGGTGAGGCAGCTATTTTTGAACCATTTCTGTTCCTGTAAGTAACCTTTCACCCATATTATTGCAAATAATCTCAATAAAACTCACTGGGTTGCCAAGTTGGACTTTGGTGGCATCCATATTTTGGTCTGTCATGGGTTCCCTCTCTGGGGTAAGGGGATGGATATTTTGTCTTCCCAAGAAAAGTTTTGTCATACGACAGAAGGCAGCACACTTATCTCACTTAACCAGTACTACCCAAAGCTCAGGGAATGGCAGGAGACCTTGGTGAGAGCCTGTTTAGAGCATGCAATATTTTGGTAAACTAAAAGGGGAGATATTCCTGTGAACGGAAGTGTGTGGCTCGGAGGGAATGAATGAGCTAGTAAAATTTGCCCGGGTTTCTGCTCAGGAATGTTCCTGGAAATCAACAAAATAAGAAAAGGGTAGCCAGAGAGACTGGAATGGGAACATTGATTTGCCTAATCTACGATGAACGAGGATATCAGTGCGGCCTAGAAGGGACCCCCATTGATGGAGAGGTTCAGGGACCAGAGATGTTTGAAATAAGACAGGAGGAGAAAGCAGGTGGGAGCCTCGGTTTTCAGAGTGGCAGTTCTGAAAGAAGCTGGCCAAAGGCCGGCAGAATTCCCATGGAGCACAGTATCCTAGAAAGGCAGGAGGCCACTGGAGATGAACAGCCAGCATCCAGGTGTGAAAGCCATGGGGCCCGGAGCCAAAACCAATCTGGTCTATCAGGTACAGACTCAGAAGCCCAACTGTGACTAAATGGTAAAAATGGGAAGACGGGAAGATGTCAACAATGGAGGTGCTCTCAAAGTAAGTGGAAGAGCTGTGTGGGAATTGTGGCCTGGCCTGGGAGCTATGGTGGGATAAGTAGCAGAGTGTCTGTGTGTAGAGGAGCAATGGAGTCTGGGGAAAGCCGGCTCCAGTTTCCATACACACAAGTGTCCTTTCACGATCTCCTTAGTCTTGCTCTATGGTTCCTACCTACCCCAAGTTCAGATTCCATAGCAAAGAAAGGGTTTCCTCTTTCATAGGAAAGAGCCGCCTCCCTCCAGCCTTCCCTCGGTCTCTGTGCCCAGGTAGGCTGGGTCTTGCAGACTGATGTCACAGCACACTTCTATCCAGAACCTGAGTCTGTTTTCATTCCTCCTTCATGAGCTGGGAATGACTAATGAGAGGCATGGAGAGAAGTGGAGGGAGAGGGCCCGCCTTCTCACTCTGAATGTGCCTCGGGCTAGTGCCTGCTCCACTCCTGGCCTGGGCTCCAGGCAAGTACCCTCTGCACCTGGCTGCTCAGCTCCTCCAAAAGACAAACATGGTGGCAACCCTGGCTGCCTGGAGCCCAATCCCAGAGGCAGACACCACTGTGAGTGCTATCAGGTGCGGCGTTTCTAGATTCCCTGGACTCCTGAACACGAAGAACACAGAATCGCGGACAATCTGATTTGGGCCTTACTCATGGCTGCCTCTTGCACCGTGGGCCCTTCTGTGAGTGTTTCCACGGAGAGAATAGAAATATGTACTCAGAAAGTCATAGACAAGTGTTTCTGATAGCCCTGATGTAGAGCAGAAGGCTACGTACAAAAGCCAAGTGGCAGGCCCAAGGAAGGCTGAGACTGCTGGATCAAATGACTGGCACTCTAGGCAGACAGAAGTGGGTGCCCCCCCTCCCCCCGTTCTTAACTCCCTCACAGGAACTAGAACTGGTTTGTAGAGGGAGCCACACCCCCACCTGTGCCACAGGTGTGTGCTGAATAAGTAAATGAAGGATGGAGAACACTCAAGGTCAGACACTAGAAGGTCAGACTCACAGAAGCACCCAGATGCTCATGGGGGGCGGGGCCCAGCTCTCTCTGCTGGGCATCCCATAACTGGTGAGAGCTCCCAGCCTTGCTGATGGGGTTTCCACAAAACTCAACTTGCCTTCTGTGGAGACCCTTGACTTGGAATCGTGGGCAGCCCTTTCTGTGGTTGTTTGAATCTCATTCCTGCCGTTCTCTTGGTTTCTGCAAGCATTTGGTTCCCCTCGCTTCTCTGTGTATTTAGTGTCCATCCCAGTACTGCAGTGTGGTAGCAGACACCCAACAAATGCTTGAGGAATGAGTCCCTACAGCTCCGCCCTCAGCAACTTGCCCTTCACCATCTTAAACTCTTACTGACTCTAAACTACCCAGGTCCCAGCAACCCGCCCAGGGGCAGGGCTGGGCGAATCCTGCACCTCTGTGTCCTTCAGTCCCACCTTTCTTTGCTCCTTAGCTTCTTCACCTTTTCCTCCCGAGACTGAGGCTGGCGTCACTCCCAGGGCCTTGCTGCATTTGACTGTTACAAACCAAGTACTATTCACTTCTGATGGCTTCTATATTTCCTTCAAGTTTCACATTAATAAATAATGGCAACAATAAAAAGGAGCTAACATTTCTTAGCACGTACTACCATCCAGGATACAGATGTTACATTTATTAATGCGATTGGGCATTTGTAATATGGTCATGGGATAGATTCATATACTTCTTACAGATGACAGACGGCTCTGATGTCAACCTGCCTAGGTCACGTGTGTGTGTGTGTGTGTGTGTCTGTGGGGGAGGGGAGAAAGAAGAAGAGAATGTCTTTTGTTCCACACCATCCTGGGCTGTGTGGGCTGCGCTTCCTACTATACTACACTACCCTAGCTCTTACTCAGCACCTGGCCTCAGTGGGAAAGGGCCTGCCCCTCCCCTCTCCCCCACTGGCTTCTCTTTTAAATCATTGACTGGGGAGAGCTAATCTGCTCCAGAGTGTGTAATTAACGAAGACTAGACAGACTGAGATCTCCACCCCCCCCCACTCCTTATCTGCCTGTAGGGAAGCTGGACCCCTCCTGGGGTACTCTCTCTTCCTCTGCCAAGGCCCTGCTTCCCTTTCTACTTTGTTTTGAGGTTATAGGGTCTGAATACATCCCAGCCCTCTGGACAAAATACCAGTTGGCTCTATCAGCTGACAGGAATGCAGTGACTTTTCCAGGCCCCTCCCCTCATTATTTCTGAGTCCTGGGAAACCCCGCAGGTACCCCAGCTAAGGGGGGGGGTAGGGTAGACAGACTGAGGGCATGAAAATGGGTAAT
The DNA here is from genome assembly GCA_902729485.2 of Mus minutoides. Classification (NCBI taxonomy): domain Eukaryota; kingdom Metazoa; phylum Chordata; class Mammalia; order Rodentia; family Muridae; genus Mus; species Mus minutoides. Next base: position 416,769 of record LR750327.1, read on the forward strand.
GTAAGTGGTGGTAATGGAACGGGCTTGAGTATGTGCATGTACCCTGGCTGCAATTCCACTGACAGTGGCAGGAGACTGTGGCAGGAGTTGAGTGCAGGGGAAGACATCCACACCCCCGTGAAGAAAGAAATCATGTAGGCTTCAGTGGGCTGGACGGAGCCGGCAGAGCACTTGTGCACCCCTGGCCTTAGGCTCCAGTTTGCCCTGCAGAGCCTGGACTCGCTCTGAGTGGATCTCCACAGTTAGCATTGTGTGGGGTGGGACAATGGAAAAATTACCCAGGAGACAGGAGCCACAGACCTCTCACTGATCAAGAGGGTCACCTTCCCAAGAGTAGGAAGCAGGCTTGGGACCTGTGAGCTCTCAGCAAGGGGATGGCACCGATGCACACATTCCTTCACCTGTACCCCTATGCCCACACCACTGACAGCACTGGAAGATGACTGGGGAGCTCCTGCCCACCCCCTCCCTGGAGCACAGGGGCTACTGAGGATCCATATTGTGGATGCACACCCCCCCCCCCACGGTAAGTATCTACTGCAGGTCTCTGGGCACCGAATGCAAGGGGTAGAGAGGCAGTCTTGAGAACCTGTCTGCCAGGGGCTGGTGAAGGGACCCAGGAGGAGCCAGAAACTTTCCAGTTCCCAGAATGCTCCAGTTCCCAGACTGCTTGCCTTTAGATGTCAGCTGCAGAGTCCGAACAGTCCTCTGCCCCCACCCAAATTTCCAGGAAGCCCTGCTCTACCTGGAGGCTATAGAACACCAGACTGAAGTGGCCCCACACTTGACACGCCCATCCCCCAATCCCTGGAACATGCCCATGCTTCTAGGCCTACCTGGCCCCTCCCAGTGAAGGGCACTCTAAGTTAGGATTCGCAGATATTTCAGAAACCTATTCTAGGCAGCACCTCTGGTTACCCTGGGAGGGCTACCTCTGTTATCCCCTGCCCACTTCTGTTTGTTGGTCCAAAGAGACCTGCATCTCTCCCTGTGAGGATGTCCTCCCCTGCACTCTCACCCTGCCACCAGTTAAAACAGACCCAGGGTGCACACACTCACTTCCTCCAGCCCACTCCATTACCTAGGATCATGGATGTCCCTTCTCATTTCCACGTCCTGACACGCACACGTCTTCCTTTGACTCCAGAGACTTCTGATCTCTTCTGGGCTCTTGCTATGTATCTCCCAAGCCTTTCCAGTGTATAGACTGGGTTTTCCAGCCTCTGCCTCTAGTGCTGGCTGGGAACTGTGGTCAACTTACTAAACATCTATCTCCCTCCTCTCCTGGCTGGGTTACTGAGTTGAAATAAGATGTGGATGTAAGTTCGGCTTTGGCCCCAAGACTGGGCACACTCAGTGCTTAGTGAAGAGGACCATACTGGGACGCTGGGGACTGATTAACCCTCTGGCTCTCCCTCAGGGACTCTACAGAACACCACGCAGACTCCAGAGCCTGTCCCCCAGCCGCAGAAGCAAGGAACTTCTGAGAACTCTATTAGATGCTCAAAGCAATGCGGCTGAACTGCAGGAGAAATCAGGCCTCACTGTAGTAGTTTCCCACTGACCCCTGGGATGTTGTGAATGTCCAGCAGCCCCCTAGCTCCCTCATTGACATGGAGAAATCAAGGAAACCTGCTTTGGGAGGAGGAACGAGAAGGGGCAAGAGAGTCATCTTATTGCCTTTATTTTGCTGTCTGCCCAGCTGGCCCCACTACAGGGCACAGGGCCAAGCTTGTACACACTCATGCTCTCTGTGCAGGCAAGCATGTGCACAACATACACACACGCATACCCCCACCCCCGTCTTACACACACACACACACACACACACACACACACACACACACACACGTCTCTGGCTCTCGGAGTCAGATTCTGAGTCACACAGGCTGCTTCTCAGCCTGCTCCCGCCCGCCCTTTTACGACAGCACCAAGGGTAGGCAGGGCCCTCAGCCCCCAACGAGTCCCTGTGCAAACTGGAGGTAACCAGCTGGTTTCAGGATGGGGCGCCATATTTCCCCATCCCCAGAGTGCCCTCCTCCACTTCCTGGGGGAGGGAGTACACTGCTTACCTGGTGGGGTCAGACCCCTTCCAGGGCTGGGGCCTGAAGAACCCAGGCTTCTCCCCAGCTGACCCTACCAGGACCTCCACTACTGAAGCACAGCCAAATCTGAGTTGTGGAGATTCCCCCACTGGAGAGCAGGCAGGCCTGGGCCCCGAGGCATCTGGGGAGGGGGACATCACCCCCTCTTCTAATCCATCTTCAATATGAAGAGGTTTGGGGCACACTTCCTGGGAGGGAGCACAGGCCTGGAGAAGTCACAGCTAGGGTCCTCCCGCAAACTTCCATCTTCTGGGCCACAGCCAGAGGCCGGGCATCCAAAAGTCCAGCTGGCTGGTCAGAATCCTTGTGCAGTCCTAGGGGGGGCACCCCCCCTCATTGGAGCTGAGTGTCAGACCTGCACAGGCAGTGTCTGGTTCATCTGCAGCCGCATGTCCTGGATACTGCAGAGGATCTTCTTCTGGTGGCCAGCCAAAGTGACCCCAATCCTTAGCAGATCTCTAGAGACAGAAAAAACACGATACTCAGTCCCTTTCCTTCTACCTGCTACACTGGGCTCAGCCAGAGCTCCCGCCCACAGCCTGTACCTTGAGGGGTACACTTACTCTGCAGTCATCTGGGCCACCAGGTCAAAGGACGCAAACCCAGCACCAACAAAGCTCTCTTTATACCTCCCCATCTTGATGGCATCTAGCCAGTCACCCACTGTCGTGAAGGTCGTATAATCTGGGACTGTGCGGTCCAGGAGGGGCTGGGACATGCTGTGGGAAAAGAAAAGAAAAAAAAAAAAGAGTGACCTGGTGCATCCTGGGAGATAGTGAGTAGGGTTAGGGTTGCCAGCCTGTGGGAACCAGGGTACTAACCCAGATGGGGCACTGGCGGTGACCTTGAGGCTGGCAGCATTGCGGATAAGTTTGTCTAGTGTGTTGACGATTTGGGAGAACTTGGGCCTGAGGTTCCGGTCCCGCACCCAACAGTCCAGCATGAGCTGGTGCAGCGCGGTGGGGCAGTCCATGGGGGGTGGTAACCGATAGTCTTGCTCTACAGCATTGATGACCTGGATAATGGTAGGGAATCTGAAATGAGTTCCAGTCCACACCCTGCCAACTCCCACCAGCCAACCGCTCGCTCTCCCTTAGCCCCACTCACGTCCTGGTTGCTCATGTCCCAGTAGGGCCGCTCTCCGTAACTCATGACCTCCCACATGACAATCCCGTAGCTCCAGACATCGCTGGCAGACGTGAACTTCCGATAGGCTATGGCCTCCGGGGCGGTCCAGCGGATAGGGATCTTCCCACCCTGGTTGTGGGGAGGGGGGGAGACGACATACCCTTCACCTTGTGACTCAACGATGATCCTGAGCCCTGATCCCTGCCTTGGCCAGCCCTCCCCTCCCGCAAATCCCTCTCAGAGGCTTCCTGTACCAGGGAGCTGGTGTAGGTGGGGTCTGAGGGGTCATCCTCCAGGAAGCGGGAGAGGCCAAAGTCAGAGACTTTGCAGACCAAGTTGCTGTTGACAAGGATGTTGCGGGCAGCAAGGTCACGGTGCACGTAGTTCATCTCAGACAAGTACTTCATGCCAGCAGCAATGCCCCGTAACATGCCCACAAGCTGGATGACTGTGAACTGTCCATCATTGAGCTGGAGGCAAGAGGTAGGATCAGTGGGGCCTGCTGCCTCCCCACAGGCCCATGGCTGGCCTACCTATTCTCTCCAAGCCCTCTGAGATCATGCTTTGCCCTACTATGTGTCATGAATCTTGTCTCCGACATCCCAGTAGCTCTTGTGAGTATCTAGTATTCCCAGCCATAGTTTATAACTGAGGTAGATAGACTAGGAAAGGTAACTAACTCACTGGATTTAGACCACACAGACAGTAAGAGCAGGGTTGGTATTGAAGGCCCAGCTATTTTTCTGCACCAGGCTACTTCTAAACTCAGTATGTGTAGAATATGAATAGGGTTTCTGACTTGGAGGGGGGGGGGCTGACCTAGCTCTCTGGAGGAAGAAGAGGAATGGGGTTAGCTCTTACCCGTAGAAAGGAGTCCAGGGCACAGTTCTCCATGAACTCAGTGAGGATCATGACTGGACGACTTTTGGTGACCACACCCTCTAGACGGATTATATTGGGATGGTCAAACTGACCCATGATGGAAGCCTCACTTAGGAAGTCCCGCCGCTGCCTCTCTGTGTATCCCACCTTCAGCGTCTTGATGGCCACGAACACCTCCCGGCGGCCAGGCAGTTTCAGCCGACCCCGGCACACTTCCCCAAACTCCCCTGCAGAAGACAGCACACACAGGTCACACGGCGGCGTTGCTGGGATCCTCCCGGCATTTCACCCATCTCGGCCTTGCAGGACCACTTGCTCTCATCTTACTACTCACCGGCTCCAATCACCTCCTCGATCTTGACGCAGGACACGTCGATCTCCTTGGCAAACTCTCGGACGGCCTCATTGGGATCCTCATAGGTAAAGGGGTCAATGTAAACTTTCATCCCGGGAGCAACTACAGGGAAAAAGAGGTGGATACAAGAGGTGGACTTCAAGCCATAGGCAGCTCATATGCAGGGACCAGCCAGATTGGATGCACTCTGGATAGCCTCTCTGCTGAGCCTGCCCCATCTTCTCTGCTGTGTGCCCTGGTATCTGCCCCTCCCCCAGGAGAATGCCGGGGAACCACATGAGCTAGACGCTCAGGATTCCTGTCTTTCTCCCTCGTCTCTCATCGTGTTCAAGCCTCTTTCCAGTTCATTCTTCCCCTTACTCCTTCCCACTGCCCAGCCTTGTCCAGGCCTTCAACACTATTGCAATAGCCTCCTCGCCGGGCTCTCTGCCTCTGAGCTTTTCTCACCCAACTGCCCTGTGTTCCTGGAACAATGTGTCCACTGTCTTCCTCCTCACCTGAGAGCCTTTTCAATTACCAGCAGTAGAGTCAAGTCCAAACTCTGCCTGCTGTTTAGGACCCTCCAAAGGGCTGGCCAGACTTCTCAGCCTGGCATTCTCACAGCTGTCAAACCAATCTTCTCACTACCCCCACAGCTGGGCACACAGCCGGGCAGTCCACGCCCATCACTTCCTTCCAGAGGCTTCTTGAGCCAGGAATGTTCCCCTGCCCTAAACCCTGTTCATTCTACCGTTTCCTGTAGGAAGCCTTCCTCTTTGAACTCTTAGTGTCCTTTGCCATAGGAATTAACACCTAATTATTTCCTGTGTGTGTGTGATACTTTGTTTCCACAGGACTTACTGTCTTTGGGACAGGGGTTACATCTTGTTACATCTTAAGATGCTGGGGCAAGCAAACAAGGGAGAGCTCAGGGGACAAGTTGTACTAGAAGTAGCCAGTGAGAACAAGGAAGCTGGAGAGGAGACTCGTCTTTAAGGCTGCAGGAGAAGCTGGACACTGGGGACAGGGAGACACTCACTATATTGCTGCAGCTTCTCTGTGTATTCCGCATCAGGGCCATGACGCTGCTTCCTGCAGGGACAGAGCACAGGAGACCTGAGGCAAAGTACTATAGCTCCCGCTGTTCATGGGACCCTGGAGCCCAGAGACTAGCCAAGGACGGGAACCCATGGCTGGTGGTCAGAGTCATTCCTGAATCTCTGGGTATGGGTTGAAGTCCTTGGGAGTAGGGCAATGGTACAAAAGACGGGTGGATTGAAGTAGGCTTTCTCTGGCAAGGAAAGTCTGGGCCCGGGATGGCTGTGGCTGTGAAGGGAGGTGCTGGTTTACAAGTGTGGCCGGGGAACTTGAGTTAGTCTGTGGGGTCAGCCACGGTACCTGAGGCAGACAAGAGCGATGACCACGACGACCACCATGAAGACAAACCCGGCTACGGTGGATCCCACAATCAGGGGAAGCTGCTCTTGAAGCTGCTGGGCACCTGAGCCTGGGGGTCAAGGATGAGCAGTGAGTGAAGGAATCTGAAAGCTGATCCAGAGCAGGGACTGGCATGCAGTGGGATGGGGTGTACCTCTTTCACTTGTGGTCTCAAACTCAGCCGGGCGGCTATACTGTCCATAACCTGCTACTGTGCGAGCTCGGACCTGAACTACGTAGCGGGCGTCAGGCTGCAGCCCGTCCAGTTGTACGGAGTTCTTCTGGCTGGTTACAGTGGAGGCGATGCCTTTACTCTGCAATGCCATGAGAATGGAGGCATCTTTGGGTGAGTCTAGACCCACTGACCCCCATCCATCACCAGGCTTGTCCTGTGCTGAGGCGCTGATCCCAAAAGGCGTTTAATGCTATCTAGGTGTAGTCTTGTCCCTGTGCAGCCTCCCTCCTGCCTCTGGAGATGCTGACCTTCTCAAAGTACTTCATCTCATAGTCCAAGATGACTCCATTAGGCCGCTCTGGGGGTGCCCAGGACAGGGTCAGGCTGCTCCCCGAGCTGCTGTGCAGGTGGAGTGTAGGCACTTCTGATGGGGCTGGAGAAGAGAAGAGGCCCACTAAGGACTCCTGGGCCCAGGCATAGCTTTCTCAAGCTCATTTCCCACAGGAGCCCTCTGTATTCAGGGCAAGATGACCCAGATCTCCCTCTTTGGACCCCTTCTCACCAGCCTGGTTGGTGGTGATATTCACAGCTGCATAGCGGGGCGGCAAAGGGCTTTTGCCAGAGACACCGTTGACAGCCTGCACCTCAAAGGTGTAGCGCGTGTGGGCCAACAGGTGGCTAATGTGGACCCGGCGCTCCGTCAGGCCCAGCTGCCGAGGCACAAACTCTACGTTGTCATCACAGCGTGAACAGGTTGCCGGACCCCCAGCCCCAGAGCTCCCACGGCACTTCTTGCAGATAACGTTATAAAGGAGGTCATCACGTCCGCCAAGGTCCCGGGGCTCACTCCATTCAAGGATCAGCGAGGTCTCATTCACGTTGGAGATCACACCCCGGGGTGGAGATGGCACCGCTTTGGGAGCAGAAAGGAGAAATGAGTTGGGGGCCTGGGAGCACCCTTCTGCCCATTCTGCCTTGGACACTTATGCCAGCGCTGTCAATAATCTTTCTGCACTTCCTCATTGGGGCAACACGACTCCTGTTCACCCATCAAGGCTCAATGCAATGTTACCTCCTAGAAGCCTATCTTGACTGTCTTCTCCCATCCTCCATACCGCATAACATTATCTTACATGGACATTACCTGTTTTTGCAATTTGGTGCTAAAGCTCCTTAGTGACAACATCTCACTTTCTTTTACATCCCCTGCACCTGGCACACCAGAGGCGAGGACGAGGACAGGAAGACAGCACACCCTTAGGTTGTGGCTAGAGCTGGGCCGAGTGTGCAGCAGACAAAGGAGCGATGAGTTGGGGAGGTCCTAGCCAGTTCCTGAAGCCTGCTAGCAGCTAGAGGGGTCTTGGTAGAATGCAGGCAGATGAACAAGCCAGCTATGCTGGCTTCTAGTTCAAGGGTGATCACCTCCTTGCTGATAACGTCAGCGTGTCATCTAACTCCACTGAGTTCTAGTTTCCTCATCTAGAAGGGGTTATCTCCCTGACATAGGCTCTCAAGGAAAGAAAGGCCTGCTGAAGCAGAGCGTAGGAGCTCACGTACTGGTGCAGGCGCTGTCCGCGGAGTCTGAGTCCGCACGATAGAAGTTACTGTGACAGGTACAGATGCTGGCAGCTGGCGAGGTGGTGCGGCTATTGGGGGGACAGGGGAGGCAGGGCCCCTCTCCTTGCTTTGCCTTGTAGCTTCCAGGGGGACAGGCTGCAAGAGAAAAGAGGATGATACATACTTACCTCCCTCTTCTGAGAGAACCTGGCTCTTTCCAACCTATGTCTTAGCCCCTCCAACTCCCAGACCATGGGGGCAATGCTGGCACTGCCCGACTCCAGCTACAAAGGGTCCTTCTGCCTCACAGAAATCCGTGTCAGCAGGTCCTCTTCTCTCCTTCTCTTTCCCCTGTGCCCATCACCTGGACAGTCTGGGCTTGTAGAGGTAGGGCAGAGGGAAGAAGACAAAGAGGTGATGGGAAGAGAATACCAGTGAGCTTCAGTACCCTGTACTCTGCTGAGATGCCCCAGCCTTCCCTAATGCTCTGGGAGAGTAATTCTTGAGAACCTCAAGGATGCTGCTCTAGCCAGGCTAAGAGCTTCTTGGCAAAGCGTTCCTGGCAAACCTCTACTCCACCCACCAAGGAGCAGGACAGGAGTGAGAAAAAGAGGAAAGAGGGGGTAAGAAAATAGCAAGAAGGCAGGGGTCACCTGGAGTTCAAAGGCCTCAAAGCCTCCCAGGGGACCCGTCCCAAATGAGGCCAGAGCCAGGTGCCTGGACACCCTTCTCATCTCTTCTGCCAACCAAATTCATTTCCCGTGGCATGAGCTCTGCACATTCCTCATGTGTAGGGTGGCCATAATATTTATTATTCAAAATCAGAATATTTAAGGAGTGAAAGGGGAGACACTAGGATTAACAGGATAATGGGCATAATTGGAGAAGGTCCTGGACACACTAAAGAGACTTTCCAGTCTACCCATGTGGTGACCTCTGGAGAGGGTCACCGAGCTTTGCGATGCCCGTAGCTGGGGCTGTGCCCTTCTTTAGAGTTTAATCTCCCCTCATGAAGGTGATATTCCATCCTAGATCTTTGAACCAGTGGGGGAGGGGGCAGAGGCCAGGCCAGCCTGGTTGCTATGGGAACCAGCCTGCACTTCCTGCCAGGGACCTGCAGAGTGTTAGTCCTTCTTCAGGCTGTCAGGCTCATCACCCCCACCCGCTTTCCACACTTGGGAAGAGGAAGTTTCCAGCAGGTTCTTAAAGAGAAGCAGAGAGGCCGGGGAGACAACCCAATCCTGGGCCTCAGGAGGCAGGCCAGATTGATGGTCCAGCCCCCTCACACAGAGGGCTAAGATAAGAGCCATTTTCCTCCTCTGGGAGGTATGGTCACAAGTCCCATGGAGAAATGGGCAGACAGAAGAAGAGACAAGACCCTCACACCATGCCCTACTTCAGCTTTGAGTGAGGATTTAATGACAGTTCCTTAGCTGGGAGGCCTGCAGTACAGAATCTTCCTAAGACTCAATGTTGTTGTTGGCAAAATAGGGATAAAACTAGCAATCACTCTACAAGGTAGTAGGGAGGCTTAAAAGAGAACACGCCATCAAGAGGACTTTACAGCTATCTGGGAAGCCAGCAAGCATATCATGAGGTCTTAGGAGACTCAGCAAGTCTCTGGGCTGCCTAGTGAATAGAACTTGAACAATCCCTGATCTCCCTGTGTCTCCATACTCCGGGGACCAGTGGCTCCCATCAGACGATGACATGAGGTTTTAGGGCATGGCCTCAGTTACTTACGCCCATACACTCTTCGGAAACGTCTCTACCACTGCCCATTTTGCATGGGGAGCCAAGGACAGCATGATTAAGTGACTTGCACAGGCTCTCGGAAGTAGTAAGTGGAGGACACAGGACTAGAGGGACTTATGGCTTCTAACTACTGTACCAGACACACTGCCTCTCAAGAAACCTTAAAGCAAAGAGACGCCCACAGTGTCATCCCCTCAGCTCTTGAGAGCCCCTCTAGAACTTCCAAGGCGAAGTCTACATTGGAGACAGGACCAAGCCTCAAAAGTCTGTCCAGGTTCACACTGCTCACGAGTCAAGCACGCACAAGGTCTCCACTCTTTTAATTTAAAGACCCTGTCTCTCTTGCTCCTCCTCTCCCTCATTACCCCTTCTCTGGTGCTGGGGACTACAAGGAGAATCTGGTGCATGCGAGGCTAGTGCCCCACCACTGAGTGTATCCTCAGCTTCAGTTTCATCTTCTTTCCCCAGTCTCCTTTTCTCTCCCGTGTCCCCTCTTTGTAAGGCCTTCTCTACTTTACAGCACCTGCTCTCCCTTTTCCGCCCTCCAATCCACACCTGAGACCATATCTAGTTAGATATGAAGTCTGGCTGCTGTCAGGCTTCCTTCCCCCCCCCCCTTCCTCAGGCCCCACCTACCACGGCACTGGGACTCCTTGGCGGCTGGCTCATGGCCAGTAGCGCAGGTGCAGGCTCCGACGGGCACCATCCACTCCCCGTCGCCATTGCAGTAGAGCTTGAGTGGTACAGATACTTCCACGGCGTTAGCAATGCAGGTGCCGGGGGCAATGACCAGCGAAGTGGGCTCCGCCCCCGTGAGAGTCTCGGGGAAGAGTGCGAAGCCTGCAGTGGTGGATGCACACTTCTTGTAGAAGGCACGCACAGAGATGAGTGACATGCAGGCCCCTTGGTCCTGGAAGGCCAAGTAGAAGCCAGCCTTGGAAAGCGGCCCGAAGCTGCGCACCTTGGTGTTGACGCGCCCGGCATCCAGCCGCGAGAAGCTCTCATCTGGAGCAATGGTGTCCACTTTCACGTAGGGGTTCTCCATCCAGAAGGGAGAGGAGGCTGAGGCCACATCGCTATCAGCCTCGTAGTAGAAAAGGTTGAAGGTTTCCTTGCAGGAGCCAGGGATGTTGGGGATGCTGTTGCAGTCTCTCACGGTGAACTTCAGCTCCACGTAGACGCGCTGGACTTCCCGCCGCCAGATGAAACCCGTGCGCAGCCAGTTGTTTTGGCTCGACTCCCGCACATTACACACCTGATACGTGCGGATAGGATTCATGGCTTCATCGTAGCCGCTTACTTCTTCCCACTGAGTGTGGAGCAAGTAGAAAAAGAGAATGAGCCATTTACCTCGTGTCCGGGGGCTGCTGCATTTACTTCACTGAGGTGCTTCTGTGGTGAGGGGCTTAGAGCGCGTGTGCGCGCGCACGCGCACACACACACACACACACACACACACACACACACACACACGCGCGCGCGCGCGCGCGCGCGCTCAAAGACCAGCTTTCTGTGTGTCTATGTCACAGGTTCAAAGCCCTGCTTTCTGAGTGCATATGTTATATAACCTCTCTGTGCCTCAGTTTCTTGGTCTGAAACCAAGAGATAACTAGCATACCTCAGGAATACAGAACAAAAGGCACAGAATTAAAGAATACAGAAGACACTTGAACAGGGCCGAGACCTTAGCAAGCCTGATGTCAGTCCATGTGTTATCTTGGGGCCTCAGTTTTACCACCTGTAAAGTGGGACTGACTGGAATTAGATGAGGGTTTGGGAAGCCAAACAGTGCAACTCGGTTAATCTTGCCCTACCAAGAGAGAGTATTTGGTGAGAGCTGGCTGTCAACACTACCAACACATTTCATCATCACAAAAATTCCACAAAAAAATCCAAGGCTCATAGAAGAGTCGGAGCAGCTAAAACCCAGTTGACCTGATGGCTGCAGAATCTGTAGTACCATCATACCCCAGGGCCCAGGGCTCAGCCCAGTCACGAGGCCACCAGAGGAAGTCAATTCCAACAGCTGAGAGAGAATAGAATGGTAGGAGTTTAATAGTCAAGAAACAGAGGCCCAGAAAAGTCAATTGTCCTGCTCAATATATTAAAGATCTAGGGCCTAGGCCTCCTGGCTCTCTTTTTAAAAGTTTGTTTCTTTACTTTATATTTATTTATTTTTAAAGACAGGTTCTCTTACTATGTAGTCCTGGCTGTCCTGGAACTATGTAGACCAGGCTGTCCTAGAATTCACAGAGATCTGTCTGCCTCTGCCTCCCAAGTGCTTCTATTAAAAGCAGGAGCTGCCATGTTCTGGCTTCCCTTCCTGGATCCTGGGCCAGCACTCCTTCCAGGGACCCAGGCGGGAGGGGGGTGGTCTGGATAGACTTGGAAGGGCTGCTAGGTGAGGGCAATAGGACAAAGATGGACCAGCAGACAGAAGAACGAGAGACACAAACATTCACACCCTAGGAGGATCGGGTTAAGGTATGAGAATACCAGGGAGCTGAAGGACAGAGGCAGCCCAGGTCCAGGCCTTGGCGGGAGAAGGCATAACAGCAACCAAAATTCAGTATAGATGATGGGCACGTCTTACCCCACTCTCTGGATGAGATGTCCATGCCAGCTCCGACGTCACCCATTTCGTGTCCATGAGAGTCTCTGGGGGAAGCAATAGAAGGGAAGGTCAGGGGCTAACCTCAGAATGAGGGAGAAGTGACCCAGGAAAGTCAGGGAAGTAAGAAACAAGTTTCCATCTGGGACAGCCTCTCCCAAGTCTCCAAAGATGCCTCCTCTTTCCTGACCCTGAAGTCATCCCCAGAGGTGTCACAACTCCAAAGATGTCTGTCTGGCTTGGTAGGGGTAGATGTCCGCCTTTGACCCTAGGCTTGGGTTAACTGAGGCTGGAGCAAAGGCTGGTTCACACACCTCAGGCTCTACTAATCTTCGCACAAAGGGGCCAGCAGGGCCTTTATCCTGGAACAAAGGGCTGTGGGCTTCAGACCCAGCAGTGTGGGCCTCCCCTGACTCCATTCCCAGCACAAAGGCCCAGCCTCACACACTGCCCTGGGGAAGAGCAGTGGCAGGCCAGGGCCTGCTTCAGCCTCCTACTCAGCCACCTGTGGGGGTTGAAGCAAGGATGCTCTTTGAGGTAAAAGGACCACCGATGCCTAGAACTTAGTTCAAAGCCTCATGAAATCCCTGGAGAAGGCACTGCTCACCGTCCTTTACAGAAGAGGGATGCCCACACAGAGCTGGTCTAATTGACGAAACTGTTGGGACATGGAGCAAGGGGTTGAAGGTAGGGCACGTTTGGGTCCAGCTGATTCTGTAACAAACCCCTTTAAAGGAGTGAGGGAGCCAGGCATGGATTGGTGAGAGACTGGTGCTTGGAGGGCGAGGAGTTTCAGCTTAGTGTGGGACTACATGGTGAGATTCTGTCTCAAAAAATGAAAACCAACGCTCCCCCACCCCCACCCTAGTAAAGCTCAGAAAACTGGAAACTGGCTGTGTGTCCCAAAAACTTCTCCCTCCAGGAGTGTTTCTTGGGTCTCCAAGTCAGGCGAGTCGCTTTCCTCTGTGAATCAAGGGACAACAGCCCCTCTCTGTTCTGAGTTCCAGTTCCTTGTCAGCTCAGCTCGCTCAGCCATGGGAGGGGCACCTGTAATGTTCTAGACACAAACTTGCCCCCCTAGAATCTGTTTCTGAACTTTGGCTGGACAACTGAAGATAGCATGACCCCAAGATCAGACCTAGCATGACACCAGGAAGGAAGGGACAATCCCCTCCACACCCACTTCTTTCTTGTAGCCTGAGATCCAAGGCAGCCTCAACTTTGGACTTTAACAGGCAGAGATACCCCAGAACATCTAGAGGCTGTCACATCCTTGATGGGACAGCTCAGGGTCCCTAGAAGGTACGAACTCTACATGTTCCTGCAGAAGTCATCAGAGAACCCAGTGGGGGGACAGGGCAGAGATGAGTGGACCCAAGTGGGTGGCACAGGGGCAGAGTTTAGCAGGCACTCGCTGCAAGGAGCCAGACTCTATAACTACAGCAGCTGGTGGTGGTCCTTACTAAGCTGTCTTCATGGCAAGCTGTCCCAGCCTCCTCTGGCAGACAGACCTACAGACACATATTTGTCCTGAAGGTGGTCCTTCAGGAAAGCAGAGATGATCAGAAGCAGGGACCTAGAGATAGCACAGAAAGCAGGGCCTTAGCTGGACCAGAAGATGGTCCAAGTTGAACGACTCTGGCAGACTGGGACCAGACGGGATGCTGGGCAGCGGACTACAACAGACAGTAAGATGAAGAGACAAGGAGGCCCAAAGAGACATCGACAGAGAAGGAGATTGCCAAGTGGCCTCTTCCCCAGCCGGCATCCTGGAATACTCCTGTCCCAGGGAGCAGCCGCTCCGCGCTGAGCCAAGCGCACACCCTCCCCCAGCCAACCAGCCGGCCAGTCCGCCTGCTTGTCTGCCCGCCGCCTGCCGCTGCCCGCCCGCTGGAGCAGGCAAGGGCTCCCACAGCTCCCGCGCGCTGCCTCCCTCCTCCCTCTCCCTCACTTCCTTCTGCTCAGCCTGTGCCAAACCCATCTGGAACTGTTTAAACCCAAATATTCAGCCCCCCTCCCCCCTCCAGCCAGATTCCTCCACAGTTTAAAACAAGCCCTGCGCTGGCTCCGGGAGGAGGGGAGGGGGAGGAGAGAGGGGAGGGCTGGAGGCGGGCGCAGGAGGAGGGAGAGAGGGAGGCTCTTCATTTCTGTTTAATTTCTGGAGAGGGAGGGAGGGGATCAGCCTTTGGCCATCGCTCAATCTCGGCACATTTTTCCCATTAATGAGGAGAGGACTTGGGTTTCCAGGCCTGTGTGCCTGAGGAGGGGCTCGGGCTCCGGTCACCAGGGTGGGGAGGAGGCGGGTCGCTTTGGTTTTCCCTCTTCTCTTGGGAGAAGAGGGGTCTGCTCCTTGCAGTCTGCCCAAGCACGGGAGGGAGATCTAGGGCAGACTGAGTATCAGTGGCCTGGTCTCAGAAGGACTGACTGGGTTATAGCACCCATCTCTACCCACAGTACGAGGAGGGAGACCTTTTCTCCGCTGTGAAGACACCGACTAAGAACAAAAGAGCAACGTGAGCAACCTCCAAATACTCCTAGCTGCTGCTTCCATGCCAACCCCTTAACCAGGTGGCTGTGGAGGGAGATAAGAAAGGACAGCCACCCCCTAGACACAGGACTTGTATTGTTCTTAAGAGTTACCGGGAAGCTATCACCATGTTGGTGCTCTGGAACTGGGGCTTTGATGAGACACCCTTTCGGTTTTCCACCGGGCCACAGCCAAAGCAAGTAGCGGTAGCAGCAACTGTGTGGTTCTCACCTATGCACAAACACAACACTTGCACAGGCAGTACCCAGTTCTCTGTAGCTGAAGTTGTTTCCCACTACTGGGACCAAAGAAGGGCAAGTCAACACATCTGGTGGACAAATCCACTCGGAACCACCCACAATCACGTACACTTCCCCCACACAGCTCTTCTGACAGATGCATGTGGCACAAACAGATTAGTCTCCTTAGACATTCACAGAGAATCTTTCCTACACACAGATCCAGCGTGCCCTAAGGCAGGCCCACTCTCGGCCACACAGCCTTTCTAGGGACAGGCACGCCCAATCCAACAGTACATCCTCCCCTCACACGCCCCATTGCACAGCTACAAGGCACACCGTCCTGTACAGAAACTACAAACACAAGTACTAGTTTCCCTGCACATCACATGGAAAACACCATAGCACCATGAAGGAGCACGGAAACTCGATCTAAGAACCAACCATCAACGGGGCAGTTTGTGGCACAGATTAGTCCCAGTACTTGGGAGGCAGAGGCAGGAAGATTCCTGAGTTTGAGGTCAGTCAAGTGTAGAGAAAGTTCCGAGACAGCCAGGGTTACACAGAGAAACTTTGTTTCAAGGGAGAAAAAGCATCAATCATTAAAGTTAGTGTAACAACTTGGAGGTTCTATAAGCAACAGACATTCATAGCAAGCATGCTTTTCTTTGAGGTAGACCTATGGAAAAGTTGGGGGAAGGTGCTAACTCTCTACTTCTCAAAGAGGCAGGGCAACTCCAGATCTACTTCCTGTTGTCCTAGCTAAAGCAGGAGCTGTCAGTCAGGTCACAAGACTGGGGGTGGGGCAGGGGCATTGAGATGATTCTGGGTGTGACTGGGTGCGGCCTCCTCAGGTATAGCCCCTGCCTAAGCAGCAAGCCACTTCCCTGGCAGCAAAATGGCAGTGTGTGGACTCCTAAGCCTTGGGGAGGGAAGCATCATTCAGCAGTTTGGCTCAGGAGCTGGCGCTTAAGTTGGAGAGCTGGCATGATGGGGACACTGTGGATAACCCGGTCTGCCTCTGAGGGTCTCGTCTGACTAGACTTGTGCAAGAGCACAGTCTGAGATCCTTGCTGGCTGCCCTGGTGAAGGGCCAGGCCCACTCAATTTTACTGAGATGCCAGACTCCACAGCACCTCCAGGTTCCAAGTCCTCCAGAGTAAAGCCTGGAGCAAAAGTGCCACCTTGGCCCAGGAAACAACAAACAAGAAGGGAGACAGATCAGATCCAAGGAGCCTTTGGCTTAAATGCAGGCCAAGGATTCTGAAGTGGCAGGAAAGTCTTATTTCAAGGTTAGGGAAGCTGGGGGGTGATGGGGGGCGGGGAGGAGTATCACAGAAGGGCAGGGTCTGGTCAGAAAGGAGTGCCCTGAAGTCTTCACAAGTTGAAGGAAACTACCCACGCTGTCCTTACCCCCATGGAATTCCTACCTTGCACCCAAACAGGGGATCAGGTTCCCAATTTCTTATTCCAGTCATGGGTCAGTTTATGTTCATGCTCGTACCATCTGGGAAGGCCTGAGAGGGAAAGGGCTTGTGGGAATCCTGCCCTAGGGTCTGTGTGTGTCTTTGTGTGTGTGTCTGCATGTGAGCGCGTACACTCAGGTAGGTGTAGTGTTGTTTTTCTTTCTGTTACGTTTCAGTTTTTTTTTGCTTTGCCTAACTTCTTCTGGGTTGCTCTCCCACCCTTAGCTATGGTCCCTTGGTCTCCACATGAGGGATGTTGGGAGGGGAGCATCTCTGAACAGAGAATGCATTTTGTTTTTCATTCTTTCTCTCAGATCATGGGGATTTGTAATTAAATAAACCTGAGAAGGAGAAGAGAGAAGGAGAAGCATGGGGCAGGGAGCCCAAAGCCTCAGTGTTCCCACCCTGGGCTGTCTCTGCCAGCCAGCCAGGACCATGGACATCTGGCCTTGCCACAAGGCCTCCCCATTCCTCCCCAGGATGCCGGTCCCAGTGGCCCAACCGGGAGTTGAAGGCCATGGGAGACTTAGCCTAAGGATAGCCCTTGGGCCAAGGGGCCACTCCCACCCCATCAGGTACCCAGCTGCCACCCCCCCTACCCCCACCCAAGCCCGCCAAACCAGTTTGACTCAGCACAACAGGCAGGTCTACAATTTTCAAACTATGTAGGCCTGGTGATTCAACCTCTTCTGCTGTTTAATTAGTGGAAGGCTAGTGGCGGAGGCCTTGCCCACAACAACCTGGGCTTTAGCTCTCAGCTGCTTGGGCCGAAGCGGCAGTGGCGGCTAAGAGAAGGGCACTGAGAAACAAATTGGTCCTGCCGCTGTCCCTCCTTAGAGCTGAAGCTCTGGCTGGTGACAAACAAGCCGGGTGGAGAGGAATAGCAGACAAGAGAAAGAAGCAATAAGCATATCTAAGACCATCCTGGGCTGTCTGTCCCCTGGCACTTCCCAGATTCTTAGGGTCACACCAACCTCAGAGGGCAGAGGCTTGCTGCTTCTCCCCCAGGGCCAGACTTAGCTAGCCTGGCTAAATGACATGTCCCCACCCCACCTTCTACAAACTGGGAACTCTCTCTCCTTTTACCAACAAGTCTCTTCCCTACTGGGACTTAACTATCCTTTCTCAAATGCATAGGACCTGTGGCTCAGACACTGTTACACCTCTTTCCAACTGATCTGGGTTAGTGGGAACCAGAGAAATGTCCTTTAAGGAAGACGAGTCCTGATCCCACCTAAATGGGAAACTGGGAAGAGAATGAACAGGAGCCAGTGTCAGGCAGCTTGTGGGTACACACAGCTCAGGGACCCCAAGTCTATATACAACGAGACTGCTGAAGAGAGTCAAAATACAGGGCAAACCACTTGAAAAGTGTGGGAGTTGGTGACAGACCATCAATACGAAGGAACCAAAATGCCATGCTCTTGGGACACAGTCTCCAAGACCTGAAGTCCACCCATCTCAGACTCCCAGAAAGACAGCTGGGATTTAGGCAGGGCCCTCCCTGTTCTCTCTTTCCTCCTTGGAGCAGCAGGGAGATAAACCCCAACTTTCCAGTCCAGCCTCTCCTCCCATCATTCCTTCTGTTCAGCCCCTCTAGCAGGATAAGGACACTTCTTATTGCTCCCCAAAGAGCAGACTCTAGGGTGATAATGGTAACAACAACAGCTAAGCCTTGAATAGTAACAACTGTGCTAAGTCCTTTACACATAGTAGCAATTCAATCCATACCATTTCCACAGGAGAGCAGAGGAGTGGAAAGATGGTAGGTCTAAGGACCTGCTCGGCTCAGCACCTATGTTTCTTTAACGAAGGCAACGATAAAAACCCACATTTGTGGCTCACGCCTTTAGTCCCAGCACTCGGGAGGCAGAGGCAGGCGAATTTCTGAGTTCAAGGCCAGCCTGGTCTATAAAGTGAGTTCCAGGACAGCCAGGGCTATACAGAGAAACCCTGACTCGAAAAACAAAACAAAACAAAACAAAACAAAAAAAACCCCACATTTGTAGGCCCCGCTATTTTCCAGGGACATCCTCACTGGCTTAGCCTCCCTCAGTCTGGCACTAGTTCTGACTCCCATTCATAGTTGATCACAAGGGCCTCTCAGTCACCATCAGCTCCTTGGCCAGACGCTACTAGCTAGAGCCTGTCTCAAAGGGTCTGAGGATCGTGAGAGATGAAAAGGAGGAAAAGATCACCCTCAGGTACTCTTAGCTCATCTCCCCCCAAACCACACACCTCCACCACCACTGCATTCTCTGCTCTACCAACTACCACTACCTACCGCACCCCACAAAAGGGGCCATGGGACCCGATACACACAGGTGACACACAGTTTAAGTGTATGTCCCAGAGTGCATGTGCCCATGGTGCCTCTCCTGAGCTAAGATAGTCCCAGACCTGGGAACTCAATAGGCTCCCTGGCTCACACCCTTCAGGCAATCTACAACAAAGCCCTATGCTGGTTTCTCACGCCTGAGATCCTATCACACACATGTGGGTGAGTGGGTGAGTGTGTGTAAGTGTGGGTGCAACCTCTGTGTGTCTGTCTAAATTTGCATGTGTCCACCCATGTGAATAAGGCCCTCAGTACAGTGGCACCAAAATTCCAAAGGCCAGAAGCCTCTCTGAACTGTTTCAGAGATTTTGTTTTTCTTCCTAACCTTTAAGTTTACACTGTGAATTTATGGAAAGGAAACCAACTGCATAGGGATCGTATTTTGTTCCTCAACTAAAAAAGTGTCTGTATCTCACCAATACACCAAACATTAAGTACTGCCTGCATTCCAATTTTCCCTCAAATTCTTTGCTGTCCTCCCTCAACATTGAGGAAGGTTTTCACCCCTGACTCAATGGGTTTACAATTTTTGTAACACCAGGGGACTGTATGTGCCTCTAGACTGTGTTAGTGACCTGTGCTGGTGTTCCCTGTGGGTTCACGTCAAGTGGTGTAAGTGTGAGCTCTCTTGTCTGGGCCAGCCACACTCGGGCTGTTTGTCCAAGTTCAATTTCTTCCCAGTAGCAGTATTAGTAGGTTTCACAGAGCCCACAGACAAGGCTGACCTTTTCCCGCCGCTGATGACTAGTAGCCACTAGGCTCAGGTGCTCCCCGGGCAAATCCCTGTTTGTGAGGGTTCAATGGAAACCTAAGCCCTCCGAAGGTCCTGCTGGAGGTGGGGGTGGGGTGGGTCCGAGAAGGTTTACAACAGACACACACACCTCTTGTGTAGCTGGCACTTGAGAAACCATAAACAATGACAGGCCCCCCTGCCTCTCCACCCCCGCAGCCATCCCCTGACAAAGCGGGGTGCACACAATCACGCTTACTGTTAACTACAACGGATTCCTAACCAGTGCAGCCCCCAACCCGAGGAGCTCCGCTTCACCCGCCCAAACGCCCAGTCCCGCAGCCCCCGCCTTGATGCTGAGTCGCCCACATTTCCTCGCCTTCCAGAGGTGAGAAACCCCGGGGGTCTCGTTTCTCCGCTTTGACTGTAGGCTATTCCTACCAACTGGAAAAAAAAACCCAAAAACCCGAAAAACAAAAAACAACCCACGGCCGAACTGCTGCTTTCGGGAGTCGGTGCTGAGTCCTGATGCCAGCAGTTTCCCCAAAGAGGGCTGCGGAGCCGGCTCGAGCCTAGAGTCTCCTCGGACGTGTGCTCAGCCCACGGCCCCACACTGCGAGGCTCCCCGGTAGCGCGCGGGACCCCGACGCCGCTCACCTTCCAGCGCCCAGCAGCCGGCGGGAAGCAGCAGCAGCGGCAGCAGCAGCGGAGCGAGCAGCGGCAGAAGCCCCGGCGGCGGGCGGGCTCCGGCCATAGCCCGGGGCGCTCGGTGGGGGGGCCGAGCCGGGCCGCGCCGGCGGGGCTGGGGGCGCCCGAGGAAGAAGGCTCGCGCACAGTCCAAGAGATCCCGTCAGGGAGGGGGCGCAAAGCAGACGCGCTGCTCTGTAACCGAGGTGTCGCCCAACCCGGTACTCCGGGTAGATGCCGGCAGGTCGTTCCCGCGGGAATCTGGACGGACCGGTCCAGGAGGATCCGGGGCGCTGGATGGCTTGATGCCCGATGACTCGGGAAGCAGAGGGCGCAGGTGGTCGCGGGTTCTCGGGGCACAGTCCACTGAGGCCGAGCTCAGATCCTGGGCTCCTTGTGCGCTCGCCGTCCGGGGTAGGAGCCGGTATCTGGCTGCGCCGCTCACGTACTCACTTCTGCTGGTCCTCGCGGTGGAGCGGCCGCTCTGGGCGAGAGGGGCAGGGCTACCTGCCTGCCCGTCAACACTCAAGCCACGCCCTCAGAGACCGGCCGCCCACTCACAGACCGCCCAGCCAGCTGGTTCTGCTGCGAGAGCACTCTGCTGGAGTTCAGTTGGCCGCTCTTCCACCGAGCCCACCCTCGGCGTCTTGGGGCTTGCAGCAGGAGGAGCCATTGAAAAGATGAATTAGACTGGGCGGAGCCACACTGTCAATCAGTCGGGTAACCCCGCCCCTCTCTCCTATTGGCGATTAGTAACCAGCTCCAGTCCTAGACCGTGATAACCACATAGAACAAGCTGGGGGCGCCCCCCTGTGGTTAGCAGACCCATGGGATTCTGTCAAGAGGCTTTTTTTCTTCCAAACACATCCAGACCCAGCATAGATAGGCCTTAGCGAGTAGGGAAAGGGATGTGGGGAGTGGGAATTACCTACCCCAGCTTCAAGGGACTCTCAAGGATTTATTAATTCGTCTATTGGTTGTGATTATTTATTAGAAAATATTTTTGGGCACCCACAGTGTTTCAAAGTGGCTAGAGCAGAGAAGCGTTTATTATCCCGGAGCCATGTGTTAACTGGTAGAGGTGGGCTTAAAACTCACAGCGGGGCTAACAAGCATTCCTGCCGGGAAAGAACCTAGTTTTTCGAAGCACGATGTTAGGTCTAAGGAAACGGGATCTAAGTGACAGTATAAAAGATGGATGAGTAATAGTGTATTGGGGGTGGGAGGCAGTGCTCCGGGCAGAGAACATACACTTTTGTGTTAAGGCCTAGAATCGAAGAAAAAAAAAGTTCAGAATAGCTTGAGTGCAGAGTCAGAGCGGAGAGAGGGTGAACCGGTCGAGGAGAAGTAAACGAAGAGGGGCCCTGGAGGATACTGTTTTGGACTTACAATGTAGTCTTTCTCTTGAAAAAGGGGGACATTACCTTGTCAGATTGGCATGTCTGTCCTGGGAGGATGACAGGCAGAGACAGTGGTAGAATCCTGGGGGCTAGTGAAGGGGCCATGTAGTGGAAGGGAGAATGGTGGCTTAGACCAGGGAGATGGCTATAAGGAAGAGCCAACAAGGAGAGTTTGGAGTGTATTTGTGACTAGGTGAATGAGAGAGGCGCAGTGGTCGGAAACATCAAAGAGAGCCTCTAGGTTACTGCGATGGACTTCTGCTGGTTCACTTCTAGAACATTTACAAGGTGTAATAAACACCCTGAAACAATACCTCACACTTAGGTGTTATTATAGCCTCACTTTACAGACAAAACTGAAGAAAGTAAAAGAAAATACGTAGACAAACTGGTGTGTACAAAGACTTGGCAGCTTGCCCCAAGTTACAGGAGATGAACCCAGGACTGTGTAGTTACAGATGCTCGCTTTGCTTTATTAAAGAACTAAGGAGTAGTACCTTAGTGTGTGTTCAGAACCTCGAGCTGTCCCTTCCCACCTCACATGCTAGGATTCAGAATATCTGCAATGTGGAGCTCAGGACTCTTTAGTCTAATAAGTAGGTGGCTCTGATGTGTACTGAATTCTAAAGTCATGACCGTCATGCATCCTCTCATGGGCCTAAGGGATGACCATCACTCCCTGGTCCCACAGAGCCTTCCGTACACCCCCCCCCCGTTTCTGGGCCAAAGAATGAGAGTTGGGTTCAAGATGGGCTCAGAAGCATGATAGACAGACTGACTTGTCCCTCTGACCATGAAGCACCCTTAAGACTCCAGTTCAGACAAACAAAGCAGGGTAGGGTAAGGTCCAGAGCCTAAGGGTATTGTTTTGAAAGAGCTTTGTCTCCCTGGGCAGGGACTGAGGTGGGTGTGGATGCATGGAGCTGGGGTAGTAGGGGTTGCCTTATTCAGAGGCTCTGACCCATTAAGTTCTAAAAGCTTACAGAAAGCTCTAGTCCACATAAGGGATCTTAGAAACCATCATATCCAATTCTCAGTTGTGGGACTGGAGATGATGCCAAGGTGGAGAGAGGGGACTGCTTGTCCTATAGCCCTGGAGATCTGGTTGGTGTTGACCATTGTGATTTTCAGCAGGTGGCCTGGGGGTAACACATCCCAATTAAAGCCTTGCTTATTGTAAGGCAGATCTGTGAGGCTGGCACTCCTGTTTACTCAACATCTGTGCCAGGCTCGGCCTCACCCTAGACAAACAGCCCACCAGGCGGCAGGCACCAAGCTCCTTTGTTCTTGGGTGTGATAGCAAAAGCAGGTAATGGGGGCCTGTCCTCACCGGATGTTGGCACCATGGTTCCCACGGGAATGCTTCCTGACCTAGATGTTGACAGACTGGAAAGCATCAAAGTTCTGATGGCAGCAGCAGCCAGTGGCAAAGGGTGATGAGCTGGCAACAAAGGGATGGAGAGGGGGGCAGATGGACACCCCGGGACTGGAAATCAATACGCAGAAGGCCCCAGTTCCTCATGTTTCCAAGTTGAGATGCTGATCAACCCAGCGACTGGGCTCTGGCCTTGGGCTCTAAAGGAAAGAGGAAGAGCTCGGCTCTTGCTAAAACCATTTCTCCGACCACACCGTTGTTTGTTCGCCGGGTTTGATTTGAGGAGAAAGCTTGATGCTCAGAAGCATCCGAGTCCAACTTGGCAGGCCCATGCATTCAGCATCTGTGGGGTCTATAATAAGATGCTGAACTTTCTGAGCCCAAGGATCCATGTGGGAATAAGTGGGTGAAGATCTTCTCTCCCTCTCGGGCTACTGTGATATTCTCACTAAGGACCCAAAACAAGCCGGGCGGGGTGGGTGTCTCTGATAATGAATGCCCGGCTTCCAATTCTTTCTGCAGTGTCTGCAGATGACTAGAGGAATGTGTGCAGCAGTTAATGACTCCGGGTTTCCTTTAAAGAGACGAGAAAAGCTGCTGGTCCTGCCTTGAGTTAGGGTGAAACAAAGAAAGAGAACTTGGGGCAGGAAGAAGTGGTGGGATTAGTCCAATCATCCTCCCGAGTCACATCCACTCCTGAACTTGTCTGCTTTTCTGTTTTATCAACGACTCCCCTAAAGGAAAGGCCGGAGGGACTTTGATATGTACTTCAAAAATCCCCTTATTTTTAGATAAGGAAAGAAAGTCAATGGAGCCAGAAAGCCAACCAAGCCTAGTGCCTCACGTCTAGCACTTACCTGAGCTGCAGACCTGTCAATCAACTCCTCCTTCACATGGGAATAAGATGAGAGGGCTGTTGCTCTGGTATACTCTAAGTGCTAGTAGGCAAACATCCTGGCTTCCTTGAAGGCTCAGAGCAGCTGGCCCTGGCTATTCCTAGTTTTTTTTCTCTCACATCCTAATCATCTTTTCATAGGAGGTGAGAGAGGTGCAGCCCCTCCATCCACAGTAGGTTTTGGAAATTGCCTTGGGCTGTTACTCCAACGCCTGCTAAGGTCTCTTGGCAGCTTCTTGCCTTTCTNTAGGCAAACATCCTGGCTTCCTTGAAGGCTCAGAGCAGCTGGCCCTGGCTATTCCTAGTTTTTTTTCTCTCACATCCTAATCATCTTTTCATAGGAGGTGAGAGAGGTGCAGCCCCTCCATCCACAGTAGGTTTTGGAAATTGCCTTGGGCTGTTACTCCAACGCCTGCTAAGGTCTCTTGGCAGCTTCTTGCCTTTCTCACCTTCCCACCCAACCGACCGACCCTCACCGTTCTCTTGATGCTATTCTGCAGTGTTCCTTCTGAAGCAAGAGCTCGGTTTAGGCTTCCCTTGAGGAAAGGTAAAGGAGGAAATGGTTGCGGTTGCGTATTGACAAAACCTCCCTGTGCTCTTTCTTGGATAGAGGATCTTTAAACATCTTCCTGAGAGGGGAACACTTTTGGGGGCCTTTGAGTCTGCCTGCACAGTTTGCAAGTAGTCTCTTTGTGTAGAGAAGTTCATTTTTTTCTCTAGGAGCTATTTGAAGAAATATTGATGTTTGAAGGAACAGAAAGGCAGATCCCTGCTCAGAAGGACAGGAAGAACCCAGGGGGGGCTCAAAGGTGCTAATTAAGGACCGATACCCACAGCCATTTGAGAAAGTTAAGAACTGGGGAAGACTCTCAGGTTTTTATGTTTAATTAGGAAGTAGGGAGCGCCAGGGCCTAGAGGGACTTTTTAGAAAGACAGATTTTTAGCATGATATTTAACGTTCAACCAGCTTATTGAACATTCATCATGAGCCAGGTACAGAGCTGCAGCTATGAACCAGTAGACAGAGGAGTTTGTGTCAGGGGAGTGGGGCGGAAGCGGAGGGAGAATGTGAGGGTTACAAGATAAGCATGGAACACCGGAGGAAAGAGGTTTAGACAGGGCACCTGACCCAGTTGTCAAAGACAGCTCTGGTGAAGTCCAGGGAAGTCTCCTCAGGAAGGAGGCTGTAGAGAGACACCTGACCGAGGCTGGGGAATCAGAGGGGGTGGTGATCAGGAAAGAGAACGAGCAGCACAGCCCTCAAACCTAAAAGCACACTGGAATCACCCGGCAGGCTCTCAGAGAATCACCCGGCAGGCTCTCAGAGAATCACCCGGCAGGCTCACCCCAGGGAATCTTCTCTGTGGCAGGGTCTGGGCACAGGTGCATTTTTAAAGCTGCCCATTCTAATAATGTGGAGGTCAGGGAAAGGGGAGAAGGGAACTATGGGATTAGGGCTGGGGTGGTGGCCCCGGTAAAGTGCTTACCACACAAGTATAAAGACCTGAGTTCAGAACCCCAGTATCCATGTAAAAGTCTGTGTGCCAAGGCAAGTACCCAGGGTCCTATCACTGAGAGGTGGGGACAGGATCCCTAAAGGTTGCTGGTCAGCGAGTTGAGACAATTGTGGAGTGAGCTCTAGGTTCAGTGAGAGAATCTATCTTAAAAATTAAAGTGGAGGCAATGTTAACTTCTGGCCTCCCCATGCGCACACACACACACACACACACACACACACACACACACACATACACACACTAAAAGTCAACAGACAAGTACCAATCATAAAACACATGTCATAAGGCAGGAGGTATGATTCAGATAGACATAGCAGTCAGTAGTGTGTTCTTTGCTTTAGGAACGTGCAGCTTAGAGGAGACATACAGAAAACCATGACAACATGACAGACAGGTTCTAAAGCCTCAGGCAGAGGTATATCTGCTGGTGGGCCATTGCTTTGTAAAATAATGCCTGTAGAAGAACTTTTAGTTTGTATTTCCTCTTCCTCTTTTCCCTCAGTGCAGTTGTAGGAGCCTTTAAAATGTCCCCTCAGGACCATCAGGGGTCAGGGCTAATAAGACTTTCAAGATCTTCTTGCCTAGCTTCTTGCCAAAGGAGGCCTCCTAGTGGTGGTGGGTAGGTGATGCCCCAAGCCTGTGCCACCCCTGCTGTGTGTCTCTGGAAGCTCAGGCCCTCCACACTGGCCTTAGGTGGGAATCGGTGTCTGTAGTACTTGCTCCTTCTGCCCTGTTGGCCCCACTCCGCAGCAGCCATTCAAGCACGAGGCATTGTCATGGTCCCTGTTTTCATGTAGCTGCTGACACCACCATCTTGTTAGAATGCAACCATAACTGCTGTGCTGGAAAACAAGAGGACTTTACAAAGGGAGGCCAAGAGAGGTGACTGTGGATGCTCAACTGTCAAGACGTGACTGACATGGGCAAGGCAGGTGGAAAGAGTGGGCAGGACAGGAAGAGGAGCCCGTCACACTGACGCGCACACATGAATGAAATACTGTTCCACAAGTGTTCTGACCTCCCGAGGCCCCAGCTGTGGCACTCAGTCCCCTGAGTTTCACATGGCACAGCACCCTCAGGGAAACAGCCACACACAAGGCCCTTTGCCACGCCCCAGACTATGAATAGCCTTGATTCCCGGGTATCTCCATTTGAACAACCTTCAGGTATCTCAGACCAAGCATGTGCAAATTACAGCCATCTCAGCCACACCCCCACCTCACATTCTCTTCTCCAGGATTTTGTGGAGTGGTGAAGGACGACTCTAACACAGTGTTCCAGGGAGATGGCTGTGGAGTCCTTCACCCTCCTATTCTTAAGTATGAGAGAGCTTAGCTCCATGACATCATTTTCTTTCTTGCTGGCATCTGCTGACATCTGGTTACTTGTGTCTTGCTACCATATCTTGGATGTAGCTCAGTCTTTCTCTCTTGTATGTGGATTGTGATTTTTGTCTTAACTAATCCTAAGTGCTTAGCTGTTCTCAAGTTAGCTTTTGTGAATACATTAGTCACTTCTCCATTGCTGTGATAAAATACTGTGACAGAGTCAACTTACAGAAGAAAGAGTTTATCTGGCCTTAAGGTTCCAGAAAGATAAGGACCCTTATGGTGGGCAGGTGGACATGGCAGCAGGAAGGAACAGGAAGTCAAGAGCTCACATCTTGAACCCTTAGCATGAGGGAGGGAGGGAGGAAGGGAGAGAGAGAGAGAGAGAGAGAGAGAGAGAGAGAGAGAGAGAGAGAGAGAGAGAACTGGCAGCAGGTGGGACTCTTTCCTCTGAGTCTACCCCCATGGCATACTTCCTTCTGAAAGGCCATACTTCCTAAACTATCCCAAGCAGAGAAACTGCGGATCAAGTGTTCAAGTGGCTAAGATTGTGGGAGGGTATTTCTTCTTCAAACTACCACCATGATCAAATGAATTGTCCTTACAAGTCACCTATCTATTCCTTCTTGGGTGGGTAGTTCATAGTGATGTGGGCTCAGCCAGGAGTGCTGACTCTAGGGGGTGGTTCTGGTGTTCTGACTGGGGATCTGCATGTGGACGCTGAAGGTCCTGTTCCATAATTGGCTCTTGATTGGTCACTAAAGATACTAGTCGCCAATGGCTGGGCAGAAGAGGCAGGACTTCTGGATTCCTGCAGGCAGGCTAGTAGATGCAGGAGGAGGAAAGGATTCACCATGCTTCGGAGGGAGAGAGAGCCACTGTTCATGTGAGATCTTTGGTGGAGTGGCCATGGGCCACCTACCTGACTCGGCCTGGAGTACCAGATGGGAGATTAGAAACGCAACTAAGCTGAAGGCCGATTTGGAGGTGTTGAGCTGTAGTGAAAAGAAAGGCACGCTAGCCAAGGGAGGCATAGAAGAGCCTGGCCAATGAGCCAAATGCATATTAAAAATAAGATTGCGTGTATATGTGTGTTCTTCATCCGGTCTGCCCAGAGCTTAAAGCAGGGTGGCAGAAACTACATGCTACAGATGGCTTAGTCAGGAATGGTGACTTAGGCCTGTAATCCCAGTATTTGGGAGGCTGAGACAAGGTTGCCTTGAGTCTGAGACTACCCCGGACTGGATAGTGAGAACTACGCCAGCCATGGCTACGTAGCAAGATCCTGTTTCAACATTCTGGAGCCTCAAGCTCCACAAGGATAATGTGGTCTCTGCAACCAAATTAAGTGGGCTTATATGCCTCTACTCGTTATTGATGCCACCTTGAATAAGTCATGCTCTCTCCTTAAGCCTCAGTCTTCTGTCCCAGAAAATGGAGCTAATAATAGCGCCTATGGACCATTGGCTCTAAGACTATAGTACTGTTTCCCTCTGATCGAAGCAGTCTCTCCTTCATCAACTACACGATCACAGCCTGATCCCCAAACACAGGCAGCTCAGGCCCAACCAAAGTTAGTCCATTCTGAGCCATTTGTGTCCCATCCTTACCCCTACTGCACAGCCTTAAGAGTGATAGAGGGACGCAGAGGAAAGACCTGTAAAGATACTAGTTGCCCGCTCCCCAAACTGATGTGTTTTAATTAGGCACTGCCTGCCTCCTCCAAACACAAAAGAAACTGGTTTGAAATGGAGATAGCAAAAGGCGACAACAGTATGTTTTGAGTTCCCTGGCCAGTCGTCTATTCTGGGTCAAAACCCCTACAACTGGAAGATGGATCCACCTATTTATGTAAAAATAAAATATCGAACAACTAGAACATGAAAGGAAATCCTAAAAAATAGTAAAATGTTACCACTGTTTCTGAGAGAGTAATTTATGGTGACACGGAGCATACATATATGTGCATGTGGATACATACATTGCTCATGTGTGTGTGCCCATCCCTCTCTCTTCAAGAGCCTGAAAAGCAAACAGTACAGCAGTTCTCCGGGACAGCATCAGGAGAGGATACATCAGTAAAGGTTCAAAGGGTTTCTTTTTTTTTTTGAGAACTGATGACCCACAGAAGAGACTTGAAACTTTACTAGCAAGAAAAATTCTCAACGGACCCGCTCTTCAAAGTACGAGTCTAGCTTTCCAAGGCTGCCTAACTGGAAGCCTTTTGTGGATTTATTTCTAAGGACGAGCCTTTGTTCCACGAACACGCAACACTAGAAGGGGACCACGGAATGCTGACACATGGAACAGACTCCCACACATCTCCCATTATGTCATGTTCATTCCTTCTGGAAGTTTTGATGCTGGAAGGCCGCCCTGACCTTCCTCTCCAGGTTGATCACATAGCCTGATTGTTTTCTGAGGATTCCAGATTGTCTTGAACTGAATGGACAGGGGCTTGCACCGGGTAGGGGTGGGTGTGTAGAAAGGAATGTGTCAGAGGATGTCCAGCCATCAGCCTGCTGTAGGCTGGAGCCCACTTCTCACAAAGGATCCTTTTGTTATTCCAGGTGTCACCAAGAGCTTGACCATCCCTTGCACAGTTCACGCAGGAATTGCTCTCAGGACAGAATTGGCAAGGAGCTCTGTTTGGGGACTGGGGTGCATTTTGCTTTGAGAACACCCAGGGTAGGGTGGAATTCTGGGTGCGGGGGGCGGGGGGGAAGAGACTAGAAAGAAAGTATGGCTGGAATTCCACAGTGATGGAGCCTGGCCTTTCTAGGGGGTGGGGAGTTCCAAAGACTCCAGCTTATATCTTTTGCCCTTTGCATCCATGGGCTCCGTGAGACCATTGTCAAATGGACATAAACCCCAGCAAAGCCTCGCTGGATTGGGCATTGAGCTGAACTGCCCCCCTCTCTAGCGGACAACATATATAAATCATCTTTCAAGCCTGAACACTCAAAGAGTCAAAGGAGGTGCTAGTGGTAATTATACCGGACTAACCGGCTTGAACGGCAACCACCGTAGGCAAACCCAGTCCAGACTCCTTACTCACCCCCAGTCAGATAAAGGTTCAAGACAAACGGATGATGCCTTGGAGCAGGTTGTTGGTTGAGTTGGCCAATGAGTGTTTCCAAAAGTGACCTGCTTCCTTTTGTCCCCTGTGTCATGTTTTACACAGGATATCGTGCACTATCAACAGCAGCACAGCCCCCTCCATCTGGACCTTGCTGAGCCTCGGATTACCCAGAACAGATCCCACACGTGATTCTCTGTGGCACCGTTCTCCAGGGAGTTGTTTGTTTGTTTTTGTTTTATTTTGTTTTGTAACCACAAGGAGCTATCAAGCAGTGTAAAGGGTATGGCTTGTCTACGTGATGTGTCAGTCTTGAGAGAGTGTGGACCAGCAGAATCTGGCATGCTGCTGGCATGAGAGTAAATGGCAGACCCAGAGAGAGCTCCTGCATGTGTACCCGTGTGCAGGCAGCTCTTGCCATGGTCCAGGGTGCTTGCCTATGTATCAGCGTTATCGGCAAACGAGGTCCTGCCAGCCACTTGAAGGTCCTTAAACAGGTCACGGCTTCAGAAAGCCATCAAGGAGCCGGAGGCTTAACTCAGAAGTTGAGCAGGTACCCAGAGCACCACAAAGCTAAGATAACAGCGAACACTGACAACCCTCGAGTGGGTCAACGTACGTCGAAAAACACTTCAGAGAAAAGATGACGTTGCAGGAGGATTTCTGTTGGGCAATGTGGAAGGTCCAGAAGCATGCCGGGTTGCAGCAGCAACAGTAAACGTGTCTTCAGTAACAAACTGGATTCGTAGCTGTGGCTGTGGGGAGGCAGGAAAGGTGCAGGGACCAATAGGAAGAACACAGTGATTTGTCAGGAGTATTTTCTGTCTTAGCTGCTGATGGGTATACCAGGCTTGTCTTGAGTTTTCCAGGAGACAGTTCTGCTTTCTAACTCCAGTCCTGTACTTGGCTTCCAGGGCCTTTAGGCATGCTCACTTGACAGTTTCCTTCTCTGTAATGGGAGTTCCCATAGCACCCACCTCAACAGTGGCCATGACCCTTGAATTGCACATCAGGGACTTACTTTGTTCCCTAGAAGAAAGTGTGATCTTGCCTCTTTCTGTAATAAACCCTGACAGCAGCAGCACCAGACATAAGAATAGGACTTGGGAGGTTGGTTCCAGGTCTGCGTGGGCATGTCTGGGGTGAGCTGGTGCGCATTTACACATTCACGAAGACAGCCCTGTTTTTTCTTGGTATTTCCTGGTAGGAGCAGAGCTGAGGGTGTCTTCCTCCTCCTCCTCCTCCTCTTCCTTCCCTTCCTCCCTCCTCCCCCCTTCACCTCATGTATCTACTGCCTCTGCCCACTCACAGGACCAACAGGTAGATGACATTCATGGTCACTCAGCTGTTGAGGGACCAAAGTGAGGGAATTGTGATCCAGGGATCTCAGGAATAACACACACTTCCAAACTAAACTAGCTGTTCATGACCTTAGTCATATTCCATTTAGAAATCTCATACAAATCACTGAAGACTGCCTTCACTCACAGGAACTCTGGCCTCTGGCCACACGGGCATGGAAGCTTTCCTGGGTGTGGGGCTGGGCTCCACATTCCCGTCCCTGCTGAGGTTTTCATGGGGGGTATGCACACATGAGTTCAGGTGCCTATAGAGTCCTAAAGAGGCAGTTGTAGCTGCCCAACAAAAGAGGTCAAAACTGCACTTTGATCTTCTGCAAGAGCAGTATGAGCCATCCCCCAGCTCCCACTCATTTCTTTCATATTTTACTGCATTTTTCCTAACAAACAGCTTCTAAAAATATCTAACCATGTAAATATTTATTTCTTCCTTCTCTTTCTACATAGATGAGGTTGAAGCATTTCTTCTGCCAGGAGAATGACAAGTCTGCTTTCCCCACATCAGCCTTCCACATAGCTTCTTGCAGGCTCGGGTCTATTGAGGCAGAGGAAGGATTAAGCGCTGGTGGGTAGAACTGTTCGGATTCAGAGCCACCAGAAGCCGTGAGAAATTCAGAGAACATTCACTAGAGGGCGCTAGAACACTGTCGCGAGGAAACCGTTCCTGCTGTTCTTAGCCTCGCTGCTTTTTTTTTCTTCTTCTCCCAGTCCTTGCTGAGCCCCACCTTCAGGGAGCATAAAGCTATAGGCTACTGGTAACACACAAAGGTCAAGGCATGGGTACTGCCCACTGTTAAGTTGAAAGGGGGGTTGAGAATCCAGAGAGGCAGCCCAGGAGGCTTGCTCTTTCCTGTTTCTGTACATATGTGCACATACCACACATTTGCACATGTATGCACCATATAAACTACATGCACACATTGAGTGAACAATATACACTGTATTTTTTTTTTTCTTAGCTGGGACCCACCGAGGAAACTCTTATTTTGTCTCTGAGTAGTGCAGTCCGTGATGGCAGCGAAGACACAGCAGTGGAAGTGTGAGATATCTGTTCATATCACATCTGCAGTGGAAGTGTGAGATATCTGTTCATATCACATCTGCAGTGGAAGTGTGAGATATCTGTTCATATCACATCTGCAGTGGAAGTGTGAGATATCTGTTCATATCACATCTGCAGTGGAAGTATGAGATACCTGTTCATATCACATCTGCAGTCAGGAAGCAGAGAAGGATGCTCAGCCAGCTTCCCCTGCCCCTTAAAAAAAAACAATTATTTATTTTATGTATATGAGTACACTGCAGCTGTCTTCAGACACGCCAGAGAAGGCATCAGATCCCATTACAGATGGTTGTGAGCCACCAAGTGGTTGCTGGGAATTGAACCCAGAACCTCTGGAAGAACAGTCAGTGCTCTTAACTACTGAGTCATCTCTCCAGCCCCTCTTTCCCCATTTTATTCTGTCTGGGACCACCGTCCATTTGATGATGTTACCCACATTCAGGGTAAGTGTTTCCTCTTCACTTAAACCGGTCTAGAAACACCCTCACAAATCTCAAAATGTTTCTCCTAGGTGATTCCAAACCTAATCAAGCTTTCTCAATTAAACAGTGCGTGCATACCCTGCGCATGCGCCACACCCCCAAATCCTTGTAGAGCTGACTCAGAGGCGGAACCAGTAGCAGCGAGTTTACAACTTGAGAGAACAACCCTCACGGCCCCAGACAATCCACAGAGCATTAGAATCGCTATAAAAGAGCCCCATTAAAATGCACACGTGTTAACCACATGCTCCCCCGAGGGCTACATGCATTTGTCTATACCCACTGGCACATTAGCAGATTTACTAGGTGCTGAGACTGGAGTCTGGGAGCTTTTGTTAGAGGGTCAGAGGCGAGAAGAATGAGCATGGCCTGCTCACCACTGCACTGTGGGCTAATTATTGTCCCAGCTTCTTAAGGGAGGGCAAGAAGCCTCACAGGTGGAAAGTGCTTTGTCTAGGCTCAAACAGTAGAAGGCAAGCCCGGCATGGTGGCGCATGCCTTTAATCCCAGCACTCAGGAGGCAGAGGCAGGCGGATTTCTGAATTGGAGGCCAGCCTGGTCTACAAAGTGAGTTCCAGGAGAGCCAGGGCTATACAGAGAAACCCTGTCTCAACACCCCCCTCCCAACAAAAAAAAATAGTAGTAGGCAGAGGAGCTGGAATTCTGATTCTGCCCTGAAGAAACTTGCTATTGAGCAGGTATGGAAACAAAAGGCCCAAGATAAGCCAGGTGTGATGACCCAGGCCGGTAATCTCAACACCTGAAAGGCAGAGACAGGAGGGTCACAACAACTCTAAGGCTAGCCTGGTGAGTTCCAGGCCATCCAGCGGATCTTGTCTCAAAAAAACAAAAACAAAAACTAAAAACCCCTCAAATAACAGTGATAAAATGTAAAATAAAAAGATTAAAAGGCATGAGGATCCAGCAGAGAGTAGCTCCCTTTTCTTTTCTTTTCTTTTCTTTTCTTTTCTTTTCTTTTCTTTTCTTTTTTCTCTTTCTCCATCTGCATTCACAAGAGCTTTACTGTTTGGGCTGTCCTCTCTTAGGGTCTCCAAACAGCACTGTTAGCTGAGCCTAGACCCAACAGACACTAGAGCATGGAGGTGCTCAATGGTGGGCAAAGATGTTTGCAGAGGGTAAGCTCCAGGGGAGCCTCACACTGAGACCCACCCCTACCCAGCAAGCAAGCCATCTATGGAGGAGCCATGTGTGTCAAAAATAAAGCAAGCTGCCAGCAAGATGGCTTAGCAGCTGCTGATATCAACACGAATGGCTTGAGTTCAGTACCCTGGAGCCACATGATAAAAGAAAACTGCCCCAACAGTTTGCCCTCTGATCTCCACCCATGTCATGGAGCATGTATGCTCCCCCCCCCCCCCCCCCCCCCCCCCGTCCATACTAAATAATATATGAATCCAATAAAGTAAAACAAAATGAAAAATTTGACAGAGCACCAAATGACCACCTAGCCAAAATTATCCACTGGAAGTTATAACTGATGAGATCTACCAATTGGTAAGTTCATCACATCCATTGATGGTTCGAGGTAAGCTTAAAATGACACTGTTTACCAAATATAGGTGTATCTGCCATCCTTCTAGTACCCTACCCTCAATTTATGCTGCTGGCTGAGTGAGCCCCTGTCCAGCCAGCTGGAAGAGGAAGAAAGACCTGAGCTTTGCAGCCCTGTGTGTGCTTGCCAAGTGAAAACTGTATCAGCCTTGCTCAGGAGCAGCCTGGAGAGACCAAGGCAAACTCCCTACTATACACAAAGTATCAGAGGAGACAGTTAACTTGGATACTCAGGTACCCGCATGACAGAACCATGGCTACAATGTACTGACAGAGGCTACTCCTGGGCTCAGTGGTTGGGGTGCATCTTACCAAACTTCATCTAAGTACATCTGGGTACTTCTTTCTCTTGAATGGTTAACTGGCTAGGGATGCAGGTGAAATGGGGTCTTCAGTCACTACCAGGAGGCACTGAGTGAGTGTCTATCAGAAATGCTGGCCTGAAGACCCCTAAATTTGTACCTAGAATGGCTGAGTAAGGAAGACTTTGTACAAGTCAGCAGAGTCTTATAATTTTGTTTTCTTTTCCTTAAAAAGGCATTATGTTGCACCCTTCCCTTCTGAGGTGACCAAGTTTCCCAGGAAAGTCAGCCTCTGTCACCTCTAACCAGCTCCTTCCCTGCCAACCCTCTATGAGTTTAGCCTACAAGGTTTCAAGATGACAAGTCAGCTTTCAGATGCACAGACAGCGGGGCCACGTGATTAAGATTCTCTCTCTCTTTTTTTTCCCTTAAGAAAAAAATTGTGTTACAGAAGGATCTGAAGGTCTTCACAGCACCCCTTAGGGAGATCGCTTCACGTGGTCTTGGGAAGTCGCTATTCTAGTCTCACTGGGAGCTGGCCTCAGAGAATGTAGAGTTTGCTTTTTTTTTTTCCTCCGAGACAGGGTTTCTCTGTGTAGCTCTGGCTGTCCTGGAACTCACTTTGTAGACCAGGCTGGCCTCGAACTCAGAAATCCACCTGCCTCTGCCTCCAGAGTGCTGGGATTAAAGGCGTGCGCCACCACACCCGGCTGAGTTTGCTTTTTTTTTGACTCTGGTTACACAGGGGCCTGTCCAATGAGTGACTTAATTGGACACAGTCTTGGCTCCAGTGGACCTATGGGAAAGAGCCTTGGCTTTCTGATATTGCTTCCTTCTTAGTGAGAGGAAGTTGGGGAAGCTGACTCGGTGTTTCTTTCAGGAGCTGAGGAATTGAGACCAAGAGAAGATCTATAAGCAACTGCCCAGAGGGAGGTCTCCTAGAAGTTCATTGTGTCATCAAAGGGATAATTACTCCTCTCATCTCCCTAGCATGTGTATGGTAAATCAGCTTTTCTGAGGAATGGTCTCTCAGTCAGGTGCTTGACAGGTTCAGTTGGACTCATTGTTAAGGTAGGAGAGGGTAGGGTGCATTGTTGTGGTAAGTTTAGGATGTCAGGTTTCTGCCTGGAGGCAAAAGGTAGAACTCAGATCCTTTTGATCAAGAGGAAGTTTTCCTTAAACTTATTTTTTTAAGCTTAATGTTAATGTAGTGTGTGTGTGTGTGTGTGTGTGTGTGTGTGTGTGTGTGTGAGTGACAGAATGTTTGAGGAAGTAAGGAACATTCTCACCTTCCACCCTGTTGAGGCAGGGTCTCTTTTTTTTCTGTGTGTATGTGTGTGTACATTCTCACCTTCCACCCTGTTGAGGCAGGGTCTCTTTTTTTTCTCTCTCTCTCTGTGTGTGTGTGTGTGTGTGTGTGTATACATTCTCACCTTCCACCCTGTTGAGGCAGGGTCTCTTTTTTTTCTGTGTGTGTGTGTACATTCTCACCTTCCACCCTGTTGAGGCAGGGTCTCTTTTTTTTCTCTGTGTGTGTGTGTGTGTGTGTGTGTGTGTGTGTGTGTATACATTCTCACCTTCCACCCTGTTGAGGCAGGGTCTCTTTTTTTTTCTCTCTGTGTGTGTGTGTGTGTGTGTGTGTGTGTGTGTACATTCTCACCTTCCACCCTGTTGAGGCAGGGTCTCTTTTGCTTCTGCCGCTGAGCAGTTGACTTCAAGCTATCTGGTTCTCGGCTTCTGGATGATTCTTCTCCTGTCTCCACCTCCCATCAGGGAAGGGGTGCTGGGATTACAGATGTCTGCCACACACTGAACTCTGTGGGTCTCTGGGTGGTTTCTGGTGATGGGTCACAGTTTCCCAAGAAACACAGACACAAACCCATCACCCTAGCCTGAAGTAGTTCTTCAGCAACTCAACAAAGTTCTCCATTGCCATATTGTGTCTTAAATCTTTTTAAA
Organism: Mus minutoides; assembly: GCA_902729485.2. NCBI lineage: Eukaryota > Metazoa > Chordata > Mammalia > Rodentia > Muridae > Mus > Mus minutoides. Next base: position 453,070 of record LR750327.1, read on the forward strand.
AAGACTTATTTTTTATGCATTTTATGTATGAGTGCTCTGTTTGCACATACACCCACAGGCCAGAAGGGGGCATCAGATCCCATTATACATAGTTGTGAGCCACTATGTGATTTCTGGGAGCTGAACTCAGGACCTCTTTCTTGGTCAGTGCTCTTAACCTCTGAGCCATCCCTCCAGCCCCTGTGTCTTAATCTTAGGGTGGGGCGATGGTGAAACTTCCCTTTCTAGGGGTACCAGGTAAATGAGGGGTGGGGTCTAATGCTGATGATGGAGTCCTCAGCGACCTCCACGGCTGCTAATATCTGCTCGTAACCTAATATTCACACTAAATAATTCTCTCTCCTATTCCTTTAAGAGTTTCAGGATTTTTTAATCACTACACAAGTGAAATTCATCACTTTACTCCTAATCAAACAAAGAATCTAAGCCATAAGTGATATTAATCACATTACATGAGAAATTTTATTGTGTGTGATTTGCAGTTTATAACTTTGTCCTCGATGCTGGATGCAGTGTGGTGGCACATCTCTGCAATCCTATACTGGGGAGGTAGATCAGGACTTTAAGGCCAGGCTGGACCGCATGAGACCCTATTTTAAAAACACACACAGACAGATAGACAGACAGACAGACAGACAGGTAAGCAGGCAGCTAATGATGAATGCCTCCTTTGTTAACTTCTGCAAACTCGTAGCTTCATTTTTATAACTGGGACACTCAGAGTAGCTGCCTTTAGGTTTGCGGTAGGGATGAAAGATGAGGAATAGTGTCTTGCTGAGCTCAGGGCTTGATATAAGTAAGCATCCAGTCAAGCTGTGATTTCCTAACAGGTCAGTCAAAAGCTGAGTGATTTTGTCACCAAGCAGTTTAGTGGCTTCCTGTGGGTAAAGCTTTCATGGCGGCTAATTGTTCACAAGCTACAGTTCCACTTCCAGAAGCATTTACACAGAGTCTGAGAGCAAGCTTGCCCTCTAAGTAAAAAATGTGATGCCGTTTATAATATTTCTATTTTTGCCCAGCTGTTTTTAGAACCCTCTTTTTCTATCAGTTGAAGAATTGGACCAGATAAGCTGTGATACGCTTTGCCAATTTAAAAAAAAAAAGCATTTTCACTGTTATATAAGACGAGGAAACCGTGTCTGTCTACTCAAGTATCTTTGGGACTCAAAAATAAACAAAAGCAGATTATTATTTTATAGAGAATAATTTTTAGACTGAGAGAGCTGAGCCAAACATTTAACCTTCAACAGTGAATGCCTTGTCAATAATGAGGTCATTTGTATGCGACATGTAATTCGGAGAAAAAACATGCTTTGCAGCTCATTCAGCTAACGAGAAAATTAAAAAAGAGAAAAGAAAAGAAAAAATTAATCCTAAAGAGCCAGCAAATACTATGCAGGGGAATTTAAGATCTCCAAAGTGGGTATTTAATCGTCTGACTTTTTCCTGGGAATGTGTGAGTAGATATTTCAAATAGGGCACTAACCACAGAGCAAAGAAATTCAAGTACCCAAGTCTAGATGGGCAAACCATGAAGCTGTGTGCTGAAACTCCGGAGGAGTGTGGGTAATGCACAAGGAGCCTGGGTGATGCCTCAGGGCATCCTAGGGGCTACCACCTGAACTGCTGGTAGTGCCATCACCATCAGAGAGGCTCTTCTCCCTGCATCTGATTGCCTTCATAGCCTTGTGAATCTTGTAACTTCGGAGCTTCCTGAGACCTGAAATTTTGGTTAGCTTTGAGTCTTAGAAGTCCCCTTCTCCTAGCAGGGGACACTTCAGTTAGAAGGAAACAGATACATAGTAACATTTGCAGAGCCCATGTTTTACAGTCTCGATCTCTGACAGTATCAAAATGAATAATGCAATGTGGCTGATCCAAACTCTTAGATATTATGTACTCTTTAAATGGCACAGCATTGACCAGTTAGTTTCTGCAAACTGCCAGCTCTGAGAATTCAAGCCCAGGCTCAGGCATTGTATCAGAAGCAATTAAATTTGTCTCTGCCATAGTTTCCTCATTGGGAAACCTGATAAACTTATATATCTCAAGGAAGAACTGAGTACAGGGGCTGGAGAGATGGCTGGGTGGAAAAGAGTACTGACTGCTTTTCCAGAGGACCCAGGTTCAATTCCCAGCAATCATGTGGTGATTTACAACTCTCTATAATGAATTATGATGCCCTCTTCTGGCATGTAGATGTAGATAGAACACTCAAATAGATAAAATGAGTAAATACATCTTTTAAAAAAGAACCAAGTATAGTTATAGATATTTTAAAGAGCCATAGAGAAACCCATTACTCTCTCTGTCTCTAACTTTTTTTTTTTTTTTTTTTTTTTTTTTTGGTTTTTCGAGACAGGGTTTCTCTGTCTAGCCCTGGCTGTCCTGGAACTCACTTTGTAGACCAGGCTGGCCTCGAACTCAGAAATCCACCTGCCTCTGCCTCCTCTAACATTTTAAAAATCTATTTATTTATTTTATGTAAGTACACTGTACCTCTCTTCAGACACACCAGAACAGAAGAGGGTATCAGATCCTATTACAGATGGTTGTGAGCCACTATGTGGTTGCTGGGAATTGAACTCAGGACCTCTGGAAGAGCAGTCAGTGCTCTTAACCACTGAGCCGTCTCTCCAGCCCCCTCTAACTTTTGTTGTTATCATTTGAGGCAGGGTTTTTCTGGGTACCCTTGACTGTCCTAGATCTTGCTGTGTAGATTAGGCTGGCCTTGAACTCAGAGATCTGGCTGCCTCTGTGTGGTGGTTTTGACAGAAGCATTACACGCAGGAAAGGTAACCATTCATAACCAGAATAAGTACCTACTCCAGTAAGAACCACTAGGTTGCTGGCTGGTTTCCTTGAGGAATGGTGCCATATCTAGGGCTCAGTGTTGGTCTGTGCTGTTGGCAGATCTGGCATTCAGCAGCTATAAACTAGGTTCTCTTGGGCTGGTTCCAATCCTTCTTAGCTGCTCTCCTCTGCAGCCCCTCCCCCATGATTCTGGCATCTCAAATGTCTTGGGGTTTCCAAGGCAACTTCAACTTTATAGCTTATTGTTCCAATGTCTGGGATCTATAGCTATCCTCCAGGTTCCTCCAAAGGGCATGGGTCACTTCTCCAGTTCTGCTCTCTGTAGCACTCTAGGCTCTGGTTAACTCCACTCACTGCTGCTGTGTTCTTGGTGATCATGTCAGGGTACTGGCATCTCCAATATGCTGGGGTCTTCTTCTACAACTAAGTGTTACCAATAACATCTCACAGTCTCTCTTCATGGTGCAAACCTCAACTTCATTGCATGATGTCTTCAGTCCTGGGCCGTCAACTGCAACCGAGGCTGCACCTTCACCCATGCCCTTCCTTGGCTTCTCACAGTGTCAAGTCTCAGCTGCTCTTCATGACCCCTTCATGCCTTCAAAACCAGCACCACCTTCGTGGTTCTCACACCTTACTAAGTCCAGCTGCAGCACAAGGTATAACCTTGATTATCTCTGGAACACAACTTCTTTGTACTTTCAGTAAACACTTCCCAGAAGATTTCACCTCAGTGATGCTGGTCTCTTCTTAATCACTGCTAATTTCTTAACTCCAGCTAACCAGCATCAATTGTCCCAGTAGTCCCTTCTACTCTTGATTCTAAAGCCAGAGCCACATAGCCAAAGCTATCCACCAAGCCCCTGAAACTCAAATACCACCAATGTCTCTTCTGCTACTTGCTGGAGCTGGAACCCTTGTTCTATTACATTATCACCAGCTTTCTGTTTTCTACCTCCTTCACTGCCTCTGCTTGGCTGTCCTGGAACTTGATTCATAGAATGACCTTGAACTGAGAGATTTGCATGGCTCTGTCTCCAGAATTTGGAATTAAAGGCCTGTACTGTAATAGGTGGGCATACTGCTACTTGTATTCTAATGCTACTTTGGGGCCCCCAAGGCTGGTTGCCCCAGAGACAGAGAGTCCCTGCACTGTAAGACTTTAAATACCCCTGTCCCAAGTTATTTCTAGTTAGTAAATAAAGATGCCCACAGCCCGTAGCTGGGCAGAAGAGACATAGGTGGTATTTGAGTTTCAGGGGCTTGGTGGATAGAGGACACAAGGAAGAAAGATGTGCAGGAGAGGAGGAAGGAGAAGCCACCATGGGTTAGGGATCAAGAAATCGAGGTCGGAGCCGGGGGTGGTGGCGCACGCCTTTAATCCCAGCACTTGGGAGGCAGAGGCAGGTGGATTTCTGAGTTCGAGGCCAGCCTGGTCTACAGAGTGAGTTCCAGGACAGCCAAGGCTATACAGAAAAACCCTGTCTCGAAAAACAAAAACAAAACAAAACAAAACAACCCCCTCCCCAAGAAATCGAGGCCCTGAGAGCTGCCCAATTGGAGTTAAGAGTAGCCCAGATGGAATACAGTAAATAGTAAATAATAACTTGGGCTTATCAATAGGAAAGTACGCTCTATAGCATGGAGGGTAGGCAGCTGCCCAGCAATTGTGCTGTTTAGGATTTATTGTAAACATAAAGATTGTGAGTGTGTCTTTCATTGAGGAACTCAATAACCAAGGCCGGGTAGAAGTCCTGGGCTGGGATTTTAAATATTTTCCACAACAGAGTACCAACATGCTTGGACTTAAGCTCTGTACCAGGCTAGCTTTGAACTCAGAGATCTCCTTGCCTCTGTCTTCTGGGATTAAAGGCATGTACTAACATGCCTGGGCCTAAGTGTTTCATGGCCATTATGCCTGAACATCCTATGTCTTCCAGCTCCAAGATCTGGGTCAAGGTGTGCCCTCCATTTTCTAGATTGTTGTTCATTTCAGATTAAACGTTTAAATAAAAGCAACAGCCAAACAGTAGTGATGCCCAGATATAACTATTCCTTGACCAACAGCAAAAACAAACAATAAGCTTAGCTGGGTAGGATCTTGCTGAATGACCCAAGGTCAATGATCTCTTAATCTTTTTATCTCCCTTCCTTGATCATAGGATTCAGCTCCATTCTACCTCCTGGTGCCCCTCTAATATTTCAACTATAGATTTTGTACTTTTCCTTTCAAAGCTTGCAAAGCTTGATTAAAACGCTCCTCATGAGACTTATCCAGAGAACAAAGTCTGTGCTGGGCTTTTAAAGACTCCTTTTGTCAATGTAATTAATATAAATCCCTTTACCTTAGCCTCAAGCAGACTCTTCAGACAAGGGCAAAAAGCAGCCACATTCTTCACCCAAATACCACACAAACAGTCTCTAGGCCACACGATGAAATTCTTCTCTTGGGCCAGGTCTGCACAATTCAAATCACTCTCAGTAACAAAGTCTTCCATATTCTTACTAGGATGGCCCATTAAGCCCCACTTAAAGCATTCCACTGCTTTTCAAAGTACCAAAGTCCACATTCCTCCAAACAAAAGCAAGGTCAGGCCTATCACAGCAATACTCTACTTCTGGTACCAACTTCTGTTTTAGTTAGGGTTTTTATTGCTATGAAGATACACCATGACCAAAGAAACTCTTATAAAGGACAACAGTTAATTAGGGGTTAACATATAGGTTCAGAGGTTCAGTCCATTAACATCAAGGCAGAAAGTATGGCAGCGTCCAGGCAGGCATGGCACTGGAGTCAGAGCTGAGAGTTCTATGTCTTGTTCTGAAGGTAATCAGGAGAAGACTGTCTTCCAGGCAGCTAGGAGGAGGGTCTCAAAGCCCATCCTCACAGTGACATACTTCCTCCAACAAGGCCACACCACCACACTCTGCCTCCCAAATGCTGGAATTAAAGGCATATGCCAACACTGCCCAGCTGCTCTCTATCTAAATTTTAAATAAACTTTAAAACTGCTAGAATTTGGGCTAGATAAATGGCTCAGTGGTTAAGAATTATTGCTGCTTTTGCAGAGCACCCAGGACCCTCATTAGGTGGCTCATGACCATCTGTAATTCCAGATCCGGGGCATCCAGACCCTCTTGTGGACACATATGAACATAACTGAATATAAAATAAATCTGTAAAAATTATTTCAAAATTGCTGAGATTAAATGTAAAGTTATAACAGTTGCCAAAAGATGGTATTTGTGCAAAGTAGACTATATAAAATTCAGTCACTGGGAAAATTCGGGAAAGCCCGACTCACTGGATTCTAGCATCCACAGGTTCAGATCAAACATATTTGTAGAAGGCTAGAGAGATGGCTCATTGGTTAAGAGCACTGACTGCTCTTCCATAGGGCCTTCATCATGACTTATGGTTATAAGTCTGTAACTCTAGTTCTAAGGGATCTGACAACCTCTACTAGACTCCTTGGACACCAGGCACACACATAGCAGATATACATATACACAAGCAGGATACTCATACACATGAAATAAAAATAAATCTTTAATAAATTGTTGTGGAAATAAAAATTATGTCAATACTGAACAGACACATACTGTTTTTCTTGTCAAATCACACAGCACAACAGTTTTGAGGTAGCATTGGTATTAGGCATCACAAGGAGTCTGGGTTGATCTAAAACATATGGGAGAGGCTGGGGGAGAGCTCAGGAAGAAAGAGAACTTTACTGTTTGTGGGAGGATGTGTGTAGGTTGTATGCAAATCATTTTATAAAAGGGAATTTGCATTTAAGGATCTGCTGACTGTTGGCAGCTGGGTTCTTGGAACTGCTCCCCTGTAACTGATGAAGGACAACTACACTGTGGTAGGATCCAGATCCATCTGTAGCCAGCTAGTTAACTCCGTTACACTTTAACCTCCAGTCGAGATGTAAGTTAAACTGTAGCTTCTACCTTTTCTTCTACTGTACAACTCCAGGGCCTTCAGAATTATAGAAAACAAGCAACTGTGCACTGAGTTGTAACCTCAGCCTCCTTCCTTCCTTCCTTCCTTCCTTCCTTCCTTCCTTCCTTCCTTCCTTCCTTCCTTCCTTCCTTCCTTCCCTCCCTCCCTCCCTCTCTAAGTCTCTCTCTTCCTTTCTCAATCTCTTGTAGCTCAGTCTGTCCTCCTACTTGCTATGTAGCTAAGAATGACCTTGAATCTCTGTACTCCATCTGTGGAGAGCGTGATACAGGTATTGGCCAGCACACGAAGTTTGTGCAGTGCAGGGGATCAAGCCCAAGGCTTTGCTTGTGTTGGCCAAGCACTCTACCAACAGCCCCATCCCATTCCCCATTCTTGTCTCCTGTGCAATCTTATATCACTTCCTTTAAACCCTTCCGTTCTGAAGCTTTGTACTTTTTGAGAAGTGCAGTCCAGGCACAGCTCATATGTTTTGCTGTTTTATATTTTCAGTACCATCCATTTTTAAAATATTGTCTCTGATGATTTATTTTCTGACCTGTAATTTACTTAGAAATAGCTCATTTATTTCCAAATATTTCAGATTGTCTAGCTGCCTCATTGTTATAATCCATCTTAGTTAATTTTGTACTCTGGTGTTAAGGTAACTTATGAAAGAGTGTATTTGGGACTTACAGTTTTAGAGAGTTATAGTCCACAACCATCCAACCATCATCGCGCGGAACATTGCATGGTCCTAAAGCAGTAGTTGAGAGCTTACACCTTGAGATAAAACAAAAGGCAGAAAGAGAGAGAGAGAGAGCTATCTGGAAATGGTTAGAATCCTTTGAAACCTCAAAGGCCACCCTCAGTGACATACTTCCTTCATCAAGGCCACACCTCCCAATCCTTCCCAAAGGATCTTCTCATAGAAGACAAAGTGTTCAAACATAAGAACCTATAGGGGCCATTCTCATTGAAATTACCACATCATATCCCCAGTTTCCATAGGTATATGGCTATAACATGGTTCAAAATGCAGTTAGAAAAAGTTGAAAGGACTTCACAATCTCAACATGGTTTAAAAGCCCAAGTCTTTTCTGAGACTCAAGACAATCTCTTAACTGTAACCTCTGTAAAATCAAAAGCAAAAACCCCAATTATATATTTCCAACATGCAGCGGTACAGAACATACATCACCATTACAAGAGTGAGGAAAGAAGGCTAAATGAGAAAATACTTGACCAAAACTAGACCAACACCCTATGAGACAATAGCTATAATCCAAATGCTCTGGCCCTGTGTCTGATGTCAGAGAGCTTAGGTAGCACTGACCTTCCAGCTTTGGCACCTGCAACACACTGTTCTCTCTTGGGCTAGCACCATTTCCTCTATGAAGTAGCTTGTCGTGGCTCTGGTATTTCCAAAATCTTGGGATTCTGATGCAAACCAGGCTTTCCCTTCATGGCTTCACATGGTGACCTCTCAGAGATTCCCCTGCCAAACATTTTGTCTCAGCAACTCTCCTTAATCATAGAAGATTCCACAAACTCCTTCACCCACATATCCTTCATGAGTCATGTCTCGATAGCTTTCTTCTATGGTTTTTAGGATCTGAACATTTTGCAGACCTATCCTGAAGTGAGAATTTCTGTTCTTTTTGTTGTTGTTGTTGTTGTTGTTTTTGTTTCTTTGGAGACTCCATTGTATCATGAGATGGTTTTTCTGGAAGCTGTCTTATGAGAGGATGTTTTGCTGAGAACAGACACATGGTATTTTTCTGGAAGCTGTCTAGTGAAAGGGCACGTGATGTTTGGAAAGAGTGTAAGTGTAATCCAACAGACAGTGGATCATGCTCGGGCATTGGTTCGCCTTGCTTTCATAGTTGATCTTTGCTTGTCATGACTTCTGTGGTGGTTTGAATATGCTTGCCCCAGGAAGTGGCATTATTTGGAGGTATGACCTTGGAGGAATTGTGTAGCTGTGGGCATGGCTTTAAGACCCTCCTCCTAACCACATGGGAGCCAGTATTCTCCTAGCAGCCTTCAGACAAAGATGTAGAACTGTCAGATCCTCCTGTACCATGCATGTCTGGATGCTGCCATGCTCCCACCTTGATGATAATGGATTGAACCTCTGAACCTGTAAGCCAGCCCTAATCCAGTGTTGTCCTTATAAGAGTTGTCTTGGTCATGGTGTCTGTTCATTGTAGTAAAACCCTAACTAAGACAACCTCATAGAAAGAAATGAACCAAAGAATTTCTGGCAGTGTTCTGGCTGCTTCTTGCTGCTTGAGCAGACTCAAGCTGATTGGCAGAGCCTTGTGGTTTCTTCTGGATAGAGCCACTGCTGCTGATTCGTGTTTGATGTTTTGCAAGTAGACTGGACTGCTGATAACAAAGATTGGAATTGCTGCAAAGAATTTGTCTTAGTCAGGGTTTTACTGCTGTGAAGAGACACCGTGACCAAGGCAACCCTTATAAGGACAACATTTTAACTGGGGCTGGCTTACAAGTTCAGAGGTTCAGTCCATTATCATCAAGGTGGGAGCATGGCAGTGTCCAGACAGGTATGGTTCAGAAGGAGTTGAGAGTTCTACATCTGGGTCTGAAAGCAGCCTGCAGAATACTGATTTTCAGGCAGCTAGGATGAAGGTCTTATAACCCATATTCACAGTGACATACCTACTCCAACAAGGCCACACCTTCTAACAGTACCACTCCCCGGGCTGAGAATATACAAACCATCACAGAACTAGTTTTAAATAAGTTCATGTCCCCCTTGCCCTATTAGCTGTCTTCCTCCCTACCTTTGGTCCGTGGGCTATAAGGGTAGCTGAAGCATTCTAGAACCCTTATTAAAGTAGGTTTTGAAAAACATGAGCATACACTTTCCTTTCCCAGGCTGGAAGCTTAGCTGGGTGGGGTCTTGACCCTAGGGCACTCCCCTCTATTCATTTCAGAGCAGGCCTCTCCTTAACTCTTTCACCATGCCTTGACTACAACTGTAAATTTTCTGGTGCTCCTTTTTTATTTTTAAAATATATTTATTTATTTATTTATTTATTTATTTATTATATCTAAGTACACTGTAGCTGTCTTCAGATGCACTAGAAGAGGGAGTCAGATTTCATCACGGATGGTTGTGAGCCACCATGTGGTTGCTGGGATTTGAACTCAGGACCTCTGGAAGAACAGTCGGTGCTCTTACCACTGAGCCATCTCTCTAGCCTGCCTCATGTTCCTTTTCTCCTCAGTTTGTATTGTATTGGTTTGTTTTGGTTTTTACCCTGCTTGCTATTTTTCATTATAGATAGACATGAATAAATATAATTAGTAGTAAACACACAATGAAGTCAGTATTAGGCCTTCTTAATGTCTCCTCAGCCAAGGAAATTAATCTATTTTTTTCCTAATTTAGCCCCAGGCAGATTCTTATGTTTAAGGCAGAAAGCAGTCAATTTCTTTGACAAATGTCACAAGTATGGTCTCTAGTCCAGTTACTAAAATTGTCTCCTTCTGAAACCTCTTGAACTGAGTCTCCATAATCCACATTGCTCTTAGCATTACTGAATTCCACTGTTACTAGGAGGGCCCATTGGGCCCCACTTATGACATTCAGACCTAATCTGAGATCCCAAAGCCTCCATATTATTCCAGAACCCAGTATGGTCAGCCCTGTTTGTGCTGGCTGGTTTTGTGTGTCAACTTGATACAAGCTGGAGTTGTCACAGAGAAAGGAGCCTCAGTTGAGGAAATGCCTCCATGAGATCCAGCTGTAAGTCATTTTCTCAATTACTGATCAAGGGGGAATGTTTCATTATGAGCAGTGCCATCCCTGGGCTGGTCATCTTGGGTTCTATAAGAAGGCAAGCTGAGCAAGCCAGGGGAAGCAATCCAGTAAGCAGCATTCCTCCATGGCCTCTGCATCAGCTCCTATCTCCAAGTTCCTGCCCTGTGTTGGTTCCAGTCCTGACTTCCTTTGTTGATGAACAGAAATGTGGAAGTGTAAGCTGAATAAACCCTTTCCTCCTCAACTTGCTCCTTGGTCATTAGGTTTTGTGCAGCAATAGAAGCCCTAACTGAGACACCTGTCATTGCCCACTCCCTAGTACCAACTTCTCTCTCGGTTATGTTCTATTGCTCTGGTAATATACCATGACTAAGACAACCTATACAAGAAAGTGTTTATTTGGGGCTTACAGTGTCAGGGGGATAGAGTTGATGACCATCATGTCAGTATTGCTCTAGAGCAGTAGCTGTGAGCTTATATTTTGAGACACAACACAGAGGTAGAGACCGCTAGCTGGGAATGGCAAGAGTCATTTTGCTTTGTTTTATTTTTGTTTTTTTGAGACAGGGTTTCTCTGTATAACAGCACTCCTGCCCTCTACCCCCACCCACAGGTTGTGTAGGCTGGCCTTGAACTCATAGAAATCTGCCTGCCTGTGCCTCCCCAGTGGTAGGATTAAAGGCATATGCCACCATACCTGGCATAAGAGTCTTTTGAAATCTCAAAGGCCACCCTCAGTAATACACCTCCACCAACAAGACTACATAGTCCTTCCCAAACATGTTCACAAACTGGGGACCACCTATCCCCATATATGAGTCTAGGGGTCTCTCTTGTGAAGAGTACCACATAATCTGTAATGGTATTTTTTTGGACAGGTTGAGGTACATGTTCCAGCACATGGTCTGTCCTGTGTGCAATTCTAGGTCCCCAAAGATCTCTGAAAGGCATAGGTTGGAAATAGATAAGGCCATCAGAGGAATGTGCCCTGCAGCAGGGTGGGTACCTGCAGAGGCTTCCCTTCCCATAATTCCATCTCTTCTGTTTGTTTCTGTCTTCAGCCTACCTGTGGAGCTTTGTAGACTCAGTCCCCTCAGTCAGCTTCTCTTCCCTCCATCTTGTAGCCATCAGCTACAAGTGGGTTCCTGAAAGGAAAGCTGGGCCTGTATGGGAGGGATGGATGAGAGAAGTAACGAGCCAAGACACAGTTCTCTGATCAAGGCTCAATGTTTAATTCTAAGGTCTGAATTTAAAGGGGGGGGGACCCATCCCCCACTTTGCCAGGATCTTGGTCAGGAAGACAAGCTCAGCTGCTCAGCAGGAAGCTGCAGATGGCAGGACAATAGACATGCACCTAGATCAGAAGACTCCGCCCTAGGTAGGCTAGGCGGCTGTGGCAAAACAAGGTCTGAACTAGCCTGCTCAAGGCTGGGGGAAGGGCACACATCTCTTCTCCCTTCTAGTCTCCAGAGATAGGGATGGCTCTTCCTAACTGCATGTTGTTAGCACATACCCCAGTGTAGACTTTTTGATTAAGTCCACCCCAGGTAAGCCTTGATTTATCAGAAAGGCTAGCTCCCAGAAAAACAATCTCTTTCTCCAAAAAAGGCTGACTTAAGGAAAGCCGTGTGGACTCTCTATCAGGAGCTGTTATCCCAGCCAATGCTTGTCTTTCTTTCCCTGGCTATGAACTCATCCTTAGAAAGAGTGTGATATACAGAGTAAATAAAAATCTATAGTTTAATATTGCTCCTTGAGTATTTATCTCAGTTTGTCACTCGTATTTTTACTTTCTTTATGGTGTCCTTCAGGGACAGGGTTTTTAATATTTATGGTGATAAATATTTGTCACTTTTCCTTAATGACTTAAGGGTTTGATGCTCTGCATAGGAAATCTTTCCTTACTCTAACTAAGGCTGAGCACAATTTCTAACACCTGCAAAATATGCCATTGTGTAAATACGCAAATGTGCCCAAACTAATTTATAGATAAATATTTAGGATGCTTCTCCTATGTAAGTCATAAAAACGATGTGACATACAGCTTTGTGGGTGCATTTATTCTGCAATTGAAATAATCTCTCTTTAGAATGAATTCTTAGGGGTCCAATGGGTTCTTCACAATTCAAAAGCGCTAAGTGCAATTAAATATTTACCTCTTATAAAGAGGGAGATGAAATTTTAAAACCCAATTTCTTCTTTGTGTAGAAGTGCCACTTAGTAGTGTGGTTATATATGTGTATGTATATGTGTGCGTATGTATATGTATATATATATATTTCAGGTTGATTAGGCATTCTGTTATTTGTAAATGACTCTGATTAATAGAAGTAATAAACAAGTCGGTTATTAGTTAACAAATACAATTTATTTGATAAACTCAATCTTTTTAAAGACAGAAAAAAATTTCATGTCACTTGTTTTATAAAGGAAAACACGAAGAAGAAGAAGAAGAAGAAGAAGAAGAAGAAGAAGAAGAAGAAGAAGAAGAACAAGAAGAAGAACAAGAAGAAGAACAAGAAGAAGACAACAACAAACATCTCCCCAAACACACAGCTAATTCTAGCAACCAATCTCTACTCTAGATTGGTGTGTGTGTGTGTGTGTGTGTGTGTGTGTGTGTGTGTGTGTGTGTGTATGTGTGTGTGCATGTGCACTGGTGAGGTGGTCAGAGGACAACCTTGAGTATCTTTGCTCCTCAAACACCATCTACTTTTCTTCCTTTCTGTTCTGGGAATTGAATTTAGGGCCTTAAAGGCTCTGGGTTATCACTCTCTCAGTTGCTTACTGATTAGGCCAGGGAGCTCCTGAGCTCTGTGTGTCTCTGTCTCCCAAGCATTGGGATTACAAGTGACCATGATCTGGCTTTCCCCAGGTTCTGGAGACCCAGGTCAGGTCTCCATGCTTAAGCAATGAGAGCTCTACCAAATGAGCCATCTCTTCACTCTGAATTTCTTATTCATATTGTCAAGCTTTCTTCTCAGTGAGGTTAAGATGCCGTCACTTTCCATTGCCCTGTCGTTGCTACCTCTTCTTCCACTTGCTCCACTTGCTCTAAGTAAGGCCACAGCCTCCCTGGTATCTGAACCAGAGGGGCATTAATCAGCCCAGGCTGACCCTAAAAGTTGAAGCCTGTCCACAGACTGGATGGTGGCTTGCTGATGCTGAGACCAACATCCTTGTGAGATGTAGCAAAATACAGGATCATAAGCAGAGTATGGGATTACATAGCTGAGATTCAGAGCACCGAGGATGCCGACACAGTAGGGTTCATAGTTTGAGCTAACCTAGACTACGCAGTGAGATCCAAGCTGAAAATTAATTTGTTTTTAACATGACATGTCAAATCCATCCCTAACTTCAGTTCCAGGGCATCTGATGCCTTCCTCATATACTATCTACCCACATCCCTATATAAGCTGAACAAGCTGAACATACTGACTCATAACACCTTAGTTCTTGGACTGTTGTTTTGCTTAGTGTGGTCTAAAGGCAGTGGCCTAGGTGTGCTTTGAGATCAGAGTAGTCTCCCACCTCAATCTGAACCTGCATTTTAACAAGTATCTGAAGTGGAAATTTCGGTTTTCTTTGGAGTCTCAGTCGTATCATCTGATGCTTTTCTAGAAACTGTCATATGGAGCATGTTTTGCTGAGAACAGATGTGCCGTGTTTTTCTGGAAGCTGTCTTGTGAGGAGGCACGTGATGTTTTGCTGGAGTGGACGTTTGAGAGGGCATGTGATGTTCGGAAAGAACATGAATATAACCACACAGGCAGTGAGAGGACACCCTTGCATCGGTCTGCTTACAACATTTCACTGGTCTTTGTTGTTGACGGCGCTCTGGCATTGGTTCGCCTTGCAACACTTTGCTGGTCTTCACTGATTTTCGCTTGTCGCGACTTCGTAGATAGCAAAGCTCTAACAAACTCATAGCATTCCACATGCTGCTTCTGCAGAGCCTTGCCCTTTCTTCTGGATCAAGCCAATGCAACTGATTCATATTTGGAGCTTGCCAATTGGACTGGACTTCCACTATCGATTTGTATTTGATGTTTTGGACTGGACTGCTGATATCCTGACAATGAAGATTGGAATCACCCCAAAGAACTATTTCTTTTACTTTCTTTTTTTTTTTTTAATTTTAAAAATTACCCTTAATCTTTTTTTTTTTTACAGTCCAGCCATTATCCCCTTCCTGTTCTGCCCTCTGACAGTTCCTTATCCCTGTCTCCTCCCTGTCTCCAAGAGCATGCTCCACACTCCACCCACCTCACCAGGTCTCCCCACTCCCTGGGACCTCAAGTTTCTCAAGGGTTAGGTGTGTCTTTTCTTACTGAGGCCAGATCAGGCAGTCCTCTGCTATATATGTGTTTGTTTGGGGTGGTGGTGGTGGCTCTTATCAGCTAGTGTATGCTGCCTGGTTGGTGGCTCAGTGTCTGAGAGATCTCAGGGGTCCAGGTTAGTTGAAACTGCTGGTCTTCCTATAGGGTTGCCCTCCTCCTCAGCTTCTTCCAGCCTTTCTCTAATTCAACCACAGGGGTCCCCAAGAACTACTTCTAAACAGGTCCACAATCCCTGTTTCCTATTAACCTTTCTTTTTCCCTACCTTTCGTCAGTGGGCTAGAAGGGAGGTTGAAGTGTTTAGGAACCCTTATTAAAGTAGTTTTGAAAAATCTAAGCCTACAAGAATCCCAGAGGTTCTGCATGTCTCATGACAGTGTGTACTTGGTTTTTATTATTAAATAAAAGTTTAATTTTATTTAGTTGTTTTGACATGTGGGTGGGTATGTATGTTTATAGATCACCAAATACATAAATGCTTTATCCATATAATGTTACATATATGCATATGATCTCAGGACTGAACATTATCAACATGGCTGTGTAAAGAAGAAGAACACCAATGGGCAGAGTAACAGGGAACTGGGAAAGCTCCTTGGGCCTCAACCTTAGCTGGGGAATGCTGACATTGGAAGAAATGGCCTTCCCACAGGAAGTGCCTCACAGTTGGTTATTTAATACCAAGGAGGAACCATTGTCTTTATGACTCCATAGAGTTTCAGACAACGTGCAATTAACTATTTTATTTCTCACAGTTTGGGAGGATGTCCCTGGAGGATCTATCTGGAAACTCTTCAGTGTTTCCAACCCTACCACCTGTTTGGTACTGCCCTTTAGTTCCTCCCCTTGACATCTTCCTTTACAGGGACACCATGCACTTCCCAATGTACTTCCCAATGCCCTTCCCAATGCACTTCCTGATGCACTTCCCAATGCACTTCCTGATGCACTTCCCAATGCACTTCCTGATGCACTTCCCAATGCACTTCCTAATGGCACTTTTCATGCACTTCCTGATTCAGTTCCTAATGCACTCCTCAATATACTTCCCAATGTACTTCCCAATGCACTTCCTGATGCACTTCCCAATGCACTTCCTGATGCACTTCCCAATGCACTTCCTAATGGCACTTTTCATGCACTTCCTGATTCAGTTCCTAATGCACTCCCCAATATACCTCCCAATGCACTTCCTGATGCACTACCTGATATACTTTCTATTGCACTTCCTAATGCACTTCCTAGTACTGCAATAGGGCACTTCCTTCCTGGCAGTGCCCCTGCCTTGGGGAGCTCCTCTTACCTTCGCTCAACCCTCACTCAAGTCTGCAGCATCCTGTTCCTCCTCAATCCCTCCATTCCCACAGCCTGGTTCTGGTGAACATTCCCATGCATTCCTCTTCCCTCAGCCTCTGCATCCTCCAGGCCTATGTTCCCTCTCTCTTTTATCCATCTCCCGCCCAGGCCCACCTCCCACCCACTCTGCCCCTCCCTTTCCAACTTCCTCAATTCACATTTGCCCCCCAAATTACAGTCTCACTGTGGGAAAGGATGGTGTGCGTCCTCCCCTGCTCGCTCTCTCTCTCTCTCTCTCTCTCTCTCTCTCTCTCTCTGTGTGTGTGTGTGTGTATGTGTGTGTTCCAAGGTGGGCCTGGGAAGGTGAATGGGCTTTGTGTACAGCTAGGAGAAGCCAAAGGTCTGAGTGTCTCTAGGTAGCAAGGCTTGTGTGGAGGTCTAACATTCTGAGAAACTACAGCCACAATGCCTATCCCAACCCAACTTGACAAATCTGACCCTGTGATCTCTTGGTGGCAGCTTATGAAGCAAGGAGTAGTCACTACTACTCCTTTGGGACTAGACAGTCGGTCCCCTCCTTACAATATTGAAGGGCTCTCCTATATGGAGATCTGATATGCAAGATACACTGAGCCAGACAGTGAGTTCCGCAGCAGTGACAGGGCTCTCCTATTCAGAGAATTGATATACATTTGAGACATACCTTCACTCAACCTCCATTCTGGAAGATGAAAGCAGTTAAGAGTTTTACAGTGGCTTTCCAGCAGGCCTGGCTGGGCTGTGGCGGGAGGCCCTAAGGGATGTGATCAGAACAGCTCCTGATAAAATGTAATGCTACAGAGGCTATGTGTGTCAATATGAAGCTAAACACTGGCCCAAAGCTTTTCATACAGAAAGCTATCCTTCACGGTGAAGAGTGAGAAAATGGCAGACTTAAAAATTAGAGTCATTGTAGATGAGTACTACAGGCCATCTTGGCTGGGACAGCGTGTGCTGTTAGGAACATTCTGAAGACTCTTAAATTATACGTGTGAACTTAAGGGTGAGAGGAATAGAATATAAATATGTATACATGAAATGATCACAGGCATGTAAAATAAGAATAGGAGCCTGGAAGGAAGGAAACGTAGAGTGGGAGGCTTTTCTTTAGAAAAAAAAAAGTGTTATGAGATAATTCAGAGATATATTAAGGCCTGTGGAATAATCTGCCTGCCAGTCAGCACTAAACAGCAGCTTCCTCATCGCTAAGGCTCTGGGGACCTTCCTTCCCCCAGCCTTCTCTATGCCCCATAGTGAGGATTTCTAAACACTATAGAATGGGTATTACTTGGTATATATTGGGTTATTGTTTTTTGGTTTTGAGATAAAAATCTCAAGTTCCTTCTGACCTTGAACTTGCTATGTAGCTAATGATGCCTTAAATTCCTGCTTCTCTGTCTCTAGCATTCCCATGTTGGGATTATAGGCTCCCACCACCATACCCAGCTAGAATGCAGTCTTATTTCTTGTTTGTTTTTTCTATTTTTTTTAAAGTCAAATCCTCACCATATATCCCTGGCTGGTCTGGAACTCATGGCAATCCTCCTGCTTCTGCTGGGATTTTGGGGGCATCAGCCTCTGGGCTAGAGTAGAGTTTTGGTGTCAACTATGAGGATGCCCCTACTGCTCACACATGGTAATTTATGGGTAGCATTTCTAGGCTTGTTGTTGGGCCAATATAATGCTTTGGGGTTCATTCGTGTTGTTAAATCTAGCTCTGTTCATTCAGGAAATGAGTTAATATTTATAAAGAAGCCTAGCCTGGACACGATGCTACCCATTCTTAGTTTATTGCTTATTTTTTCCCTAAATTTTATTTATTTTCTGTGGGAGGTGCATATAAGCATGCCATAAGGCATGCGTGTGGAGGTCAGAGGAAGCTAGCTCTCTCCCTCCACCATGAAGGCGCCAGACTAGGTACCAAATGGCTCCACCCTCGAGCTGCCCTGCCGATCCTACTTAACGCTGATTATAATAAGCAAAACTTACTTTTGTTGTGGAGTAGTATAATATTGCCAGTTGACTATATTTAACAGACCAGGCATGGTGGCATGTGCCTGAGATTCCTTCCCTCAGGAGGATGAAGAATTTGAGGCCAGCCTCAACTCCACAGTGAGCCTGTCTCACAAAAAAAGCAAAAGTAAAAGCAGAGAGCTGCCCCTCTGCCCTCGTATTGATGAGCCTTAGTGCATTTCCATTTGTCCTCATTATAAACCAGGTTCCCGGGACATCTGGTCGGCTTCATCTTGTGTGCATGTCATTTATACAGGATGCTCAGCAGGGTTGTGCTTCGGAATTGCAAGGCATGCCTGGCTTCTGTGTTTCGGGTTGATGCCCGGCCTTTTTTTTTTTTTTTTTGGTTTTTTGAGACAGGGTTTCTCTTTATAGCTCTGGCTATCCTGGAACTCACTTTGTAGACCAGGCTGGCCTTGAACTCAGAAATCCGCCTGCCTCTGCCTCCCGAGTGCTAGGATTAAAGGTGTGTGCCACCACACCCGGCTTACCCCGCCTTTTTCTAAAGCAGATTCTAAACTGTATCAGCAGCTTTTGGCATGATCGACTTCCTGCAGTTCAATGATGTGGACAGTTGCTTCTTTATGGCATCAGTCTGCGTTTCTCTAATGACTACAGTTTAGAAGTTAAGCATTTGTCCATTTGCATTTTGAGTGTCTTGTCTTTTCCCCTGCCTTTCTGTCCATTGTTGCAATTTTCCCATTGATATTTAAGAAAGCATCTTTATTCCCATGTGTTCATTTTTGTTGTTGTTGTTGTTTTTGTTTTAAGGTCTGCTTTGTTACCCAGGTTGGTCTTGAACCCTTCTCATGGTCCTCTTGTCTCATCTTTCCAAGTATACTCACACCATGGCCCACCAGGCCCACCACTGCTTACTTTATAAACCCCTCTCTGAACAATATGAGTAACCACCTACTGGCAGCCCAGAACACCACCTGCAAGCTGCTCACATATCTCTCTGAACAAAGAAAAATGTTTCTTCTCCCCTTGACCACAACAACCAGAGGACTTCTTTTTAGCCTCTCATGTAGCCGAGGTAACAGGCTGGTACCACCAGGCCCAGCCCAAAGCTTTCTTTTTGTTTGTTTGTTTTTAGTTTTTTTGAAACAGCGTTTCTCTGTGTAGCCCTGGCTGTCCTGGAACTCACTCTGTATACCAGGCTGTCCTTGAACTCACAGAAATGCATCTGCCTCTGCCTTTTGAGTGCTGGGATTAAAGGTATGTGCCACCACTTCCCAGCAGCTAATTTTTAATAATATAAGTAGGTAGCCCATTAGAAAACAATGAAAAATATAAGACACAAATAATAGTAGAAAATAGAAAAACAATATAATACCAGATTCAAAAAGAAAGAAAAATAATTATAAGACATTATTACGTAGGACTCCATAGCAGCCTATTTAAACATCTAGAGAAAATTATCTCTAAAAATATACAATTAACCCCAATAAAATAGAGAATTTAAATAGACTGGTTGGAATAGAAGAAACTGGAAAAGTAAAAATAATCCAGGAGATAGTCTCATGTAGCCCAGGCTGGCCTTAAACTTGGCGCAGCTGAGGCTAGCCTTGAATTCCTGATCCTATCACTTCCACCTCCCCAGTACTGGAATTAAAGTGTGTACCACTATGTTCTGCAAGGGAAGGAATCTGAGGTGTGACAGAGAGTATTCACCAGAAGTTACTGCAACTCTTGTTAAAGCCATGGGGCTCGCAGATCCTTTCTCTAGGTATCAGTTACCAGGAATGCTTGCCACAGTCACCATTACTCAACATTATGTTAACGCTCAGTTGCACTAGACAAGGGATGTGAACGACGGATTTACATAGTGACAAGAATCTGAAAGAAAAAAATTCTGGATGTGGTGGTCATACCTATGTTCCCAGCACTCAGGAAGCTGAGGCAGGAGGATCAAGACTTTAAGACCAGGTTAGATTACAGAGTGACAGATCATCTCAAAGAAAATAAGAATTTAAAAAAATCCACTTGCTGAAACAGAAATAAAATAAAATAAATATGGAAGATATTTAAGGATCATAGTAAACATTAAGCTGGAAATAAGCAAATGGTAACTAGAGAAGCAGGCAAAGGCCTGAGTCTAGCTGGGCTGGGCCAGCAAGGCAAACCTCCTGGAGGAGAAAAACCCAAGCTCTGGGTTTTTCTGCAGATTCCCTGCTGCAGGGCAATGGCAATCCAGAAAGGGGGTGGGGGGGAGGAGAGGGAGGGGGAAGGGAAAGGGAGGGGGAGAGGGAGAGAGAGAGCATGTATGTGTACACACATGTGTGTTTGTGTGTGTGTGTGTGTGTGTGTGTGTGTGTGTGTGTGTGTGTGTGTGTGCAAGAAAGCCATTGTGGCAGCTGTTACATGGGGAACTGGACAGAGAATGAAGGTGGAATTCTCTGAGAACAAGAAGACATTGAAGTCTTTCAAGCACATGTATATGTTTAAAATCTGATTTATGCTTTGGCGGGGGGGAGGGGGAGGAGAGGGAGCAAGAGAGAGGAGGGGGTTAGGCACAGAACTTAGAGCTTCGTACATGCTAAGGGCACGCTTATCCCTCTAGTTTTTTTTTTCAAAGATCTATCTATTTATTATATATAAGTACACTGTAGCTGTCTTCAGACACTCCAGAAGAGGGTGCCAGATCTCCTTACGGATAGTTAATTGTGAGCCACCATGTGGTTGCAGGGATTTGAACTCAGGACCTTCGGAAAGAGCAGTCAGTGCTCTTACCCCCTGAGCCATCTCTCCAGCCCCATCCCTCTAGTTTTAAGGCATGCTTTAAGAACTGCATGTTTTTGTTCTTGTGTTTTTTGAGACAGGATTTCTCTGCATAGCCTTAGCTGTCCTGGAACTCACTCTGTATATCAGGCTAGTGTGGAATTCACAGAGATCCGCCTGCCTCTGTCTCCCTACTGCTGATATTAAAGGCATGTGCCAGCAGCACCGTGACAAGAACTGCTCTTTTGTCTGCTTGACAGGGAGGAAGGAGACAGTGCTATGTAAGACAGTTATGCATGGCCCAGCCAGGGCTGTACCATGGTGTGGCTTAAAGAACTCACTGGTGTTGAAAGTGAATGGCTGAGGCTGGAGAGATGGCTCAGCCCTTAAGACCAGCTCTGATCCTCTGTAAGAGCAAACCATGCTCTTGACAGCTGACCATCACTGTAACTGCAGCCTTCTCTTTTCCAATTAGGGGAATTTAATCCATCTATAGTAAGTGTAATCTGTGGTGGGCTTTGGTGCTGAAAGAGTAGTAAACTAATATAAGGAACTGAACCGCTGGCCCTAGCTACCAGGCAAGCCTTTCCTGGAACAATCACAGAATAGCCCAACGCCCTCTGAATGTCTGTGGAATGTCTCAACGCCCCAGGAGGTTGCCTAAGATAGCACATGACTTAACTGTTAGGTAGATTACCTCCCCCTTCCCCCCACCTTGTCTCTTACCTGGGTATCTTGCTGATGTTTGAACTAGCCAATCATGTGAAACCATGCCAATTCCCCCCCACCACATTGTTATAAAAGCTCCTAATTTTTGAGCCACGAGGTTGACCCCCCTGTCCCCTGTGTGGGATACAGGTCGTCCCGGAGCTCTGATTAAAACTCCTCTTGCAATTTGCATCAAGATAGGTCTCTCGTGGTCCTTGGGATGCGCGAACAGCCCGTGTCTGAAATAGGGGTATTTCTGGTTTGATCTTACATTTGTTGCGTTGGCCGGGAAATTCGTGACACCCCAGGACCCCGACGACCCCTTGGAGGTATGGGATCCCCTCTGGAATGTGTGTGTGTCGGCCAATGTTCTAAATGTCTGTTTTCTGGTCTCTGGAATGTGTGTGTGCCGGACGGTGTTCTGGTTTCTGGTTTCTGGTTTTTGGTTTTCTGAAATGAAAGTGCGCTTATGGTGCTAGTTTGTTATGTGTCTAATCCTTCGTTTCTGAAACACAGTGATGCCTGAGTTGCCTGAGTTTGCATGTGCTGTGTCTGTATTCTGCTTGGAAATCTGGTGCGATCGCAGTTTCGGTTTTGCACATGCTCAGTGATTGAGACTGCTCTCCGAGAGGGAGAGCAGGTGGATAAGGATAGACGTGTCTGGGTGTCCACCAACCGTTTGCCCTGGGAGACGTCCCAGGAAGACAGTGGAGAGAACCAGGGACGCTTGGTAGACTCCGTGGGTATAGTCATGAGACAGTTCTCCTTGACGGTCTGTGTCAGCGTCCTGAATCTGGGCAAGCTGACTCTGGTCGACGGGATGTTGACATCGGTTTTCGGTTTTTCTCTCTTTTCCTCTACGTTTGTGTCTGCCATCGTTATGTGTGTGCCGGCAGTGTCTCTGTTTTGTTTATATGTGGGGATTTGTGTTTCTAGCAAAAGAAAAAAAAATGGAACTTCATGCGGTTAGAGTGCTGCCCAGAGGCCTGATCCGGGGCTTAACATCTGCCCCTCCCCTCCCGGCTGCTGTGGGCTCCAGCCGGAGATGCCCGCCAGCCGGCTGAGAGAGCGCCATTGTGGGGCCTTGCGCCCACTGCGCATGGCGGCGACTCCTGTGCCTGCCAGCCGCTACCACCCAGTGGAAAGGTTGCTTGCAGCGGCGGCAGCGGGAAGCAGCGGCGGCAGCGGGAAGCAGCGGCGACAGCGGCTTTGCAATTCTTAAAGAGATAGCAACTCTTAGGTGTCTGTGTGAGTCTTGTATGTTGGAACGCTGCTGAGGGGCCATAAAAAGTAGTCTCAATTTACACAGCAGAAAGTGATAACAACCAAAGCTTTTCACTTGTAACAGAAAGTTAGCTTATAATTGGTCTTCCAGCCCTAAGGCTATAAGAAATGTTTTAAGTATAAATCTTCTTTAAGGACTGTCCAGAAATTAGAGACATAGACAGTCAAATTGTTCCTCTAGAGTCTGATCTCACTGCAGAAGAGATAATTGGGCCAGGACTCTGGCAGTATGCTCAGATTTAAAATATATATATATATATATATATATATATATATATATATATATATATATATATATTTATGTTTAAGTTAATGAGGCAGTGAGACTTCTGAAGGCATTACAATCTGGCCTGTCTACTCCATATTGAGTAGAAGAAACATATATAATCAATTGTTATCTATTGTAATCAGTGATAATTAAAAATTAGCTGCTTAAGCTGTTGTGGTGTTATCTCAAACAGCAATTAAACTTTATAGGTAAAATTGATAATTGTTATATTAAAGATAAGTTGTTGAAATTACTTTTAAACAGTCTCTCTTTGGGAGAAAAATATATGTGATTAGATTACATGTTTATTCTTTTTAATTTCCTTCGGTTTCAGCACAGATAATGGAATTGTTTGCTATAGCCAGTGTTTTAAAATCATAAAAGGTCAAGCTGGTAAAAGAAAGAGAGAGGACATGTTTGTGTTTTTTTTTTTCCTGCAGGATGCTAAAGGAGCATACTATCTGCCAGAATGGTTAATGAGACATGCAGATGCTGAGATGAGTTTATATAGTGTCCTGACAATGATGATAGAGAAGTTATATTGTGCCTTTGTCCCTGATCCTCCCTTTATTATGAAAAGGCCTAAAAGTTGTGTTAATGGTAAGTTGAAAATTTTCTGTCTCTACTTCAATACGAGAAGTTAGGACTTAGAAATCTTTCGGTGTATAAATGGTATTTTTATTACAAGGTTTTGCTCTTATACAATAAAGTAGTTGTTACTCCAGAAAAATATCTTTTTCAAAGAGATACTAATTGGTTGAGATTTCATCTTAAGTTTACTAGAGGAGAACTAAATGGCTTTGCGGATTCATTTTTGTTTGTCTCCAAAAAAAAGTTTTAATATCTTATTAAGGGGTTGTTGCTGTGTGTAGGATGGAGTTATAAAAATGTGTTTGTTTAAAAATGAAGAACCTGAAGAAATATTTACTATCCCTTATTCCAAACAGCAATTAAAATGGTTGTTTCTCCTAGAATAATCTCTGTGCTTGTGATCCATCAGGTAACAAGGAACTCCTCTCTAGAAATTACAGCTGAGAAAAATTGAGAATCTTGTTTGGTTTAAATAAGCAAATGTATGCAACCATTTCAGTTTTGTTTCTGAATGATTTTTGAAGTTTTTATATGTCTTGATTATAGACTATTGGCTCATAAGTTATTAATTATGATCAAAAGGTTATGACATTGGTAATGAAAAAGTTAAAATCCAAACCTGTAACAAATAATGTTTTTAAGGTTGATTTTTAAAGAAAATAAGTTGTTTACATTGTGAAGATTGAGTTTTGCTCCCCCAAAATTATAATTGTGCACTGGTGTTAAAGTGAAGGCTTCACTCGAATCAGAGCCTCCAGCTACGGACACTCTTCCGCAACCAAGGGACAAGAGAGACCCTTTGACTCATCCTGTTTGGAACTACATCATGGCTAAAGGTAAGGAGAGTTTGAAAATCTTAAAGCCAGGCTCTGATCTCCGAGGTACCTCAAGACAGAACTAATTGGGCTAAGGTAAGGGACCTTACATGTAAAGGTTCAACAGGCTAAGTTATGAGTTATGTAATCTAGTGAAAGAGACAGAGAAGGTATATTAAGAGAGAGAGAGAGAGAGAGAGAGAGAGAGAGAGGCGGGAAGCAAAAGAAAGAGAACAGGAAGAAATTTGACTAGAATCTTGGCCGCTGAGAAAAGGATAAGACAGGATCTAGACAGATTAGACAGATCAAGAAATTTGGGCAACAGAAGAACAGAATTAAGTGAGTTGGGGTGCTGAGCCTCAGCTGAGAAGCCTCACCTGTGTCAGACTGAAGTTGCTTATTTGGGACTGTGGAAATTCTTAGACACTGCTGGCTTCTGCAGACTCTGGATGCCTGGGTTTACAGCCTTAGCTACCCCATTGTACCCCCTAACCAAGAGAGGGGAAGTGTTTGTGTGGATTCCAGATCGTCAGAAAGCCTTTTAAAAAATTAGAGGGACTTTGCTGATGGCCTTGCCTGGTGAGAGAAGAGTTACAGAGGATTCCTTGCTCAGACTTTGAGACCTTGAGGTGGGCCAGTGACTTGTCTATCCAGGTTAGACGCTGTTGCCAGCAGGTGGCTTTCCTGTTTGAAAACTGTCGCTGCTTGTCAAGGATGCTGATAAGCTCATAGTGACTCCCCATGTTCTTAAAAGCATTATCCAACAGCTCCTGATCAATGGATGACCAATGCTCTTATGTGCTCCCCTTGCTGTCCTGATTTCCGCTACCCTACTGTCTGGAACTGATGATTCATCACTGTGCTGATACTCTGGCAGAAGAACCTGGTGCTCGAAATGATCTGGAAGATCAGCCTTGGCCTGGAAGTCTGAGCTAATACACGAATGGCAGTAGCTTCGTGGCTGAAGGTAAGCGGAAGGTGGGGACAGCAGTGGTGGACAGGAAGCAAGTGATCTAGGCCAGCAACTTCCCTGAAGAGACATCGGCCCAGAAAGCTGAACTGTGACTCTGATCTGAAAATGGCAAAGGGGATGTCTACACTAACAGCAGGCATGCTTTTGCTAAGGGCTGTTGACATCTGCAGTGAAAGACATAAGATGCTGTGACTATGGCAGATCTAACCGCCAAACAGGCGGCCCAAGGAGCAGTGATCCTGGCAGTTAAAGAGCCTAAAGACTATCAAGTTAAAGACAAATTAGGACTGATAAAGGAAAACTAGTCCTCCCACAGGAAGAAAGACTCTCAGACTTGGCAGAATAGTCAAAAGCTGCAAGACCTGTGCTATGACCAATGCAGGATAGATTTTATGTAGTAGCCAAGAAGATCTTAGAAGAAACCTTCCCGAGGCTTGGGATACCCAAGGTAATCTTTGTTGCCCAGGTAAGTCAGTCAGGAAATGGCCAAGATAATGGGGATTGATTAAAAGTTACATTGTACATACTAGCTCCAAGGTTCAGGACAGGTAAAAAAAAAAATGGGTAGACCCATTAAAGGAAATTGACAGCGGAGACTGGCTTTAATGGTTAGATAACACTCCTACCCTTTGTGCCATTCAGGGTTAAGAACACCCTTGGACAGTTTGGTCTGACCCCCCCTGTAAATTACTCTATGGGGGACCCTCTCCACTGGTAAAAATAGCCTCTGTACATAGTGCTGACTGCTGCTTTCCCAGCTTTTGTTCTCTAGGCCCAAGGTGCTCAAGTGAGTGAGACAGCGAACATAGAAGCAGAAGGCCTACTCAAGAGAGAAAGACCGGAGACCCTGCAACCCCCACATCTCTTCCAAGTTGGAGATTTGGTCTACATTTGATGCCGTCGTGCAGAAAACCTTGAGACTCTGTAAAAAGGGCACCCTACTCTCTACTCTTATGAGACCCCTTTTGATAGTGCTTCTGCTTTTAAATTAAGTGTGTTAGGCTAGTCGCCTTTGTTAGAACAAAAAGTAGTGCAGTGTTGCCTTTCGTTTTTGAGACAACAGTACCATACCCTAAAAATCAGGTATGTCAGTGAAAAGATCATAACCCGTCCTAAGATTAGGACTATTTACAAGGAGAAGTGGGGAATGAAAGAGTAGTAAACTAATATAAGGAACTGAACCGCTGGCCCTAGCTACGGGGCAAGCCTTTCCTGGAACAATCACAGAATAGCCCAACGCCCTCTGAATGTCTGTGGAATGTCTCAACGCCCCAGGAGGTTGCCTAAGATAGCACATGACTTAACTGTTAGGTAGATTACCTCCCCTTTCCCCCCCACTTGTCTCTTACCTGGGTATCTTGCTGATGTTTGAACTAGCCAATCATGTGAAGCCGCGCTAATTCCCCCCCCCATTGTTATAAAAGCTCCTAATTTTCGAGCCACGAGGTCGACCCCCCTGTCCCCTGCGTGGGATACAGGTCGTCCCGGAGCTCCGATTAAAACTCCTCTTGCAATTTGCATCAAGATAGGTCTCTCGTGGTCCTTGGGATGCGTGAACAGCCCGTGTCTGAAATAGGGGTATTTCTGGTTTGATCTTACAGTGCTTTTAGTTTTGCAGTGCTGGGGACTTGCAGAGTAAACCGTCCCCTCTGCTATACCCATTACAAGATATATTCTGTGTGTGTGTGTGTGTGTGTGTGTGTGTGTGTGTGTGTGTGTGTGTGTGTGTGTGTGTGTGTGTGTGTGTGTGCTTGTACTTTTAAGACCGTGATTTTCCTCCCATTCCCCTTCTCTTTGCTTTGGTTTCTGGATCTTGAAGGGCCCATGGAGGCTGATGATTTGGAAGTGGGTTTTGTTTACTAATTTCCCAGAGTCTGGGAGGAACCCCATGCATGTATCTACACAGACTCGCAGATCTGACCTCCTGGTTCCATCCTCCTGGTCTAGAAACTATCTGGGACTTAGGAGCAAGTTTAAATATTAACTGCAGTCCCCTCCACAGCCCGCCTTCCAGTATTTCCTCAAAAATCTTTGTGGGCTCCTCACTTCTTAGAAGTAGAGGATTTCCAGTAAGTGAAGCAGTTGGTGGCAGGGCTTGGACATTTTGTGCCCTAGCACCTCCCAGGAGAGCGAAAGCCCAAGCAGCAGGTTGTGTGGAAGGAGGGGACTGAGAAGACAGAGGGACAGCACGGAGGGGGTGGGGGTAGGGAAGAAGCGACCTCTGCGCGCCCAGCTGTTTCTGACCCAAGCTGGACTCCTGCAAGTCTGCCCCTGCCTCGCTGAGCCCCTGAGTTGAGGACCACCCAGAGAGAGCCTAACAGCAGGGACAGAATCCCTCTGCAGCAGAACTTCAGAGAAATTTAAAATCCCCCCACTAGAGGGCATAGGTGTGCTTTACAGAACCGAGAGACTGCGGAGGAGCTAACCGGTCTGAACCAGCCTTCTGGGGTGAGGGGAAGGATTCTTGGTGCAAGGACTCTCCAAGCACCTCCATATGTACACCCCACGCACCCCGGAGGTTGCAGGAGGCCAGACCCACAGGAGATAAGTCAGCCCTGTAGATCAATAAAGTGACAGATGCCAATCACCTTAACATCCCGCACTTGGGGTCTTTATGCCTCTCTAGTCTGCATTCTGAATGGTCCCTTTGGCTGAATGATAATTCTTCTATTGAATTCTTTGTTGGCTGCTGCACTGCCTACAGTTCTTTATCTCGGTGGTTCAACACACACACACACACATACACACACACACACACACACACACACACACACAGAACCTCCAATGTTGCTTTTGAATTTTTCATATCCTCACATGAAAATGTAAATCCAGCTCTTATCACTATGGACTCAGTCAGCTACACTTCACTCAGCCTATGTCGAATAGGCCCAGCAGTTTGGGAATGTAATTTTGTGGTCCACAGCTTCTCTCCATTTTATCCAGTTTGCCTCTTTTTTTTTTTTTTTCTCGCGTGCTTTATACATCACATGCTTTCCATCAGTCTGTTTAGAATTACTATTTTGAGAACGAATTTGAGAGATAATATTTCTTCCTTCTCCCAACACTTAAGGGCTACATGGAATAGGAACCGAGAATGTTCTGTAGAACTTTGAAATCAGTATCCACTCCCAAGCACAGAAGCAGCCTAGGAAAAGGGTCCACTTTGCTGGGTGGCAAATACTCTGTCCCTTTGGTTCCAGCAGCCCCCGAAAAGTGTGGCTCTTCTTTCCTGATTCAGACACGATGGCAGGGGGTAGGTCATGGGTGACTCCCTAAGGCACTCTGAAACTAGATCACTAGCTTGACCTGTGGGTTTCCTTTGCCCTGTAAAGCACCCCTCTCTCTGTTTATTTTTCTACCCCTCTTTTTTTTAAAAAAATGTCATTGTTGCTGGAAGTCACACACCTTTAATCCCAGAACTCAGGAGACAGAGACAGGCAGATCTCTGTGAGTTCGAGGCCCACCTGGTCTACATAGTGAGTTCCAGGACAGTCAGAACTCTGTGAAAGACCCTGTCTCAAAAAACAAAACAAAGCAAGACAGTATATCCTTGTCAGTATGTGTCCATTATACAGGACAATGGACTTGACTGTGACAACTTCATGCATGTACATAACAGATTTCTATCACCTTCATCCAGTACCTGCTTCTGTTCCTTCCATTCCCTTTTCCTCGTCAGCTGACCCCTGGCCCTCCTATGTGGCTTTTTAAAAGTAAAAGTCCAGCTTTCAGTGCCAAGACAAGGGTTTGCTGTCTCTAGCTTTTGTAGTTGTCTTGGGAAGGACAGCTATTTCTAAGGTTCTAGTTGTGAGAAGCAGGTGACGGGATCTCACCCTGTGTAGGACTTGAACTCGGATCCTTTTCTAATTCACTCACTGTTGAGCTGCGGAGAGTACTCCAGAGAGCACTGCAATACTCAGAGTAATCCAGAAGGAACCACTAGTGACCGGCAGGCCTGCGTCTGTGTCTAGCTTAGACAGCACTGCCCTACCTCTTTGATGATCCGTCCACACTGCAGGCATCTCCGGTATGGTGCTAAGATTCCCTTGTGATGACCTGGTGTAGAATTCTACCAATTGCTGTGTGAGTGAACTTCTCTGACCCAAGCAATCTAGGAAGAGTGTGTTCTTATGTGGTCACACTCACACACACAATTGCCTTTACCATCAAGCCAACTTCAATTCTTCCAACTGTGCATACAGTATGTCTCTCTGACTGGTCAGTGGTCCCTTGGCTGGGAGCTTGCACTGTGCATCATTAACATTCTGTGTGCATGCCTTCTCTCCCCTTATCTCATGAGTGCTTTCTTTTGCCTGAGCTGAAGAGGTTTCTTCTTCTCCTTCTCTTTCTCCTTCTCCTTCTTTTCTTTTCCTTTTTTTTGAAAATACACTCATGAATGGAAGTTTATTTATTTATGGTTTTAAATTTTATTTTATGTATATGAATACAATGTAGCTGTTTTCAGCAACACCAGAAGAGGGCATCAGACCCCATTGCAGATGTTTGTGAGACACCATGTGGTTGCAAGGAATTGAACTTAGGACTTCTGGAAGAGCAGTCAGTGCTCTTAACCGCTGAGCCATCTTTCCAGCCCCAGGTTTGTTCTTCTTTATCTATCTTTTTTTTGTTTGTTTGTTTGTTTGTTTTGTTTTTGTTTTTTCGAGACAGGGTTTCTCTGTATAGCCCTGGCTGTCCTGGAACTCACTTTGTAGACCAGGCCGGCCTCAAACTCAGAAATCCGCCTGCCTCTGCCTCCCGAGTGCTGGGATTAAAGGCGTTGCCACCACGCCCGGTGTTCTTTATCTATCTTTTCCATTTTATTATTGGCACTTACCTATTTTCCTTTACTGGTGGCTCTACCATCTGTCTCCTCCCTCCAAAGGTAACTTTGTTATGGCAATAGACAGCTATTAGGTTGTCCTTAGTTCTTCCCCTACAGAAAGCTGTCCTTGTGAACCTCTGTGTTCCCTTATGGACTGGATGGGGACTTCTTGTGCAGAGGCAATGCTCAGAAAGGACTCATTTCCTCCTAAACCTACAGGGCCACACCTTCTAATCCTTTTCATAGCCACCTACTCTTCAGTGATGCAACAATGACTGATGCCTAAATCCTTCCAGGTTGGTGTCAGCCAGCTTTTAAACAGAAACCAGTCCACACATGCCAATGCTGTATTACTTGCATGTCTCTAATTGCTTTGTATCTCTTCCTATGCTTATCAGCCTAGCTTTCTCCTCTGCCTGTTCGTGGCTTGCCCATTTTTCTTTTTTAAAAATATATATACAAATTAAATGTGTCTGTGAGTATGTCTGTATACCATGATGAGTCCAGGAGTCTGTGGTGGTCAGAAGAGAACATCCAATCTAGAACTTTCTGTTTCCATGGATTTGGCTGATTTATGTATCCTTCATAAGTAGGACCATGAGTTAGGCATGGAGTACCAAGTTGGAAATCCCAACACTTTGGAAGCTAAAATAGGAGGATTTCTGTGCATTCAAGACCAGCCTGGGCTATATAGTAAGTTTCAGACTGGCCTGTACTATACTGTACTGTACAGTGCGTGTCTCCCTTCTCAGGAAAACTGATTGAAATGATATGGAAGTTATCCTTTGTGTCTTTATGGGAAGTCTAAAAACATAAATGCTTAAATCTAATCCTAGGCCATTCAAGTGATAATGTTAGAGGATGACTCTCAAACCCTGCTGGTATTATTTAAGGCTCCCAGTGACTCTTATGGACATCTATGGGAACAAGTGGGCTGGAGGGTTCGAGTCACATGACTTCCAGTGAGTTCTCCCTGTTACAAGCATGCCTCAGCACCTGCTAACAGGTGCCTAGATCCTCATATCAGTGGGTGATCCTTCCACATTTTAAAGTGTTTGTTACAGCAACACAGTTGTGATTTGTATAATGTGCAATGTCTCTCACATTAAATGTCATTTAAACTCCTGCTCCAGGGTTGCTACCTGAGGAGACTGTGGAACCTAAAGGTTTACTCATCCTGCAAAAGTAGGGGGCAGGCCTTTAAAGGGTCTACCATGTTTTGCTGAGATCTGTGTGTTCTCTGGTCTGCTGTGATGTGAACAGCTTCTGTCATACATTCTGCTGCGGACATCTGAGATACTGTGTCATGCTACCCCACCATAGTGGACACACTTATTTAGGCATATATTTTTCTCCATCTGCTTTAATAAGGGTTCTCTTCTAGCCAGTGACCCACCAGAGGCAGTGGAAAAGAAAGGTTGTTAGGATGCAAGGGAAGTGGACCTGTTTAGAAATAGTTCTTTGGGGGTGATTCCAAGCATTGTTGTTCTCAGTCCAGTCCATTAGCAAACACCAAACATGAATCAGCAGCTGCAGTTCAGTCCACTCAGCAAACAGCACACATGAATCAGCAACTGCAGTTAAACCCAGAAGAAACCTAATGACTTGCCAAGCGCCTGAGTTGGAGGCAGGGACAAGAAATCATAGGAACCTCATGAGAAGTTCTTTGTCAAGTTTCTCTCTATGATGTCACCACTGTGAAGCTCAATAATCCAAGGTAAGGCGAACCAGTACATGTGTGTCCTCAGCCAAGTGAACCAATGCTTGGGCTCCCACTGTCTGTGGGGTCATATTTATATTTCTTCTAAACATTACTCATCCTTTCACATGTATGCTATAGCCAAACTTCCTTCCATGTGTATCTGCTTCAGGAAAACATTCTTTCACATGTCTGCTTTAGCAAAATATCCTTTCACCTGTGTGCCCCAGCAAAACGTTTTTTGACATTCTCGACTTTCCACAGAAACCAGAAATTTGCACTTCACCTCAGCTGCTGAGATGTGATCTCTTTCCTCAGTCTGTTTCACACACTGCCATGGGCTGAGCCATCTGACTCCTGGAGGCAAAATAAACAAAAACAAAAACAAACAAAAAACCTGCCTCTGTTACAGGGACTTGAAAGTTAGTAATATGAACAGTTCCATGGTTAAAATTCTGTCTTCGTCAACAAGGGATAAAACGACACAGAAGGGGTCTTAAACAAAAACTGGTAACTTCTTGAAGTTCTGGGGCCAGAAGTCCAAGCTCAGAGCAGCAGCATATACCTGAAGGCTTCATGGCTGGGTTCTGGTGAGAGCGCCATGGGTTATAGACAGCCACCTAGTTGCTCCCCTGACTTGTCCTCAGCAAAGGATTCCTACACTTCTTAGTGCTGATTAGATTGTTTTGTTTTGTTTTGTTTTGTTTTGTTTTGTTTCATTTTGTTTGTTTTGTTTTGTTCCTTTAAAATTTTTTTAAATTTTTTTGCAAACAGATTAATACATCCCAGGCTTGCTTCATGATTAGTTCAAGGCTAATCATGGCCTTGAACTCATGATCCTGCTGCTTCCATTTCCCAAGTGCTAAGATTCCTCACTGTGCCTGGCTCTAACTGAATCCTGAGAGCTCTGATCCTATGACATTATTGAAATCTAAATCTAGATGCCTCCTAAGAAGTCCCATAAATAAGTATTATCATACTGGGAAGCTCAGGCTTAAGCAGCTTTCAGGTCAGTTCCAGCTCAATTTCTCCAAGTCCTGTGTCTAAAATGCATGCGTCTTCAGCAGTAAGGTCTCCACGTTCTGGTAGGAGCCAAGGGCAGCAGCAAAAGCATGTGTTGTTTTGAGACTTTTGGTTTCCCCTGACCAAGAACTCAAAGAAAAGATTTCCATTTGTAGTGGTTTGAATATGTTTGAGCCCAGGGAGTGGCAATATTTGGAAGTTTAGCCTTAGGATAGGTGAGTCACTGTGGGAGAGGGCTTTAAGATCCTCTTCTTAGCTGCCTGGAAGTAACTTTTTCCTGTTTGCCTTTGGATGAAGATGTAGAACTCTCAGCTCCTGCTACATCATGCCTGCCTGAACATTGCCATGCTCCTGCCTTGATAATGGACTGAACCTCTCAACCTCTGAACCTGTGATCCAGCCCCAATTCAATATTGTTTTTACAAGAGTTGCCTTGTTCATAGTGTCTCTTCTCATCAGTAAAACCCAAACTAAGACACTAGGCCTGATCCTGGAGCTTTTAGTAAATAGTCTCTAGGGGTGATCTTTATTACCCCAAGTGGTGTAACTTCTTTTAAAACACACACACACACACACACACACACACACACACACCTTTTTTAAGTAAACAAAAAATAGGATGTTTCTGTATGGTGTTCTTTTCTTTTTGTTATTCATTTATTTTGTGTATGTGAGTACACTGTAGCTGTCTTCAGAAACACCAGAAGAAGACATCGGATCCCATTACAGATGGTTGTGAGCTACCATGTGGTTTGTGGGAATTGAACTCAGAACCCCTGGAAGAGCAGTCAGTGCTCTTAACCACTGATCCATCTCTCTAGCCTTCTGTATGGCATTTTCAAGTATCATTATTTCTCCCTCCCCTCCCATTTCCATTTTCCCTTCCATAGCTCCTCTGTCCTCCTATGCCCTTTTCCCGATGTGTGTCTGGTGTAACAATAATAATTTTAGAAGGAATAGGAAGAGGACACAGTAGGAGTAGGAGAGGGGTGAGAAATAATGGGAAAGAAATAATATAAATACAATGTTCATGTATGAAACTCTCAGAAAAGTAACATTTAAATAAAAACATAAGTAAATTAATAATTACTACCATCTATCAAGTGTTTATTACATATAGTATCCTATTAAAAATCACTAACATCAGCTGGGCAGTGGTGGCTCACACCTTGAATCCCAGCACTAGAGAGGCAGAGGCAGAGGCAGAGGCAGAGGCAGAGGCAGAGGCAGAGGCAGAGGCAGAGGCAGAGGCAGAGGCAGAGGCAGAGGCAGAGGCAGAGGCAGAGGCAGAGGCAGAGGCAGAGGCAGATAGATCTCTGTGAGTTTGAGGCCAGCCTAGTTTACAAAGAGACTTGCAGGAATAGTGATGCAAACTTTAATCCCAGGAGTCAGGAGGCAGAGGAAGGAAAGTCTCTGAGTTCAATGTCACCCTGGTCTACAAGGTGAGTTCCATGACAGATATTGTTTACATAGAGAAACCCTGTCTTAAAAAACCACCACCACCACCACCACCAGCACCACAACCACCACCACCACCAACAACAACAACAACGAAATTGAGACGAAAACAACGTGTGCATAGTCCTGTGTTCTCCATCTGATGGAGCTGAATCCTAGTTATTTTGCTGTGAACAAATGTTGGATTTTGTAAGGCCAGTAGACCTATAAAGTCCTGGGTCCATGCTCAGACCTACTCCATTGGTTGCTAGATGTGCTGTTCTGAGTCTGTCTTGTCTGAACCTCAGTTTCACCTATAAAATTGGTTTCACAGTGTCCCTTGTCATAAAGTTGTTTGAGGATTTAACTCTGTGGTGTGTGTGTGTGTGTGTGTGTGTGTGTGTGTGTGTGTGTGTGTGTTCCTGGGTGGGAATGCCCATGAAAAGTAGAGGGTATCAGACACTGTTTAGGTTTGGTATTTTGCTATGTATTGTAATGCTAAATTCTGTACTGGGAGGGTCTTGCTCTAAGACCCATTTTTCACATTTACCAGGTGTTGTAATGCAAACTTTGTTCCTTAATTTAAAACTATTGGTTAAATAAAAATGGCTAGAGCCAATTACTGTGGAGGGATTAGGTTAGGAGGGTGTTTTTAGTTACCTGGTTGAGTGTGGGAGAGAGGAGAGAAGGAGGAGAGATGAGAAGGCTCCAGATGAGGGAAGAGAGGCCCTTTGGTCTTGCAAACTGTATATGCCCCAGTACAGGGGAATACCAGGGCCAAGAAGTGGGAGTGGGTGGAAAGGGGAGCAGGGCGGGGGTGGGGGAGGGTATAGGGGACTTTTAGGATAATACTTGAAATATAAATGAAGAAAATATCTAATAAAAAAGAGAATAGGCTTAAATGGTATAAAATCATTTACTATTGGTGTTAAAATGTACTGCATTGATGTTGGGCTTATAGATGTTATAGGAACCATCATGAACTTTGAAAGAACTAGAGCATTTGTTTTCCTATTTTTTAAATTGTGTAAAATTTGTTTTTGTGAAAGATGCTATATATTTTTAGTTGGTGAGTTACTTTGCTGATACTATTTTATATTTGCAAAATAATTTTCCCAGTGACATATTTACACAACATGTCTGATTAATTGATTCATTTTAAATAAACCAAATGTCATTCAAGCAACAACAAAAAAACCCATAGAGAATAATAATTAATTTAAATACAAGAAAAATAAAGTCCTAAGGGCGAAGTTTTGAAATTAAAAAGAAAAAAAATGTTTTCTATATTTGGGAGGGAAGCCCAATGACACACTGCATCTAGATTCAATATGATCATGCTTTGCTTATCAGCATGTAAATGAGTGTGTATTTCAATGATTACAGTTTTGTATGCCATGTTTGGGAGACATCAGAATAAGACAGACTTGGAGAAAGAAGAGACTGAGAAATTAGATACTAGATTAGAGACCATAAAACAGAAAGAATCATTAAATAGAAATAAGAAACCCTCAGAGGAATCCGATCTGGAACTTGGAATAACATCAAAAAAAGTAGGTCTAGACAGGACGTTTCCACAGGGTCTTGGGACATTAGAATGGGAGCCCATAGAGATAGAACATACTGAAGCAAGGATCCTGGTTCTGCTTATTGATGCTAACGTCAAGCAGTGCCATACAATGGGTTGTGGGCTGCACTTTATAGTATGCAGAATTGAGATTTGTACATGTGTTGATATAGCATACGACTGACACATGTTCATAGTTCCAATGGATTTCTGCCTTGAGTTCTGAGGTGGGGGTATTCCAAGATGGCACATTTATTAGAGATGATGGCTATCTTGGAGAAGCCTTTACAGATTAAAACTGATGATGTTCAGGTGTATATTTCCATTCAAATGCAACAATTGTATGGTCATTATGGCATGAAGCCCATTGTGGAGACAGCTTACAGTCCTACAGGCCAAGTCATTATAAAAAGACCTAATAGAACTTTAAAGGAAAAGCACATAGAACAGAAGGGGGGGTGGGTATGAAAGTTCACAAAGATGGTTTAAAATGTGATTTGTTGACTTTAAATCTCTTCTTTTTTTCCCTTGTTCCCATCAACCCCACTTGCTCTGCTCAACCCCACTCGCTCCAGCCGGTCCCGCTTGCTCCGGCCAGCCCCGCTCTGCCCCACTTGCTCCAGCCATCCCTGCTTGCTCTGGCCACCCTGCTCGCTCTGGCCACCCCCGCTCGCTCTGGTTGGCCCCGCTCGCTCCGGTTGGTCTCTCCAGTCCAAGGATTCGTTTTATTATTCTTCTTCATAAGTACGCTGTAGCTGACTTCAGACGCACCAGAGGAGGGCGTCAGATCTCATTACAGGTGGTTATAAGCCACCATGTGGTTGCTGGGATTTGAACTCATCACCTTCGGAAGAGCAGTCGTGTGCTCTTACCCGCTGAGCCATCTCACCAGCCTGACTTTAAATTTCTTAAGTCAATGAGACAAGTAGCACAACTACTCAGATACACTGGATCTTAGAAAGGACTGCTGAGTTCCATCAGCCCATAGGAGTCCTAATTCCAAAATGGAAGAAAGGAAATGTGTTGGGGAGATCTTTACATTTGTTTAAACAGGAATAGAAAAGCTACGTCTGTCATTTCAATTATTGAAAATAAAATTTTACCACAGTAGACCCCCTGAAGATTTTGGCTACAGACAAAAAGAGGGAGATTGCCAAGATCAAGAAGACAGATAATGTATGAGCTGATCCTGGTGCTTGAGAGCAGCTCTGAGACCGGCTGAGACATATAAAAGGCCTTTGTATAGCCAACAAATATTGTTTGCTACAAAATTCTCATACTCATTATCACATACCATCCGTTCACATGGCATGAATGGAGATTTATATTGCAGTTTGATGATATGATCAAACTAAACTCTGAAGAAAGACAGTTGTTTTTCAGCTACTCAAATTGATTTTAATTGATCTGTGCACATTCCATTTAAATGTCTTTATAGAACTATGCATTGCTTGTAAGGTTTGTACATTGCAGAATGGAAGGCCATGAAGCAGCCCTGACAAGATTCACCCTCAGAGATGGTGAGATGGTGAGATTTACTGTTCCAGCTCCTCACCTGATTCTATCTCAACTGCATCCAAATTATTTCCTCTGAAGATTTGCTTCCAGGACACCTTCAGAACAGCTAGAACACTTGGTCCAGCCTTTCAGACTGTTACAGTCAGGACTTCATTTAAGCTTGCTCTTTCTCAGTATATAGAGACTGGACAATGACTGCTACAGCTAGCTTTCTTAAGACTAACCCTGGGCTGGTGAGATGGCTAAGCGGGTAAGAGCACCCGACTGCTCTTCCGAACTTGATAAGTTCAAATCCCAGCATCCACATGGTGGCTCACAACCATCCGCAACGAGATCTGGCGCCCTCTTCTGGAGTGTCTGAAGACAGCTACAGTGTACTTACATATAATAAATAAAATAAATCTTAAAAAAAAAAAAAAGACTAACCCTTTTTCTAATTTTCTTGGGCTCCCAAAAGGAATTCTTTGCCTCAATGAAGCAGAAATCAAGAAAAAGAAGAGCATCATCCCAGTCCCTTAAATTGGGATGGAAGGTTTTGGTCATTTTATAAGTTATAGATACGTTGTCAGAGGTCAGAGTCAAGGATTTCTTCTCTGTTTCATTTTCTCTATCTTACTTTCTTGTGCCCTTCCCCCAGCCTTGAGAGGGTTGAATCAGACCTTGTTTGCCACAGTCAGCTAGACCACCAATGGTGGAGTCTTCTGACCTAGGTGAAGTATATTGTCCTGTCACATCTGCAACTTCCTGCAAGAAGCCACTACCTGCTGAGTAGCTGAGCTTGCTTTTCTGAGGAGATCCCCACAAAGCCAGGAGATCCTGGCATAGTGGGGGATGGATTTCCCCCCCCCTTTAAATATCAGACCCTAGAATTAAACCATTGAGCCTTGATCAGAGAACTTGTCTTGGCTCGTTACTTCTCTCGCCATGCTTCTCATCCAGTCCCAGCTTTCCTTTCAGGAACCTAGGAACCTGTGGCTGCTGGTGGCTACACTTTCTTCTTTAGGTTAGGGAAAGTGGGTAGAAAAGAAAAGAGGGAGGATATAGAAATATTAGACAAATAAGGGTAGATTTTTGAAAGTACTCTTAAACCAAACCAAACCAAACCAAACCAAACCAAACCAAACCAAACCAAACCAAAACCCATTTTATAGCCATAGTCTTACAATGGTAGACACTATTATATTTTGATGCAGAATTGACGGTATGTTTTGTTATATCAATAAAGAATTTTGTATATTGGTACGGGTTTAAGGTTTTCATTGGCGTAAGTCTTATACAAAGATACACATTTTAAGATTAATTTTGCTACAACATAATATATGTATGTCTCAACTCTTGTATAGGTATTATGCCTATGTAACTCATTTCAAATATAAGGTTTAACCCAGCCATTTTAAATAGTTGCTGTTACAAGCTGTTTAGGATAATTAAGTACTGCAAATCCACATTCAGTCAAACTCATGGTCATATTAGATATTAGTTTAGTTAATTATAATAAGATGTATTCGGGCCAGTGAGATGGCTCAGCGGGCAAGAGCGCCCGACTGCTCTTCCGAAGGTGATGAGTTGAAATCCCAACAACCACATGGTGGCTTACAACCACCCATAATGAGATCTGATGCCCTCCTCTGGTGCGTCTGCACCAGAAGTCAGCTATAGTGTACTTATGAATAGTAATAAATGAATCCTTGTACCAGAGAGAGCAGGGACTGAGCAAGTGGGTCCGACCTGAGCAGCGGGGCTGATCGGAGCAGCAAGGCCAACTGGAGCAGCAGGGCCGACCTGAGTGAGCTGGGCCGGTCGGAGAAAGCAGGGCCAAATGGGGGCAGCAGGAGCAAACGGGTGGGTAGGAGCGAGTGGGGCACACCAGAGCGAGCAGGGTTGACCAGAACGAGGAAAAAAAGAGAGATAGAACAGCTGAGAGCTCACTTGGGTACATGTGAAGGCAGATTGGGAATCACTGGGTATGGCTTGGACATTTGAAACTTATAAACCCAACCCCAGGGACACAGCTCTTCCCCAAGAAACACTGCTTCTCCTTCTGAAACAGATGTACCAACTAGGCACCAACTACTGAACCACACGACCCTTTGGGCACCAGCATCATTCAACCCCCTAAAAAGATCCTCAGCATTATCAGAAGGAAGAGAAAGTCCCTGGACGCAGAAGACAAGACAGCAGCTCTGGAGATATGGTAAGAGGGGCATTGTCCAATTTTTGTTCATATGGAATATTTTGAGGAAATTATAAGTGAAAAAGAAACACTATGCATGTAAGTCTGTGGTTTGTGTTGGAATTTTGTCCATATACTCCAGGGAGCTGTTTTTTGCAACCAAAGGACTCACATGTACCAATCTTGGTTCAGTTTCTAGTCCATGTGTTGGGATTTTCCCTGGACCTTTCAGCAGAGATCAAGGAAATTACTCAACATCACTTCATGGCCAGCCTCCTCAGCATAGATGTCTGGGCTTGACTTTGTAACATTAACCTACTGGCCTTGCGGGAACCTGACAGGTATACTACTACTACCCTGGAAAGCAAAGAGAAGCAGTTTTACTACATTTGTTTTGATATTGCTGTTCTCCAAAAGTTACAGCATCTGAATTCAATGTTCATGTTCCATGTGAGAATGACATCTATTTTTTATTTTAATATTTGAATGTTCCTCCTGGCAGAAGAATCTTGCTAAGTCTGAGAAGACAAGGATAAGAAACTATCTGAACAGATCCTAACAGCAATCATATACTGCCCTAAAAAAAAAGCCCAAACCACTTATTATATGCAGAGAGCAGTGGACACTTACTAAACAAAAGAATAGACCAGTTCTGAGAGGGAAGGACAAGAGAAATTGTGGGCAAAAGACAGAAGAAGAGTATGTAATTCCTATGGGAGGACTTCAGAGTGAGGAATGGAAGGAAATCCACACATCAGTTTCAGGAAAGTAAACAGGCCCCTGGGAAGAAAAGGAAAATAAGACACATTGTATGCACAAGTACATATGCACAGGCTTGCACATGCGTGTACACACACACATTCTCTAAACAGAACACTAACAATGTGTCACCTCCTGGCTGGTTCCTTTTCTGAGCTACAGTGAACAGTGTAACGACGATCCTGGATGTCTGAGCATCCCTGCATCCTATCGATGGGTCAGACAACAATCCTGTTTTCCTTGTTTTGAGGAACTTCCACTCTGGCATCCAGGGTGGCAGCCCCAGTTTCACTTCCCACTATCAGTGAGTAAGCATCCTTGATTCTCCCTGTCCTGCCCATCATTCATTGCCCTTGGTTTCCTTGTTACATG
Organism: Mus minutoides; assembly: GCA_902729485.2. NCBI lineage: Eukaryota > Metazoa > Chordata > Mammalia > Rodentia > Muridae > Mus > Mus minutoides. The sequence goes on from LR750327.1 coordinate 494,045, forward strand.
TCATGGTGGAGAGGGCACAGGTCACCTAAAACAACTTTAATTCCATTTCCAGGATGATGAGGATGCTGACTTTGCATGACTTCTCTTGAGGGTCATCGCTATAGTTTTCAACCCCATGTATTGATTAGATGACATGGCTTTGTGTGTGTGTGTAGTTTCATGTGGAGCAGTGGAGCCTGCCACAAGACAGAAGACATGGAAAGGTTGAAGGAGGTTTAAAAAGGTCTCACAACCAGTGAACAGGACATTCTACTAGGAGGACCATGTTACTTAGGGGCAACACCCGAGAGCCTCCCCCATGCAAATAAAGCAACCTACTTCTCAGATTAGACAAGCTGGAAGCATCTTTCCCTGAATCCCACCTCAGTCCATACTCTTTATGAGGTCTCTGTTCACAAGGAAAAATGCATGCCTTATTTCACCAAGAATCATCTCAGAGCTTCCCTATTATTGATCTGTAATAGTCTTGGGAACAGTATTCTCTCAGGAAGCTTTCCTTGCTGGATCTCAGCTCAGCCCAGCAGTCTGGGTTGGAGATTTCCCTGATGCTGCTCGGCTTGCCTCTGAGGATGCCATTGGCTATTAAGTGCACACCATATCCTGCCACTCACTTAGAGGCTCTGACCCTGGTCCTGAGGATACAGTACCTTGTGTAAATACTCACAGGGCAAGCACCGTTGAGTCAGGGTCTAAACTCCTGAGCGCAGGTCAGCTTTGATCTATTTTCTTTGTTGTGGGGCCCAAGCATGAACTCCTGAGCAGCTCTCAGGTCAACCTTAAGTGACTCGCAGTGTGTGAACATCAGTCTTGAGTCTTAGGGTGACTTTGAGATCCTTGCTTAGCTCCTTGCTGCTTTTCAATGCCACAGAGAAAGTGGCTGACCTGGAAATAGGCAGCAGGAAAAACTGAGTGAGTGGCCTAGCTTAGATAACTCCCAGAGTATCATCCTTGATAAGGCTGCTGGACTGACTGGTTTAATTTGGCTTCTAAGAGCAGGAAATCCAAGGTTAAAATATTTCCCTGATAATCTATGGGAATGGTCAGAGGACTGAGCCTCGGGATCTGATGTCCCCATATCCCTAGTCTAGCTCATAGGTAGGAGGGGAATATATTCTTGTATGTTGTGTCTGTAACATGGACAAAGCCCATGTGATGCTGGCAGCCAAGAGTAGTGCTTCATATGGCTTGTGACTTGCAAGAGAGAGAAGCAGCTGGACCCAAAGGTACCGATGGAGGCTCAGGCAGGCCCTGCCATGGTTCTGCTTCAGTAAGAGCAAGAAAGCCCATCGACCCAGCTGTGTGGCTACATAGCTCATGCTACCAGGCACATGACCTCAGTGTGTGCCTTGTACTTCCGCTGGATTGTCACCGTCCTATCTACTCAACAAATCCTGTGCCAGAGAATCCCCCTATGCCAATCGTGTAGCAGTTCCTGTATTGGCAAGCTTTCCTGTTTTTGTTCTGTCGTCGTGCAAGATGTCAGGTACAGTACATTCATAGGGCGAGCATGGACTCCTCTGCCTCTGGTGACATTTCTGACCTGAATCCTTGATACAGAGGCAGCTGTGCTCTTCCAGCCTGGTAGATGATAACTAGGCTGAACTGGGCCATGGATCTTGCCCTCATACAATCCTTCCCATTTTCTTCTTGCTTTCATCCTAGATGCAGAGGATGGAGGAATGGCAGTGTGCCCTGGAACCACCCACCACACCACCCTAGGGCCACTGTACTGCTCTGCTGCCCTGCACTGTTGTTCTGTCAATGGGGACAGGGAGCAAGGCAACCACAGCACTAGGGTCACAGAGGCAATGATGTCACTTTGTGAGCCTCCCGCGGGTCATTTTCTTTACTGGCATCTCTCAGTTTCTAAAGTTGGAATGCCCCGAATGATTCTCTGTAGGGTTCATGTGGCTAAGTCCTGGACCTATAAATTAATCTGTAAAATCCCTATATCAGACACTTTGTCTTTGAATTCATTCCAGAGTGGTATCTGTACTGTTTTGAGGTATGGGATTCTGAATTTCATAGGGATGAATCTTGGAAATATCAGGCCCTGAGCCTTGTTCCCTGTCATCATAGATGTAGAGGATGTCAAACAAGTTTGAAAAGGGTCAATAACCACAAATTAGAGAAATGCAACTTTAATGTAATCTTTGTTACCCCATGTGTCAAATGGGATATCATCAGCACATGACACAATGTCAGAACTTGCAAAGAGGTATGTGAGCAGGACTGTGGAAACCTGGGCACAAGATTTTGGAAACCGGTATCCATGGAAAAACCAGTTTCATAATCATAGTCCTGGTTGCAACGGCCTCAGCAACAGGCTTCTTCTGTGGAGTGGGGCCTTCTTCCTCTTCTATTATTTGGAAGTAACCTCTGACCTGCGTCTGTCAGACTCTCTCTATGCTAGAAGGTCTTATGAGACTTATACTTTTCTCCTATGCATAAGTGCTTTTAAAGTGTTTGAAGGTATGACTTGTCTTTATTTTGCCCAGGCCCCTTGGCTGTAGTCCATCTTCATATCTGGTCTCATCAGCTAGAACAGTCTGTTCAGGATCGAGAGACTGAATGTAGAGAACAAAATGAAGGAATTTGTGTGAGTTGAGACAAGAACATATTTCATGCAGAAGATATGTTCCCAGGTCTTTCCCACCAGCCTTTACACCTCCCAGATGTGCTAGCACTGCGCCAATACATAAGAAACCCGTATTGCTATACTTGTCCCTCTAACCTGAAGTCTGAGTTTTTGCTGGTGCTCTCCTGTCAGGAGCTCTCTGAAGGGGTAGCTAAGGAGACATGCAAGAGCTGACGGAGACTGTGACAGGGAGGTGGTGGTCTCTCTCTTCATTATGTCAGTCAGGCTCTTTTGGAAAGAATTAACTTCTGCCATACTGCCTGTACAGAGGCATCCTGGATACCCTGTGGAAAGTGACAGGGTCCTAAGAAAAGGTCTGGTGTTGGTTGCCTGCTCTTCTGCACTGTTTGAACAGGTGAACAGCATAACATCTCCAGGTCTTTGTTTTCCTTCCTACAATGGGGCTAAGAATGGAAACATCCAGTTAGGGGTGTTCTCCTGGGCACATCAAAAGTCTAATCATTTGTGGTCAGACCGTGACTTGGGAGCAGGTGTGCAAGAGCTTCAAGAATGGAGTGAGTTAGCATAGAGAATGGGAAGACCCCATGTACTCAGAGGGGAGAGAGAGACACAACTACCCCTTCAGGAATCATATGCCCAATTACAGGATACATCACCTGTGTTATCCATGTACAGAAGGCAAGCAAAGAGACCCACATGTAGATCCTGCAGCAACCCCACCAAAAGTTTCCACTAGAGACTCAAAAGCTCAAGGGCTGGGACAGAAATACAAACACATGCAGACTTGAAGATGATGGCCAAATGCTTCTTCCTCCATAGCTGAAAAAAAATGTCCAAATGTTACTAATGAGGAGTGCCCACTCTATTGTGCACAGCCCAACATCCATACATGAGAGATTGGATTTTGATGTGACTGTGTCCCCTCTATTTCCCAGTCTCTTGGGAGCATCATGAAGTAATGATGAGATACTACAGATATGCCACTGTCCAGAGATGTCCTACCAGACCAGTACTTTGGTAAACACACAAGCAGGGTCCAAAAGCCCCAAAAGCACTCTGTAAAATTCTTATCTTCTTTGTTAAAATGGGGTGTCCAAAAACTATTTTGAATACTGACTTAACAGTCTAAGGGCTGAGATCATCTCATTATATTTTGATCAAAGGTGTCTGGAATCTGCTCATCACGGACCAGCAGAGACTCATTGTTCCAATTACTGGCAGAACAATACCATCCACCAGGATGGTCTCATAAGAGTCCACAGATGTTATTGCCACCCAAGGATATTCAATTTTTCTGGGAACTAAATTCTCAGAGCTGGTTGGAAAGTTTATGCATAATGATAAATGTTGGGATGAATTCTGGAGAGATCACATGACATGGTGGTACCAAAGGCAGGGATCAAAATGGAGCACAGAATGGTGTACAAACAGTATACTTTGAGCATCCTAACTAGTCCACCAACCAATAGATTGGAACTTAAAACACACTAGACTGCATCTTTGACCATAACAAATGTGGTCCAAGTTGAAAAGCTGTGAGAGTGTAGTGAGGAGCAAGCCAACAAAGAGTCAGGTTCCTATCCTGTGCTGTTGTCCACAGTAGAGAAGTGTGTGAGTAAATCATGACCACTGATTTGAGACTGTGTGCATCTCTCCTGCCTCACTCTGTTCAGGTACTTTGAACTCAGGAAACCCTGACATCTCACTCAGCTTCTATTTAGGGCAAATGACAGCAGACCCCTCATTGCAACATCATCCAGTCTTTGTAATATCCCAGATTTTGGCGCAAGGCAGACACTACAAAGAAGGAAGCATGGTACAATCCAAGAGGCCTCAAGAACACATGGCAGAGAAGGAAGATAAAAGCCTAAAGGACAACAAGTAAACTACAAGAAAAGGACCATTCAGAACATCTAGTAGTAGCATCTGCTTTTACATGTTTGTGGGAATGCCAATGGCTATTGTAGATTTGTCTTTCAGCCCTGGGTAAACCTAAAACCTGAAGTGGAATTCTTTGGACTCTGCATATCTAGGCTCAAGCTTATACTTTTTTTTTTTTTAAAGATTTATTTTATTTATTATATGTAAGTACACTGTAGCTGTCTTCAGACACTCCAGAAGAGGGCACCAGATCTCGTTACGGATGGTTGTGAGCCACCGTGTGGATGCTGGGATTTGAACTTATCACCTTCGGAAGAGCAGTCGGGTGCTCTTACCCGCTGAGCCATCTCACCAGCCCCCAAGCTTATACTTTTGAAAAGTACTATTTAGCCTCCCAAGTTTAAGCATCCCACATTTGAACACATTACTGTGAATTTGATAGGATTTAGCAGCTTACTATGTTTCTCTTGACCCACCTTGTTCTCATGTCTATGGGTAACCTTGACAATCAAGCCCATAAATAACATTGCAAGTGGTCTTTTCAACTCCTTCTTGCAAGCTGATTTATAATGATAACTGCACATGAGACAAGACAAGGGAGACGGTCTGCTTAACAACCACCTGAGAGTAAAGAGATAGTCTGCCAGCCAAAAGCAGCAGGGTCATTGTTACAAACCAGAAGCAAACATCCCCAGGAAACATGGGCCAGATGCAACTGAGCAAATCCTGGAAAGACAGAGCAAATCTCGGGAAGGAAAGAACTTACCCCTGCTTGGAGAAGGGGTTTGGAGGCATAACAGCTTGGGACAAGAGCATTGACACATTTATGAATACATTTTGCATCCATATTTTTAAGTTGATCTTCATCAATGTTCACTTATACCAAACAGAACAGTAAAAGCATGCAATGACAATAATAAAAGCACATGGCTTTTCAGGGGAATTGTCCAGAGCAAGTGCTAATAACCAGGAAGGTTGAGTTCTTCAGAGAGACTGGAAAAGCTTACAGGACACCTTAGTATTCTGTGAATCAAGAGAGCATGGCTGGTTTGTGGGCAGAATGTGTAGGAAACGGTAGCCCAGTGGCTCCCTGTGTTAAACTCAAAAGCGCTTGGGATTTCCCGGCAGCAGAAAGAATGAGACAGGTGATCAATGGCTCTGTGTGGTACCAAAAGAAAAGGGTACCTTCTGATTGAACATGTCCATCTCTCAGCATGAGCAGTACTAAACCCAGCTCATATCTGTGGAATAAGGAGACCATTTTTCCTCTACAATTTAAAAAGACACAGCACTCTGTTCTGAGAGTATGAGCCTCTGTCACTTTAGAAGAATCCCAATATCATTGTTTAATGTCCTGAGAAGATATGGTGCTCCCAAAGGCCAGCTTGAAGTCATGGTTTCCCTCTACGTGGGTCTGAACAGCTACACTCCTCTGAGGATGCTCAAGAGAGGTTCTTTCACTCTAAATTCCCTCCAATTGTCAGCTCATCGTCTACACCTTAGAAAATTGACAGATGGATTATGTCCTCTGAGTATTTTGGAGGTGAGATCAGGACCAGGTCAGGAATGAATGGGGTGTGATTTGGCTTCCACTTGCTATGGGTGTAATTGGAGCTTGGCTCAATCTCAAAATGCCAAGGACATGAGGGAGGAGCTGTGAACACTTTCAAGGTGAAGGGATTTCCTGATATCATCCCCTGGGTCTACTTTACAAGGAGAGCATACAAAAGGAAAAGGGTGCCCACATGGCTCACAGAAAAGCCTGCTGTGACTGGCCTAGCTGTGTAGTGAAGTGGGCTCATTCTAAAGCTGTCAGGACACTGGATATGGCCAACATTTGCCCCTATTCCACAGGAGCAAAGCCTGCTGAAAGGCAGGTTTAGTATAGAACTCTTAGGACACTGGGCATGACTACCATCTTCCCATGTTACACAAAGGCAGAGGTGTAAGAGTTGGCTGACACACAGAATGTGTGCTAAGGTGATAGCTGTGAGAATGACTGAAATGGGTGCGTCTGAGGGGAAAACTGTTTTACAAAGAAAGCCAGGAGGAAGGAGAGATGCTGGGTCTGTGTCCTGTCACGTAGGGTTTCAAATGTGGCCCTTTCCTGTGAGCCTTGCTGGGTTTCTGTTTTCTCAAAGCCATCGTCCTCAGGAGAGACCTTCCTCCCTGTGGTTTCCCCTTTCTCACAAGGACACAGTGTATATTTATCTCAGTCATCGACAGATATGGGTACATTTACCATAAAGTAAATACCCTGTCCTTTCATATATCGACAATGTAGATGCATTGGGTTGTTAGTCTATTAAGAGTACCTAATACATACCTGGATGGCATTGGATAAAGATGTATGGGGAACATACCTCACAACAGCCTCAGCAAGTGTGGTAGGACTAGTCCTATGCAGCCATGTTTCCAGCCTCACTTGCTTTAGGATCTGAGGCAATCCAAGCCTCTGCTCTAGGTGCAGAGACGGGAGACTGATTGGGAGTTTCCTATGCCATGAAATAGACATTTCCCCTTGCTGCCACCTGAGAACAGAACCGAGGACATCAGCTATGCATGGTATGAGCTGCAGGACTGAGCTCTACTTTGTGCTCTCTCTTCTCATAGCTTTTTGGAATCACAGTGTCTTAGCATCAAAAGCTAGGTTATCTAAAATGATCATCTTACCTGCGTGTAAAAGATGTGGTCCATGTATTTCAGTTCTGTCTCTAAGGGGAGACTAAGGAAAGACCATGAAGACCATGTGAATATTGTTTTTTGAATTTTTGGTGAACTACTGAGTGCCTCATGTCAGCAGTCATGCCAACTGCAGCACATTTATCATCCTCTAGAACATAGGAGTATGCAGATTTGTTAACATTCCCTAGAAGACAGAATTGGAAGCATTATGGTGGTAGACCTCAGACCCATTTCCTGCTGTGGACTCACTGTCTTCCTGGTTTTCATCGTGGTAGAGGAATATTGCTCCTTGAACAGGTTGTTGGTTATTTACAGCAGATGAAGATCCCACGGAGAAGTCAAGTTTTTTTCCAGAACATGAGTGTTTTTGTTCATCTCTCTGATTAAAGCAAGAGCTTGACCTTCATTCCTTTGACACTTGGTCCAACCTCCTCACTGAGCTCAGGATACTGAAACAGGCAAGACCTTTGGAGAGATGTGGTATATTTAATGTTGAATGTGGAGATGGAAGTTAGAAGACCCAACATAGGGTCAAGATAATGAAAGAAAAGCCCACCCCTTCATTTTTGGACTTCCAGCTACTACTGAAGTAGTTGTTGACACTGACAAGAAAAGACTACAAAAGGTCCAAACCCAGAATAAACTAAGAAGGTTGGACAGTGGAGCTGGGAGCTCTCAGGCTCAGGAGCCACACTGGGGCAGGTCATGCTATGAGTTTTAAGCTCACTGAGTCAAGACTAGTGTTACAAGAAGACTATCTTGTGTAAGGGCTCTGGGTATCCTGATGTGGCCTTGCCAATCCTAAAGTGTTACAAATGTACTATCATAGCCATAGAAAATTCTGGCAAAATAAAGGTAGACAGAAATATCAGGGGCAAATAAAATAGCATGCTAAGATTCAATACTACTTGATATTAGAGAACTATGTTGAGAGATTAGGGATCCCCAAATCAACAACCAAGAAAATTCTAAAGGACAGAGAAGATTCCAATGTTCTGACTGTCACCCAAGGAAGGAGAACAGCACATTTACGGTCCATGGCTGAGGCTTCTATTCCCCAGTCCAGTCAGATACTTCTCCAGAATGGACTGGCACAGCCTCAGATCCTTCAGGTTCTTCCACCTATAAAACTTTTCCAAGAATAGTAAATAGAGTTAAATCCCTGGGTCCTTTAAGGGTTTGAGAAATGCCTCAATAGAGTTATCCTCTGACATCCACAAGCTACCCAGAAAATATACATGCTACCACACACACACACACACACACACACACACACACTCACACACACACACATACACACAGAGACAGACAGACAGACAGACACAGAGACAGGGAGAGGGAAGCCGAGAGGCAGAAGGGAAGAGAGATAGAGAACATGAGAGAGCCAGAAACAAATGCAGAGACAGAAACAAAGATGGAGTCACAGAGATATAGAAACAGAGGAGCAGAAGTGACAGACAAAGGAGACAGAAAATAGATCATAAGTGAGTACATATGTAACTAATTTAAAATGCTTTCCAAGGTTACATGCTCTCAATGCCTATACCATCTGTAAAAATTAGGCTAAGGTCTGTAAGCATTATACATACCTAGTAGCACTGAATTGGACCTACTCAAAGAAGTACAGGCTAGCAGATGGTAAAATGGTCTGAAAGTATGACCAGTTGCTAACCTCTCTTGGAAGGAGGGACTCCACTCCTGGAAAAAGACCTAGCAGAGGAAATAGAAAAATAGATGAACCCGAAGGCAAAGATGTCTGCTGTGAAATCTTAATCCCTGTGTAGAAAGCATTAGTCAAGGACACAGTAGTCATCCCAGTGATGAGCTGATGGCTGAGTGAAAACACTGTCAGGTATAATGTAGGGAGAATCTGAGAGGGCCAGGTAGGACACACTACAAGATGTCAGGTTTTAGCCTAGGTAAAATGAGAAGCTGAAACCTCTAGTTACGAATCTGACAATTTTCAATGTTGGGAGATATGGTGGCCACTGGGAGCAATTCATGCTCTTTAATTAGAAATCTCAAGTAGTACAGGAGAAGTGACCTGGAGGGAGAGTCTTCACAGAGGAATCCTCTAGATGAAGTTCCTCTGTGAGCATGTCTATAGAGGATCAATTTCATTATCTTAATTGATGTGGGAAGACAATAATATGGGCAATGCCATTCCTGAGGCTTGGGTACCAGACTGCAGAAACTCATGCAAGCAAGCTTACATACATGCATTTATTTCTCTCTGCTCTTCACTGGATAGAACATGGGTGTCCCCTTTGCACATGTGTCTTGGATTCACTGTGGTAATGCAGTATATCCTGGAAGTGTCCAGTCACTGTGATGGAAATGAAGCTGAAAAGGCTTTGCTTCAGATAATCACAATGACTCTAAAACAACCCAGGGACAACAGTGGAAGATACCTGGTGGTTCCCTTCATCAGTCAAAGTTATCAAACTGTGGCTCCCAAGTCATGCTCAGTGAGGCACACTGCCTCATTCCCTCTGAATGTCTCATCTCCAGTCATAATCTAAATATTGCCTTCAGGGTGTTCTTATAAGGGTTAGAGGGACCTCTGTCAGTACATCCCATGTGTCAGATGAGAGCAAAGAGGAGTTTTCTCAGACCCTGAACATCCCTCCACTAATGACCTTCCAGAAATTACCACTCACATTGAGAGGCAAGCCTATGATACTCTGCTTGCTTCCCTTCTGCCACCATCCCACTGATAGAAGGTTAGTGAGCAGCATCCTTGCTGAAGCATGGGTGAAGAGCAAGGAGGGAAGGTGCTCTGAAACAGCTGGATACTCAGATTATCATATTTAAGGAATAACAAGTGACATCAACCACCAGCACTTCTGCACATGGCCCAATTCCTAAGCTCTTACCTGCAGAGAAATTCTAGGTCCACACAATGAAGTGAATGACTGATATCACACTTGATGGTAGCATCCAGGAAAGGGAGAGGCCCATACCGTGTTTACCAGACCTCCATAATACAGATGCTCGTGTTGATGCAGATGAGGTTGCTTCACTTTTTGGTAGTGCCCTCCTCTCTGGAAGCCAGAGGCCTTTTCTTGTCCTTCCAGGTAGCCACATTCAGCAACTTCTTGTGGGAAAGCACCAGGTTCTTCAAGGGAGAAGTGAGAGAATGGAATATCATGGGATGAGAAGGATAGAGTCCCTAGTACCTGGGTTATTATCCAGCCCATAGCTTCCTGACATCCTGACATCCTGACATTGTACTGAGACTCTGGATAGAAGATGGTGAATAGACCAGAGCATGAGCTCCCCAGGAAAAGAGGCATGTGGGTCAAGTGCCCAGAAGAAGATGACAACAGAGAGTGTACAGATGGTAGAACATTAGAGGATATTTCCATGCGTTAGACATGTAGGTTAATATGAGTGTAATGCCATTCAGAAAAGACCTAGCAACTGAAGATGGAAGCAGAGAAAAGTGTCTTTCTAAGCTGATGACTGATCACAATGTCAAGTGTGTTGAGAGAAACGCCCAGTGGCTCCATCTTGTGCTGCCTCTCGGCATTATAGAAGTCTAGCTACTCAATGCAAGGTGTCAGTCAGGTTCCTGTTTATATATATATATATATATATATATATATATATATATATATATATCTGCAATGGAAATGAAGCTGCACCCCAGTAGCCAATCAGAGTGAGAGAACTTTCCTGAAGTGGGTGGGCAGGTCTGTAAACTGACCAGTGAGTGGCAGAGTGTTCAGGGAAATCATTCACACCACATGATGTTCAAAGAGTGAAGCGAAAGAGGCTCTCACAGAAGATCCTGAAGAGTCTCTCTGTGGGACATGGCAGCCAAGGAACCCTCAGCCCTGTCAGCACTTCAGGACTCTATTCATCCTAGAACTACTACTAATTTGGGGCTGGGATTGAAGGAAGTTTGGGAAGTGCAATGAGATCAAGCATGCAGTAAGAAAGCCACATGGGACCTCTCCATCTTCCTCAGCTGGTCTTTCCTTTCAAGTGTACACACTGTACTCTCTGAGACAGAACGTTCCAGGTTGGAGGTTAGAAGCTTACATTTACAATGCTGAATTAGATTTTTGGATCATAAGCAGCATTAGGCACAAGTACAGTTCAAAATCAGAGTTCAAGAGTTTGTGCCTTCACTGAGAGAGCAGGTCCAGACTCGAAGTTCAGACTACACTCACCAGCCCCAGACAGGAAAGGACTTTGGTGTACAGCATCAGGATTTTAGCTCCAGCCTGTGGTGATTCTGTCAGGAAAACCTCATGACCTTCGACTGCTTTTCTGAAGGTCAGAATTATAACTGGAGACATCTAAAGAGAAAATAGTGACAGGAGGTCAGAGCACAGAGGATATAGGTAGCCCCTCCTACCTGTATCACTCAGTGTCTTATTTTCAGAGTTATGAAAACTCCTGGACAGTAAGAGGAGTGTCTTCATGAGAGAGAAAGCAGACTAAAGTGCTGAGGGACAACCAAGGTCTAAGATTCCCTCTGGTGACAGTTTTTATCTGCACTCCTTACCCCCTTAGAAACTCAACATGCATATGTGAAGAACGGTGGATCTACATGCAGGACCATGGCCTCTTGTTTCTGGGATTCCTACATTGTCCGGCCATCATTATAGCCTCCTTATCTTCTGACTTTCCCATCACCAGCACAAGGGAGTGTAGAGTTCAGGCCTTTGGCATGTTGTGACACCTAACACTCCTAGGGTGTATGATCTGAGTGGAGAACACCATTTCACCAAGAGATCAGTTACAATAAATTTCCTTTAGGGTGTCCATAGAAATCACACTATCACAGACACTCATCAGGACCAGTCATTCATGATGGCTGCCAGTCACATAGCTGCTCTCATGGGCCTCTGTGTCAGGCCTTCTTTCTCAACACGCTTAGCCCAGCAGAACTGTCTGCTTAGGGACAGTGTTTGCCAACAACCTGTACTAGGATGGGAACTAGCAGTTTCATTATTGCCTTTTTACCTGTTTTGAAGAAGACTTACCTCACCATCTTTGTCTTCGTGGATGTCCTGGACTGTGTCAGTGTGTCAGCTCCTTGGGCACAGGTTGTCTGTCCATGACACTAATAATCCTGGAATCTAGCACCTAGCTAGAGCCTTGTACATCACTATGCCTATAGAATGGCAACAGAGAAAAGGACAGATAATACCATTTCACATAGAAAGTACAGAAGCTGGGGTCACATCTCAGAGCCAATCTTCACCCTTCCTCCTTGTGGGTAAGAATGAAGTCGGGACTGCTAAGGGAAGAATGGCTTCCATGATGCAAGAGGAGGACTGGAGCAGGTACAGTTCAGGAAATGAGGAACAGGCTGCATCCCAAGAACTGGGAGACCAGCTATCTGAGACCTCCCACACTTAGAACACTAGAAAATGCAGTGGCAGTGGTCAGGGGACACCCACTGACTTATCTGTACAGGCCCTCCTCTAGGCTCTTTAGTCTCAAGACTGAGAAGCAAGGACGAGGGAGAGTCAGGGATAAGTTGCTATTGGGAGAAGCGGCTGCACCATATAGCTTCCAGGTCTACTGGGACATGGGCTTCTGCAGCAGTTGGTGACAACACTGCAGCTTGAAGTGAAGGGGACTATGTCCATCCACACTGTTCATGTCCAGCTTCACTCATACAGGCATTACATTTCTCAGTAGCCTCCCTTGGCCTTGGGCTCCACATCATGACACTGTGTCTTCTGTATCAACTGTGCCACTTCTCATGTGTCTTCTGGCCATAATGAAGACACATTTCATTCTCTAGACCCCAGACTCCACCCAAGGTCCTGTACGTCTCCCATACTGAACTCCCCCAGAAATTGACTATGGACAGCATTCATGGAGAGGCCGCGAAAATCTCTGTCCACTCTCTGTGTTTGAGCACTGGAAGCTCCGTTAGACTGGATCAGAGTTGCAAACACCTGTGGTCTTCTCTTGCCTCACAGTTGGAGAGAACTGGAGCACTGGCCTAGCAGAGAGTTCAGGCAGGTTGAGAAATCTGCAGGGACTTAAGTGCTCAAGCCTCCTGAGAAGACAAAGGCAACAGGGAAGAGGGGACCTCCTTACCTTTCCTGTCTGCAGGAATTTGGAACAGTGCGAGCTGCCCTGGAGTGACCTGTGCTGATGAAGGTTACATTTGGATATAGGAGGTGGTGAGCCTCATGGCTCCTTGATGTTGTTACAGGTCACCAGAACAGCTGTCACCTTCTGCATCATTCCTTTTGGCCTCTGGTGTCTGCAAGTGCATTCTGCTTTCAGGAAGGATTCTGGTACTTGCAGACAGCAGGTTTCACAGTCATTCAGGCTTTAGAGGTTCCCTGTCAAATTTGGTGACCTTCAAGACGTCAGGATATAAGCATGACCTGGGCATCCCTCTCCCTTCTAAAATTCTCCTCTCAGGAAGGATGCTGGTAGTGGCAGACAGCATGTTTCACAGTGGGTCAAGCTTCCCTCCCAAACTTCATCCTTCTCAAGGGTCAGGATATATACACAGTCTGTGCCCAGGGACACAAGACTATTTCATTCACTGTGCCCCTACACAGAGTGGGTGCTCTTTCAGTGCACTCCAGGACCTTACCACTCTCATGTCTGGTCAGAAGCATCCACCATCCAAAGCCAGTGGATTCCTGGGATTGGTGTGGACACTGTTCCAGAAGTGGCACTGAGCTCTCATCCTTAAGTCTAGAGCCTGAGCTTCATCATTATCATTAAAGGGGGACTTAATTATCCAGCATCCTACTCCCATAGTCCTCTTCTCCTTCTTGTCCCCAGAGTGACAATAGCACAATGTTGGGGCAGGCTGGGAGTGTTCATATGGAGACAGGGGAATCTTCACATCCTGGTCAGTGGCAGAATGGCCATTTCACAGGATAGTCTATGGCCTCAAGTGTTTCTTTAGTATACATGGACAGTAGAGGTGCTCAGGCCATCCTGCAGCTGGGACTGGATCTTCCAGAGATGGTCCACCCTGAGTGTCCATGCAGAGAATTGAGGACAGAGAGGTCCAGATCCTCTTTTCACATGTGTTCCCTGAATTGTGGAACAAGATTAAATTCCAAGCATGGGAAGGGAGTTTTCTTCTTGCAAGAGACAGAAGGAATGGGGGAAGGAAGCAAAACAAGGAGCAGCTTATGTGTCCTATGAGAACGCAGGTTATTTGGTCTTGGGGTACAGGGATTGTAGGCATCTGCTCGTTTCTTTTTGCCAGTTCATCAGATGCTTTGGGAGGCTATGAAAGAAGTCCTGTTCTTCTGAATGTAGTATCTGTGCAGAATCCTGTATCTTGTGTACACACCTCAACAGTTTGCTGTTGTTTTAATGGTTGGGCATGCAGTACCAGTGTGGCACTCCATGCTCCCCTTCGTCTACAGATGCTCGTGTCCATTTTAGGCAGATGCCCCACACTGATACAGCAACCACAGTGTCAGGCCTTGGTTGTCCTTCTGAACAGCAGAGAAACTTTGAGGTGACTCAATTTTTACACCATCGTAGACATGCTCTGTGGCTTGGGGTTTGATGTAAATAAGATCCTTGAATACTGATCATCTGGCAGGCAGCAGATCCTCACAGGAGATCACACCTGGGCCCCTGTACCCCAGTTCAACAGCCTCATATCTTTCCTGCACACCTTGCTCAGGTGGGACAGCTTTACTTTGTGTGTCTAGTTTAGTGTTGTTATTTTGTAACGTGATCCGCAGCAACGATGAACCACTGCTCTCATTGTCAGGGATCCATGACTTTCCTGGCCTTGCAAGCTTGAGCTTCTGTAGCACAGCACCATCATCTGCAGAGGAGAAGCTGAAGGAGGGAAAGACATTAGAAATGAGGGGGACTTAAACCCACACACCATGGACAATGGCAGGCTCATCCTTTCTGAGAACTTTCTACGGCATGAGAACGCCCTTGGTGGATGACAACTAGGGTAAGAGCCAAAGGGCACAGGAGGGAAGGACACTGGGGCAAGTGCAGAGATGGTAGAAGTTATGGACCCTTTCCATAAGCCTAGCATGATGCTGTCTGCCAAGGCTCTGAATGCCACAGTCGAAAGATCCTGGAGACACTGCAACCATCTCCTCTGTAAGGGGCATGCCCGATACACAGGAACTGGGTATCCAGATCTGCTTCCCCATGTAGGTTTCCAAGCAGCAATGTCAGACTTAACAGGGCTCAGCACACTCTTCCCATCCAATAGAACTGTAGGGAGACAGCGGTGGCCAATTTGTATTTGACCATGGTCACTCTGTCAGGCTCTAGGTCCCCAAGCAGAGTTTCTTATCTGAATATGTTCAGCATGGATGACAGCTCTACATGTCCCCTTTCACCCTGGCTGTACCACACTTGCTTGCTGATTACTGCTAGTTCAGTTGCATCAGATACGACCTAGGCATTATCTAACTAGATTCCTTCCTCAAATGGTAAGTCAAGGAGCAGAGTTTATATACATCTGACCATTGCAAGAGACCCCAGATATATGCACCTTTTTGATTTTTTTTTCCAACGAGAAGACATGAATAAAGACAGAGACTCTAAACTTCAGAGCTGAGATGTACCCTCCCATACTTACCCTTTCATCAGGTTCTTCATCTGGCCTCTTTTAGGGGAGCCACTTTCTTGGAGAATCTATGCACTGTTTTTGTCTCTGGAGCCCGGGGTAAGCAACAAAGCCTTGAGAGGCAATTCCTGAGTCTATTGCGCAGTCTTCTGAAGAACCCAATCCTCAGAGGGGGAGATGATGTTCCCATGGCACCGTCTTCCTCAGGAGGCAGGCATGTTTCAATTTCCAGGATGGTGTTACAGACACTTGGGGAGGCCACAGCTTCGGCATGGAGGGCACAGCTAGGAGTGATGCTCTTCTTCTCAGGAAGATGAAGTGCAATGGGAGGCATGGAGACACTTCTGGCCAACTTGTATCCTGATAGTGTATGGGAAATAGGCCCCTGCTGTCCTGAGGACCCTATGTGGAGGAGGCCAAAGTTGGGTTCACTGGCCCTTCTTTTTGGTGTAAGAGCAGAGGTAGAGATATGTTCTAGTGATGGGGGTGGCGGAGGGTACAAATCCACAGGGTTGGGGGAAGGGGTAGGTGGATACTTAATCCCTTTGCTTACTTGGTCTTTCAAGAGTAAATATGTCCCCATGTTTTCATCAAACTTTTTTTGCTGTAGGGATTCTAAGATCTTATTTACATCAAACCCCATGCCACAGAGCATGTCTACGATGGTGTAATCGGGGAAGGTATCAGTTGGGATAGTTACATCACATTTCCTGATCCATGGATGGCTTTCGATGTCGTCAATGGCGGGCCTCTTCTCGGGGGCAACTGTCAGGATCTGGTGAATGATGTTTTCAAGATTCACAGAGAAGCTAGGTGGTATGCGATAGGTCCCCATGATAATCCTTTTGTCGTAATCTCTGAAGGTGCTTCCTACAAAGGGGTGTTCCCCAGTGGCTATAAAGTAGAGCAGCACACCCAAACTCCACACGTCTGTCTTCCTGCCATCATATGGCTCCCCTAGCATGATCTCTGGTGCCCAAAAGCCCTTGGTCCCACACTTCCGGCTCAGTAATCTGCCAGGTCTGCACCTTATGGCCACACCAAAGTCTGTCAACTTCACATTACCCTCCAAATCTCGAAGTACGTTGCATGGTTTAATGTCTCGATGGACAATATTATGGTTGTGGCAGTGTTTGACAGCTGCCACTACCTGGCCGAATATTTTTTTGGCCTCCTCTTCATGCAGTTGTCCACGCTCCTGTATTAAATCTTGTAAGTTCCCTCCAGGTGCGTACTCCAGTACAAAGTTGACGTGGCTTGATGTTTCTAGAACCTGGAATAGGCGAATAATATTTGGATGGTTTAATGACTTTAATATTTCTTGTTCTGCCAGGATAACGTTCGCGTTCTTCTTGCTGATCTCTACCATTTTTATAGCAACAAGTGCGTCAGTTCTCAGGTGCGAGGCCAATTTCACAGTGCCATATGTACCCTCCGCAAGATATAAAAGGACCCTGTACTGACTTTCCAAGATCATCTTTTTGGAGGTGCTGGCCACGAGGCTGTTTTCCTTGTGCTCTGGTGCCCACAAGTTCTGAGGTACAACAACTGGTCAATTCGCAGCTCCAACGAAGTCCCACAGGTCACCGAAACCAGCTTCCTGCTCTGTATGGACAAATACAACAGGCCGGTCCACAGTCTTATACAGAGGATACTCATTCTTCCATCACAGAGGTTCTCTGTGAGGTCAGAGCAAAAACTGCCCCAAGCAGAGAAGGTTATAACACTCAGTGGCTGTCCTCACCCTGGGTCTGAGGGACTTTTCCATTCTCATGAAAATGAGACTAGCCTCACTCAACTACTTTTCAGCAGTTCAAAGAGACAGATATTTACTTCTTTAGCAATTACAGGCAGCAGAGTGCATTGGTGGCCTCTGTAGCTGGATGCTGAGTATGTCAAAGCAACAATCTGGACTTTCAAGGATGACATGCATTTTGGATAATGTTCTGCAGAGAGAGGCTAAGTCACTACAAATTGTAACTGGGAGGTTTTCTACCCAGCCACTCTGTTAGCAGAAAAGACTCTGAGGTTTAATTCCTCACAAAGAAATACCTAGGCCATGAGCTTTGACCAGTTCCCCAGCTAGCTTGTAAGTGATACAACCTGTAGATTCTAGTCTGTGTCTGCCACATGGATGGTTATCTCTCCTGAAATTCATGTTTCTCTCTTCCTCAGAGTTCAAGGTCATTCTGTAGGTCTTCACTGTTTCTCAGAGTCCTATTTCTCTGCCTGATGGCCCACCTTGTATTTCCTGGCTTGCTTAATTGTCCATCAGATTTTATTGACAAGTGATGCCTGTACACAGGACCAAAGAGATTCTCTTTATATATTTCCCTCCACAGTCCAACTAAACAGCCATCTCTAACATTAGTAAACTACAATGCAGAAGAACAACAACTATAAAACCAGCAGATAAGAATTACATTCACAGTGTCCGTTCTATCTGCACTTGGCCACAATAGGAAAAAATACTCTACAATCAGAACTATCTTGGTGATGGAGTTTGAGCTTATATACAGAAATCATTTTCTATCAAACTATCCATTTATAAACCTAAGAATATCTCTTAGACCTTATGACATTTTCTCACACAAGTTAAGCTGAAATGTGAGACTATGACTACCTAATCTTCAATCCCATCAGAAACCCGAGGAGTTCGATGGCCTGAGTGTCCTGAAAATATAGCACTAGCACCTTCCAAATCTATAGACATGACAGAGGCAGCTGCTTCCTCAGACACTCACATGAAATGTCGATGAGTCTTTGGAACATCCACCTTCCGCCTTCTGGCTCAAAATATCTGACAGACTTTTCTGTAAAGCAGGAATTGTGAAGGACCCCTTACCTTCTCCAGGCAGAGCTTGGCCATTGACTTCCTCCTGTCCTGTTTCTCCACAGCTTCGTCAGTATTCTGTCTGCAAACTAGGCAAGCACAATTTCTTGCCTAGTGTCTAACTTGTCACATTTGAAGCAAAGTCCATATAGAGGTTGTTCAATGTTCATCATCTTCTTTGAAGTAGTGTTGGTGTGCTGCCAGGAACAGACATGTCTCACTTTAAGAGCCTTATATTAACAAAAAAATCTTTCTTTTTTCAATTTTTATTAGATATTTTCTTCATTTACATTTCAAATGTTATCCCGAAAGTCCCCTAAACCCTCCCCCACACCCCACCCCGCTCTGCTCCCCTACCCACCCACTCCCACATCTTGGCCCTGGCGTTCCCCTGTACTGGGGCATATAAAGTTTGCATGACCAAGGGGCCTCTCTTCCCAATGATGGCCAACTGGGCCATCTTCTGCTATATATGCAGCTAGAGACATGAGCTCTGAGGGTACTAGTTAGTTCATATTGTTCTTCCACCTATAGGGTTGGAGACCCCTTCAGCTCCTTGGGTACTTTCTCTAGCTCCTCCCTTGGGAACCGGAAGATCCTGCAATACCTCTCCTGGGCATATATCCAGTAGATGTTCCATCTGGTAACAAGGACACATGTTCCACTATGTTCATAGCAGCCTTATTCATAATAGCCAGAAGCTGGAAAGAACCCAGATGTCCCTCAACAGAGGAATGGCTATAGAAAATTTGGTACATTTCCACAATGGAGTACTACTCAGCTATTAAAAACAATGTATTTATGAAATTCCTAGGCAAATAGATGGATCTGGAGGGTGTCATCCTGAGTCAGGAAACCCAACACAAAAGAACTCACATAACATGTACTCACTGATAAGTGGATATTAGCCCAGAAGCCTAGACTACCCAAGATACAATTTACTAAACACAAAAAAAATCTTAAAATGCCATATTTTGTAGATGTTTGAGGTTTTTAAAGACTAGCAATTTATAGCATATGTGAATTGCATGTTCATAGTTAACTACTATCTGCTCAACATAGGAAACGTTTTCTGTAATCAACAATTCTAGTATGTAACAAGCCGTAAGTTTGATTGACTAACTAGTAACTTTAATGTCCTAATTATCCTTGACAGTTGGCAACAGCAGCCTTCAAGGACTAGAACTTCATGTTATATAGGTACAAGACCTTAAAGAGAGTTGGATCATGTATACATAGTATATTCTTACAAATAGAATCCTATTCTCTCTCTCTCTCTCTCTCTCTCTCTCTCTCTCTCTCTCTCTCTCGGTTTTTTGAGACAGGATTTCTCTGTATAGCTCTGGCTGTCCTGGAACTCACTCTGTAGACCAGGCTGGCCTTGAACTCAGAAATCCACCTACCTCTGCCTCCTAAGTGCTGGGATTAAAGGCATGTGCCACCACTGCCTGGCTCCCCTGATTCTTTTCATGCCTTCTCTCCCTTTCCCTGAACATTAGATAGGAGTGAGAGAGGGATAGAGGAAAGAGAAAGGAAGAGAACAAAAAGGCCCTGAGTCTAACATCCTTTACTGTGATTTCCCCCTGACCAAGTCAATTAACAACTTTTTACCAATCCTCCATTAAAGGAGGACGAATATAAATAACCCGATTTATGACCCAAACCATCTACCCCACTCTCGGTGAGCAGGATGTCATTCTCTTGAAATTGCTTCCTAATGATTGGTGGAGTCTTTTATTTTTGTTTGTCCAAAGAAAATTGGGATATTGGCCAGTGTTAAGAAAGCTAGTTGTACTATTATTTGTCCAAGTTCTGTTTCCTAAAATGTGCAAGGCTTAATTCAAGGCCCTGGTGGAATAGTCTAAGAGTAGGGACCAACTTGGATCAGCAGCTTTCACATATAACCACAGTTTAATATGAATTTTCATCCATGCCATTTCAAAGTATGGCATGAATCCACCCTGGAGATTCTGTAGCCAACAAGATTTATTGGCAATACTTACCTGAAGTCATAACTAGAGAATTTTTTCAACTCTCAGCCAGTTTGAGCACAGTTCCCATGTAGAGGGTTCAGCAAAACAAGTTACCTGTTTTGTTGCTCTTCATGATTTCTTTCTTGTCAGTTGCACAGATCTTCAGGAGGTCTCTTCCAGTTGCCTCTGTGTTTTATTAATTTTGAAGGATTCCACAGTTTTTCTTTTCCCGTTTGAAAAAAATCATATTCTCTTCCCCTATGCAGCATATTTGCTGCCTTCTGTTCAGAGGTTAGCACATATTTATGTTTACCTAAATCGGCAGTGCTCTCTAAGATCTGGTGCTTTTCAGCAGCTGTATTATCTGTCTCATTGGCGTTTTAAAAATTCAAGTCAATAAAGCTTGATTTAAACTCCTTTTGGGAGATTCTAGATCCCCCATTTGTTCTATGAGCATTTCCTTTGAACTTCTGTGAGAGCTTGAAACAGACCCAATTTTCCCGCCCCGCCTGCGAGAGAGAAAATGGGGGCCAGAGTCCTCCTGCGTGTAATCCTTTATTTAATCCATGTGGGAAAGAGAATGAGGGGGGCAGCCCGCTTCTAGATATACCTCGTTCAAGCACACCTCAGTGTGACACATGTCGCTTGGATTGGTTGGCGGCTCTTACTTCAAGGTACGCCCCGGGATTGGGCGGTGACAGACGTACGCGTACTAACCGGCGTGGGCGCGCGGACTCCCGCGGTGGGCGGTAACTTACGTGATTGCGTCACGCCTACGCACTGAGTTTGTTTACAACCGTCACTAGGTAGCCGCTCCCGTTCGGGACGCACAGCGGCTTGGCTTGGGGAGGGAGCCCACGGCTCCTAACATCTCCCTCTCTTTACTTTAAATAAAGATCTGGCCTGGAGACGTGCGGTACATAATTGTTACCAGAATAAATTTAGACCCGATCGAACCGATACCTTTTTGCTGGGGGTGTCAGTGATCAAAGGCTCAATTTTATGGCATCTTTTCACCCTACCAGGTGCAATGGATCAAATCCTCTGGGTGCAAGGGCTGAAAAGAAGAAATATACCACCACAATATGTCAACACTAGCCTTACCCGTCACTGGGAAAACTTCTCACCACTAGCTCCCTGCCTTAGGTTGGTCTAGCGTGCATATCTGTGAGATGGTAGATAACAATTTTCTCCTGCAAGATTAACTCCAGGGCGAGTACCAGCTTTTACCTTTACACGCTGAGCCACATTGGGAGAGGCTCTTTGTCCTAGTGCTGCGAGCGCTAGAGCAATCACCACTTGTCACATTTTTAGGTTCTGAGCTTGCAAACTACCCAAAACAAACATAACGTCACAGCTGAAGGTAATGCAGAACAAGGCAACTACCACCCACACTTTAAAGAAGGAAAGGGTTAAAGGTATAAGGGAAATCCCCATAGGCAATGGGTTTCAGCTGAGTCCCATTGAGCTGCCAGTTCTGTCAGGGAAGTCTTCTGGAGAGTCGCTCCACCCTCTGAAAAGTCCGACAGGAGCTGGCTTCATCACTCGGCTTCATCCCTTGGTTCAGCAGGATGAGCAGAGCCGGTGGTTGGAAGGTCCAGCTGGAAATCATCCTCTTTTGCCAAGATTCTTCGTGTCAGTCGTTCTGGCACCCAAAATGGATTGTCTTCTTCCTGTGGGAAAACACAAACCGCTCCCCTGGACCTTATCAGAATAGGGTCCGGGCCTTTCCATTGATTAGTCAGGACATCTTTCCATTTAACCATTTCTTTTGGCCATTTAGGCTCTAGACAATGACGGTCGGCTGCTGTATGGCCTTGACCGTCAAGATTTAAGAAGTTAAGTGTGAAGAGAGCCATAGACACGGTTACCCTTGGCACCTCGACTCTCCTTTTTTGTTTTATTAAGTAAGATTTGAGAGTGCGATGTGCCCGTTCTATGACGCCTTGTCCTTGCGGATTGTACGGTAAACCCGTTCTGTG
Source organism: Mus minutoides (assembly GCA_902729485.2). Taxonomy (NCBI): domain Eukaryota; kingdom Metazoa; phylum Chordata; class Mammalia; order Rodentia; family Muridae; genus Mus; species Mus minutoides. The sequence goes on from LR750327.1 coordinate 516,552, forward strand.
GGTCACCTCCATTTGGCGACAGAATTGTCCAAATTTCTGAGAAGTGTAAGCTGGTCCATTGTCAGTTTTAAGAATTTGGGGTTTCCCCCAAGTACTCCATGCTTCGAGGCAATGCTGAATAACATGTGCTGCCTTTTCTCCAGTTAATGGAGAGGCAAATATCACTCCAGAACAAGTATCAATAGAAACATGTAAATATTGTAATCTTCCAAAGGAAGGAACGTGAGTAACGTCCATTTGCCAAATCTGTAGGGGCCTAATACCACGAGGGTTAATCCCCACATGTGGCACAGGTAAAAATTGACAGCAGTTTTGACATTGAACTACTATATCCCTGGCTTCTTTTCTGGTTATGCCAAATCTACGACGTAGTGTCTCAGCTGTCACATGGAAATTTTTATGAAAATCTATGGCCAAATTCAATTTTGGGGACAGAGCAATAGCAATTAACTTTGTGGCTCGATCTGCCAGGTCATTTTCATTAGTCATTGGACCTGGTAGACCTGAGTGAGCCCTAATATGTGTTATAAAAACAGGGAATTTCCTATTGACTAGAGCAAATTGAATCTTTTGAAAGACTTTCACAAGTCTATTAGATGGCTTAATTAGGCCAGCTACTTCTAAAACTTTTATTGCATTTACTACATAAAGGGAATCTGAGACAATATTTAGAGCACCTGGAAAATTTTCTAAAACTTCTAACACTACCAAACATTCCACAATTTGAGGTGAGGTTTCATGGTATTGTCTGGTTGTGACCTTATTATCAACTACATAAGCACCTATACCTGTTTTTGAGCCATCTGTATAGACCACCACTCCATCTGGGAGTGGCTCCTGAGATATAATACGTGGGAATACTATAGCTTGAGTTAAGGCAAATTGTAAAATGGGATGTTTAGGATAGTGATTGTCTATATGACCATTAAAGGAGGTGACCAACACCGCCCAAACATCTGAGGTAGCAGTTAATATTTGAACCTGATAGGCAGTGTAAGGCACTATTAGAACCTTAGGTTCCCTACCAAAATGAGTAATGGCTGCTTTTAGTCCACGTAGGGCAAGCTGAGCGACTGCATCTGGATACCATTCAATACTTTTTGCAGGGGATGCATTGGGATGAACCCATAATAAAGGCCCATCTTGCCATAACACAGCAGTTGGTAAATGTCTGGTCTTAAAAACACATAAGTCAAAGGCTTTGGTTTCATCTATGCGNCTGATTCAGCAAGCTCTTTAACCTGGTTGTACTCTACCGGTGCATAGACACGATCTCCTTCCTGACTTTCAAACACTGGGAAGGCCTGCTGCATCTTCTTTCTATCCTCCTTGGTAAAGAAGGAGTCTGAATAGCACTCATCTGCACAGGGCAGAGGGGCACCGGGGCTTACTGTTGGGAGCCTAGTAGCCACAAGGTTTCTATCTCTAGCCTCCTTTCGTTTACTAATCTGCTGTATCTTCTGCTCATCTAGATGATAATCTTTCTCTTCTACACTAGCTGCTTCAATCTCTGAGTCCTCTTCAGAAGGACTAGATCCTTCTGACTCAATGTCACTGAGCTTTAAAGTTTCCTTATTTCTCCTCTTTCTTCCGTTCTCTACCAGGGTATTTATTCCCTCCTTTTTCTTCTCCTTGGATTGACCCTCTCTGGAGAGGCCTGATTGCTTAAGCATGCTTCTATCTCCTTGAGCTCTTATCCGCTCTGTTTCTGGCATGTGGTTCTGCAGTTTTATATGGTCCTGTAATTTTCTTATTTTTCGCTCTGTTTCTAATATGTGATCCTGTATTTTTTCTAACACCCTTTGCCTTGCCTTAGCCGTTGGACGACATCTCTTATCCTCTAAATACAATCTCACCAATGTAATAAGAGCGAGCACTGCCACTACAGTGATGAAAATTTTCACTATACTACTCAAATCGGGATAAAGTCATATAAACCAAGATCATCAAAACCAAGCATACCTCTCAGAGCCATCTTCTTTCCACCCGCAGTTCTGAACTCTGAATTTTCGCTCTTCCCCTGTGCCAGCGATGGTTAATTTCCCGGGTTTCGGCACCACCTGAAACAGACCCAATTTTCCCGCCCCGCCTGCGAGAGAGAAAATGGGGGCCAGAGTCGTCCTGCGTGTAATCCTTTATTTAATCCATGTGGGAAAGAGAATGAGGGGGGCAGCCCGCTTCTAGATATACCTCGTTCAAGCACACCTCAGTGTGACACATGTCGCTTGGATTGGTTGGCGGCTCTTACTTCAAGGTACGCCCCGGGATTGGGCGGTGACAGATGTACGCATACTAACCGGCGCGGGCGCGCGGACTCCCGCGGTGGGCGGTAACTTACGTGATTGCGTCACGCCTACGCACTGAGTTTGTTTACAACCGTCACTAGGTAGCCGCTCCCGTTCGGGACGCGCAGCGGCTTGGCTTGGGGAGGGAGCCCACGGCTCCTAACAAGAGCTCTCCATAACTGCTTGACTTGACTTGTAAGTTGGTAACATATAACATTTTTTATGCCCTAATGGGCAAAGTGTATTATAATGGACACACATCTTAAAGAATCATCAACTGCAGTCTGCAAAGGCATTTCCAAGATAGCTATCATGTCTAATAAATGTGCAGTTTCAGAAGCATCCCTTTTAGGACTCAAGTCTGAAGCTTCTTAGAAGTCTGAATATGTATCCAGTGAGTGATGTATCAACATATGTACATATTTTAAAATTTCCAACTCAGCACAAGGAAACACATAATCTATTATATGTTATTGCTTTGATAATTTAATTAATTTATTAATAAATTAGAATCTGAACTTTTACTGAGAATATTCAGACTTTATGTGCTGTCATTTTCATTCTTCAAGCCTTTGTATAATTTGCTCCTCTAGAAATTCTGTTTCTGCTCTCATTCTAGGTTTTGGATTGGGATTTTTTCAAGTCTCTGTATACAGATTTTAAGAATTCTCTCATCTCTGCTCTCTGCCCTCGAACCTAGCACTCCGTCCCATTTCTGTCTTATCTAAGTCAGCTTTATTTCTAAAGTACTTAAAATCATTACTGAAGCTATTAATTCTTTCTTGTTTACACCAAGACAAAATTATACGGTGTCCAAATGAGATCAGTCATTGTATTTTTCTCCATTTCTTAATGAAAAATATTTTCATTTTACTCTCTCTAACTCTTGCCTTCCTGTAGAGTCTTGATTATATTATTTACAAACAAATAATTCCTTTGTAATATCTTATACCCAGTTTCTTTTGTCTTTGATTATTTTTGCATTGAATACATTTTCCTTTGTGAAGGTTGGGGCTTCTCAGTGGTATTGCAGCTCAGAAATATGGTCTGTCTGTCTGTCTGTCTGTCTGTCTGTCTGTCTGTCTGCAGGCTTCTCATGCCAGCATATGTCTATTATGGTGGCAGGCTCCCATCTCTCTGCTTTGTTCAGCAGGCTGCCTTGCCAGTTTTGGGGCTAGAGCTTCTCTTTGCCCTGCATCCCCTGACCACCCTAGGAACTTATATCAGGCTCTTAGATTGCTACTGCATTCTTTTTATCTAGGGGTCACTGCAGGCTCCTCTCACAGGCATATGCTGGTTTCTGACAGGTCCAGGTTGCTCAGTTCCTGTGCTGCACCAGTGAAGTACATTAAAGCTGCAGCCTGAGAAAGACCTTTGATCAGCTCTGCACCCTCTCCCTTCTTAGGTTCATAAGCCTCCATCTAGAGGAGCAGCACCTGGGAAGTGCACTGGGGGTCCAGGGAAAGCCCTTTTTCTCTCCTCATCAGGTCATTCATTCATTCATTCATTCATTTATTTTAGAGCAGCCTTTTGCATTGCCTCTCTGGTTCGCTGCTCTTTTTCTGAGAAATTGTCTTCCTACCAAGATTTCTCAGGCCCTAAGTCTTGATGTTCCAAGAATAACGACTCTTAGACTTAATCACTTCAATGCCCAGCTCATAACCACTGTCTTATTCAGAGACTAGCTCACAGCTTATATAACCTGTTTATTCTAGTCAGTGTCTGCTACATTTTTAGTCACCTGTCCTCAGTTTCATGAGTCTGACTTCTTCAGATTTTAGAGTCAAACTCGTGTTCTTCCCTCTCTCTCTCTGATGGTGGTTCTCCCTTCTGTTTCCTGCCTCAGCCAATAGGACATCAGCTTTCTATTGGCAGGTGATGCTTGTACAGAGTGTGTAGGAGAGTCTCTCTATAATTTAGTTTTGTCAAAGCTATGTTCACGGCCTTCTGATGTTGTGATCTGCACTAAGAATGGCAGAAGATCTATGGCATGAGGAGCCCTTAGTCCTCTCTAACCTGATCCTGATGTTCTTAGTTCTGGCCCAGAGCCTTGCCTCCAGTGTGCCTTACAGCACCTCACTAAATGGGAAAGCCAGGAAAGAGGTGGAGTTGGCAAGAAGATACTCATTTTCCGAGAAGCACTGAGTACCACTCAATTAGATATAACTTTCAAACCTTGTGCTACTTTCTACAATATTAACATTACCTTTATCACTTGGGATTATGTATGCATATTAAGGGTGAGTCATACCACTATTAGGAACGTGATTTACCAGCAAACATCACAATCTCTGGTTTTATAGTATAATCAAATATCATGCAAGAATTCATGGACAGTGCGACTATCACTCAGCTGTTTGTTTTCCCAGTTTGCATTCTATGACTGTGATCAATGCCACGGCCAAAAGCATGTTAGGGCAGAAATGGTTGGTAGAGTATGTATATCCCAGTCAATCCTTGCACTGAGAAAGTCAAGCAGAAGCAAGGGCAAGAATTATGGAAGGATTTTACTCACCTACTTTTTCTCCATGGCTTCCTCAGCTTGCCTTCTTATACCACCAAGAACCACTGCTTTTGGGTGCTGCTACCCACCGTGGTCTATAAGGACTTCATCAGGGTTCAAGAAAACAGTCCATGGACATGACCACAGTACAAAAAGTGGAGGCCATTTCTTAGTTGAATTTTTTTCTCCACTTCTGTCTCTTGTGACAAGTTGACAAAAAATCATCCAGTAGTCTTGCCTTCTCTCAGTGTGGGTCTATTTTTTTCTCACTGTGCAGACTGAGAAGAGGATGTGTTTTCTAAGAAGGTTGATGGCCCAACGATAGCCTCTACATTTTTTTTAAAAGGGAGATCTGTGGTTGATTTTAGTTTGAAAAATCTACAAGTATGATGGAAAGTGAAGCAGTGAATTTTGATCCCTTTCCAAAATGAAGACAGTTTAAGGGGGTTAGTCTGCCAATCAGAAGCCTCTCTCTGCAAGGAAGAGGGGAGGGGGCTGAGAAATTATCAAAAACAAGGAAGCACTGGGGACTCTGACAGGAGGACTAGCCCTGGCTTCCACAGTGAGAACAGTTCCTTATTGCCTGTTGCTGACCAAAGGCTTTACAAAAACTGCTTCTGGCCTTTGTTTGGGGATCTGTACCTTTGTTGCCACGTCCCAGTCACTGTCCCCTGAAGCTTTTACTTCCTCCTTGCTGCCACTGCTCCTGTTCCTGGACATTACTACCGCACCTGGCTGTCTTCTGAAAGATCCGCAGCTGGCATCCTGCTGCCTCTTGCTGCCTCCATATCCTTCTGGGGCTCCATCCTGCTCTGGCTGCTCAGTGGCCATGGTGGGCTGCCAGCATCTTAAATCATGCCACTTCTCCTGTATTTCTGTGACTACTTCAGTGCAGACATCAAAACAAACTCCCAGTTTTCCTTTAAGGAGGGCCATGCCCTTCAGTTTGTCATTGGTGCTCTCACTCAGCTGCTCCTTAAGTTCTTGCCAAGCATAACCAATACTGGGCATCTCAACAGAGCTCCGCAGGATCATGGTCACAAAGCCTGCTTGCGAGTTGATCAGGGAACGCTGGATGACTGATGTGGCCCTTGAAATGGGGACCAGAGCTGCTGCCAGGGCCTCTCTAGTTCCTTTCTCCTCAATCGGCTTCTCAGTTGACTATTGAAATGTCCAATGGCAGTGGGAGACACAGAGTCCAAAACCTGATGGCATCTTTGCTGGAGGCTTTTATTATTTCTGTTGCAGAAGGCACACCCATCAATTTCAACGTAATTCCTGCTCTCTGGTCCACTTGACCTAACTGGTACTCTTCTTTGTGCTGATAAAAGCAGGTGCATATTTCTATCTTTCCATCTCTGTTGTAGTCTACCACCCCAGTTTGACTCACAGTACAGACTGGGTTTCCTGAAAGATGGTCTGAAGCTGAAAGGAGACTAGGGTGGGAGAGAAGAAAAGGAAGCCAAGACGAATTCACTCCATTCAAAGTGTCTAATTTTATTTAAGTTTCTTTCTTGTTTTCTTTTGTTGTTGTTGTTGTTTTGTTGGGTTTTTTTGTTTGTTTGTTTTTTTGAGACAGGGTTTCTCTGTGTGGCCCTGGCTGTCCTGGAACTCACTCTGTAGACTAGGCTGGCCTCAAACTCAGAAATCTGCCTGCCTCTGCCTCCCGAGTGCTGGGATTAAAGGCGTGTGCCACCATGCCTGGCTCTTTCTTGATTTTAAGAAGGAAGGCCCATTCCCAGTCCATTCTGATCAGGCACCTGGAATTAAGGCACTGTCTTAGTCAGGGTTTCTATTCCTGCACAAACATCATGACCAAGAAGCAAGTTGGGGAGGAAAGGGCTTATTCGGCTTACACTTCCATACTGCTGTTCATTACCAAAGGAAGTCAGGACTGGAACTTAAGCAGGAGCTGATGCAGAAGCCATGGAGGGATGTTCTTTACTGGCTTGCTTCCCTTGGCTTGCTCAGCCTGCTCTCTTATAGAACCCAAGACTGCCAGCCCAGAGATGGTCCCACCCACAAGGGGCCCTTGATCACTA